>JARQOD010000009.1:88472439-88517687 GCA_033576555.1 Oophaga sylvatica
ATCGTTCCAGACCCTATTCTGATCGTCGGCGTCCCGCTGGGTAAGTATATATCGCTGAGTGTGGCACCTTTTTTAGCGATTTAGCGGTACTTTTGTACCGCTAAAGTCGTTAAGGAGATCGCTAACCGCGATAGCGTCCTTAACGACATCGCTAAATGTGGCCGACACTAGCGATATTGTAAACGATCCCGCTAGCGATCTCATTAGTATGCGACGCTAACGAGATCGTTAGCGGGATCGTGTAGTGTGGCAGTACCTTTATTATTCCACCAATCATGAAGCCCCAACCGTCTGAATTGAGATCTCAGGGGTATAGAAGGAGGACTGTCCAGTGACCAAGTCTCTCTTGCTGCATGGTACCAATTTTGGATCGGCCATAACCGAACCTGGATTATAAGACTACATGGACTTCAGCATCAAATGCAAGGATTCGACTGAGATATCAAAGACTACATAAGGACGGAATCCAGCTTGGGAAAATCCAGTCACCTGACTACAGACTTTGCGGTACTCAGCTGCCTAAATCTGGCATTATTCCTTTCTCGGTGGGTGCCCGGCGAAAGCGGGGTGCTGCTGGCTTGGAGTAAGTAGCCCTGGAAGTGGAAGGGTGAGAAACTGTTGCCTGTTACATTTTTTGTTTTGCTGGTTATGTGATACTAGATGGTGGCCCGATTCTAACGCATCGGGTATTCTAGAATATGTATGTAGTTTATTTATGAAGATTTAAGAATAATACAATGAATACACAGGATTTTCCAGGTAAAATATATACATTTTCATTAAATGTTATTGCTCATAGAACTTAATACAACTGAACAAAATTATTAAACAGATCATCAAAATATGAGGCTGCTGGGGTGTTTATAGAGGCTGCAGGGGTGTATAGAGAGGCTGCTGGGGTGTTTATAGAGGCTGCAGGGGTGTATATAGAGGCTGCTGGTGTTTATACAGAGGCTGCTGGGGTGTATATAGAGGCTGCTGCTGCTGGGGTGTATATAGAGGCTCCTGCTGCTGGGGTGTATATAGACACTGCTGGGGTGTATATAGAGGCTGCTGGGGTGTATATAGAGGCTGCTGCTGGTGTATATGTGGAGGCTGCTGCTGCTGGGGTATATGTGGAGGCTGCTGCTGCTGGGGTATATGTGGAGGCTTCTGCTGCTGGGGTATATGTGGAGGCTGCTGCTGCTGGGGTATATGTGGAGGCTGCTGCTGCTGGGGTATATGTGGAGGCTGCTTCTGCTGGGGTATATAGAGGCTGCTGCTGGTAGGGTGTACGTGGATGCTACTGCAGGTGTTTACGTGGAGGCTGCTGGTCTGGGTACTTCCGCTGCGATCAGCCGGGAGATAATTGGCTGGCTCCGGTCATCTCCCGACTGCGTCGCCGCTGACCTCCATGCAGCAAGAGACCCGCGGCTACTGCGGCTCCCGACAATAGCGGTGGCATGCATGGTTCAAATCCTGCACCAATTTGCAGATGGACTGCGCCTGTCACTGATTGGTCACGTCCGGCCTGGCGAAACCAATCAGCGACGCGTTATGTCCATTGCAGACAGACAGAATTAGACGATTATATAGTAGACTAGATGGTGGCCCGATTATAACGTATTGGATATTCTAGAATATGTATGTCGTTTATTTAGGCATGGCTCTGCTCCAACCCTCCCATCCTTGTGTGCATGGCTCCGCTCCCACCCTATATACATGGCTCCGCTCCCACCCTCCCATCCTATATACATGGCTCTGTTCCCACCCCCCCATCCTATATACACGGCTCTGCTCCCACCCTCCAATCCTATATACATGGCTCCGCTCCTACCCTGTATACATGGCTCCGCTCCTACCCTCCAATTCTATATACATGGCTCCGCTCCTACCCTGTATACATGGCTCGGCTCCCATCCTCCAATCCAATCCTATATACATGGCTCCGCTCCTACCTGTATACTTGGCTCCACTCCCACCCTCCGCTGAGCTCCCTCGTGCTCTTCCATCATACTTACCCTCCTCGTTCCGTTGCTCCACGCCCCTGCATCTCTCTTCCGGCGCGTCTGCTTCTTCCTCTGTGGAGCGGTCACGTGGTATCGCTCATTAAGGTCATGAATATGGACGCCACGCCTATAGGAGTGGCGTTGCATCCATATTCATGATCTTAATGAGCGGTACTACGTGACCGCACTGCACAGGATAGAAGCAGACGCGCCGGCCCGGACAGGGTGAGGGTGAGACAGAAGGTGAGTATGTACGTGGAGATGACCCATGGCTACAGTCGGGAGATCGGCCGTTAACGTCGCTGATCTCCCGACGATATCAGTGGCGTGTCTGGTTGAAATCCTGCACCAATTCGCGGTCGGATGTGCCTGTCGCTGATTGGTCGCGTCCGGCCGGGCGTGACCAATCAGCGATGAAGGATTTCCGTTGCAGACGGAAGTTAAAAGTTAGACAATTATATAGATAGATATGCCGTTAATTGTTTGGGGATCCAATAAAGTCCTAATATTGTGATTCCCTCACCCTGTGTTGTCTGAGTAGTGTTAAGGGCCCGTCTCACATAGCGAGATCGCTACCGAGATCGCTGCTAAACAGCGATCTCAGCAGCGATCTCGCTATTTCTGACACGTACCAGCGATCAGGCCCCTGCTGTGAATCGCTGGTCGTGTCAGAAATGTCAGGACCTTTTTTTGATTGCTGGTTTCCCGCTGACAGGCACGCATCGCTGCGTGTGACAGGCGAGAGACCAGCGATCCGCTGGTAACCAAGGTACACAGCGGGTTTCCAGGCACTGCGCAGCGCCTGGAAACCCGACGTGTACCTTGGTTACCAGCTCCCTGCATCAGGGCGCTGGTATCCAAGGTACACTGCGGGTAACTAAGCGACGTTACCCGCAGTGTCGCTTGTACTGATCGCTGCCTGAGCTGCCTGTTTGGCAGCTCAGCAGCGATGATGTAGCGATACACTAGCGATCCTGATCGTTGTCGGGATCGCTGGTGTATCGCTATGTGAGACCCAGCCTTTACACCCACTGTTAAGGAGGTCGGGCGTTAAGTTGGGATGAGCCCTGGTCAATGCTGTCTTTGTAAAGGCCGCCGGGCCAGCGGACGAGAGCACCCACTGACACCCGTGTCAACACAAGAACCACTATGTAAAGTTAAAAAAAGGTTAATAATGACGTTACAATTACATATAAATTATTTGAGGACATAAAACTTTATTAAGTGTAATTTAACATACAAACTTACCATCTGTTCAACAAACCTTGAATTAAACATGGATTAGTTGGTTAAGCCCCTATGGAAATTTCTCGTTAGTTGTGATAGCAAACAGTGAGGTACCTATAAAATGTTGCACATGTGGAGTAAGCATATTTTTTTTAACTCTTCAATTATACATAGAGTTGTGAATTTTTTGGGCAAAATTGGTTCGATTGAGTACTTTTGAATATGCGCGTTATGTAACAAAGAATTTCAAATTCATACAGAATCTGTGAATAATTAATGTCTTACTGGATGTAGTTCACAACATTCTGGCCATGAAGTACATTGTGATGATAGTCCTACCAAGTTACTGTTGAAACTCTTGCAAGTTTCCGTTAACATTTATAAATAAGCAATTTATGTGAATAACTCCTGAACTACACATAGAGTTGATAATTTTTTTGTCAAATATTATTCAGGACATTGAGATGATCATTTTGAGTACTAGTGGTCCAGGGTACCTCTTTTCAAATTAAAGTTACGGATGATTGAGTATGTTTGATTATATGCGACATAAGCGATTTATGTGAATAACTCCTGAACTACACATAGAGTTGATAATTTTTTTGTCAAATATTATTCAGGACATTGAGATGATCATTTTGAGTACTAGTGATCCAGGGTACCTCTTTTCAAATTAAAGTTACGGATGATTGAGTATGTTTGATTATATGCGACATAAGCGATTTACGTGAATAACTCCTGAACTACACATAGAGTTGATAATTTTTTTGTCAAATATTATTCAGGACATTGAGATGATCATTTTGAGTACTAGTGATCCAGGGTACCTCTTTTCAAATTAAAGTTACGGATGATTGAGTATGTTTGATTATGCGCGACATAAGCGATTTACGTGAATAACTCCTGAACTACACATAGAGTTGATAATTTTTTGTCAAATATATCAGGACATTGAGATGATCATTTTGAGTACTAGTGATCCAGGGTACCTCTTTTCAAATTAAAGTTACGGATGATTGAGTATGTTTGATTATGCGCGACATAATCGATTTACGTGAATAACTCCTGAACTACACATAGAGTTGATAATTTTTTTGTCAAATATTATTCAGGACATTGAGATGATCATTTTGAGTACTAGTGATCCAGGGTACCTCTTTTCAAATTAAAGTTACGGATGATTGAGTATGTTTGATTATATGCGACATAAGCGATTTACGTGAATAACTCCTGAACTACACATAGAGTTGATAATTTTTTTGTCAAATATTATTCAGGACATTGAGATGATCATTTTGAGTACTAGTGATCCAGGGTACCTCTTTTCAAATTAAAGTTACGGATGATTGAGTATGTTTGATTATGCGCGACATAAGCGATTTACGTGAATAACTCCTGAACTACACATAGAGTTGATAATTTTTTGTCAAATATTATTCAGGACATTGAGATGATCATTTTGAGTACTAGTGATCCAGGGTACCTCTTTTCAAATTAAAGTTACGGATGATTGAGTATGTTTGATTATGCGCGACATAATCGATTTACGTGAATAACTCCTGAACTACACATAGAGTTGATAATTTTTTTGTCAAATATTATTCAGGACATTGAGATGATCATTTTGAGTACTAGTGATCCAGGGTACCTCTTTTCAAATTAAAGTTACGGATGATTGAGTATGTTTGATTATATGCGACATAAGAGATTTACGTGAATAACTCCTGAACTACACATAGAGTTGATAATTTTTTTGTCAAATATTATTCAGGACATTGAGATGATCATTTGAGTACTTGTGGTCCAGGGTACCTCTTTTCAAATTAAAGTTACGGATGATTATGTTTGATTATGCGCGACATAAGCGATTTACGTGAATAACTCCTGAACTACACATAGAGTTGATAATTTTTTTGTCAAATATTATTCAGGACATTGAGATGTTCATTTTGAGCCCTAGTGATCCAGGGTACCTCTTTTGAAATAAAAGTTATGGACGATTGAGCACGTTTGACTATATGCGACATAAATAAGCGATTTACGTGAATAACTTCTGAACTACACATAGAGTTGATAATTTTTTTGTCAAATATTATTCAGGACATTGAGATTTTCATTTTGAGCCCTAGTGGTCCAGGGTACCTCTTTTCAAATAAAAGTTATGGACGATTGAGCACGTTTGATTATACGCGACATAAGCGATTTTGTGAATAACTCCTGAACTACACATAGAGTTGATAATTTTTTTGTCAAATATTATTCAGGACATTGAGATGATCATTTTGAGTACTAGTGGTCCAGGGTACCTCTTTTCAAATTAAAGTTACGGATGATTATGTTTGATTATGCGCGACATAAGCGATTTACGTGAATAACTCCTGAACTACACATAGAGTTGATAATTTTTTTGTCAAATATTATTCAGGACATTGAGATGATAATTTTGAGTACTAGTGATCCAGGGTACCTGTAATGTATGTAGTACAGTTCATATAGCGTCTTGTGCTTGGGTGCGATGAAAACACAGGAGTCACAGGTTTGATATAGAAAAGTCCTGTATTACTTCATACAAGTTGGCAGAAATAGTCACACAGTTTGCAGACACAGAAACAGGAGACACAGCAGGCCAGAGTAATCCAAGCTCAGCAATCACTCTCCAATACAGATTCAGGATCTTCTTCTCTGTTACCATAAGTCCATGCAAACGTGGGTCTTTCAAAGAGCAGGGTTCAGAGTCCACAAGTGCTTCAGAGTTCCTCAGTAGGAATAGCTGGAGTACAAGGTCCAAGGCTTACAGGAGTCAAGTCACAGGTTCACTGCAGGCTAGATTCTGAAGCACTGATTGCTCAGCTGTGGCTGCTTAAGAAGCAAAGGAGAGAATCAGGGCGGGAACATGCAAGCTGGAAACTCCATTTTGACTGAGGGCAAGATAGCTGCAGCAAGACAGAAAGTAAAATGGCTGACGAACAAACTGAGTTTCAGGAATATATACATAGAACCTTACATTACTCCCCCCTTAAGGACAACCTCCGGATGACCTCAGACCAGGCTTGTGTGGGTACCTCTGATGAAACTGACGGAGCAAGCGAGGAGCATTAACGTTATTGACCGGTTCCCATGAGTTGTCCTCCACTGGGTAGCCCTGCCATTTAATCAGATATTGTAACTGATTTCTATACAACCTGGAATCTAAAATCCTTTCCACCACAAATTCTTCCTGACCATCGACTAGCACTGGGTCAGGGCAAGGAGAGGAACGTCCAGGAAACGTATTGGGTGTCGCAGCCTTTAGTAGGGATACATGAAAGACAGGGTGGATTCTCATAGTTCTGGGCAGTTGAAGACGACAAGCAACGGCACTTATAATTTTACTGATTTTATAGGGTCCAATGTACTTATGTCCCAACTTAGACAATGGAATCCTTAACTTAAGATTTCTGGTTGACAGTCAGACCAAGTCTCCTACCTTGAAAGCTGGTGCAGGTTTACGAAATTTATCTGCTGCTTTCTTGTACCTTTCTTGAGCCGATTCCAGATTTTCCTTTAGAAGATCCATATTCTTCTGTAAAGACGTGATTCTTTCAGCCACTGCTGGTAAAGGCGTTTCTATGGGAAATCGTGGTAGAATGTTAGGATGATAACCTAGATTAGAGTAAAAAGGAGACTGTTTAGTGGAGGCACTCTGAGAGTTGTTATACGAGAACTCAGCTAATGGAAGTAGATCCACCCAATCATCCTGTAGGTGGCAGATAAAGCAGCGGAGATACTGCTCCAGGGTTTGATTGGTTCGTTCGGTCTGTCCATTACTCTGGGGATGAAAAGCAGAAGAAAGGTTTACTTTAATGTCCAATGCTGCACAGAAATTTTGCCAAAACCTAGAAGTGAATTGCACCCCTCGATCCGAAATAACCTCATCCGGTACTCCATGTAAGCGAAACACATCTTTAATCATCAAATCTGATGTCTGTTTTGCAGTGGGTAAGCCGACACAAGGGATAAAATGAGCTGCCTTTGTTAGACGGTCAACCACCACTAGAATGGTGTTCTTCCCCTGAGAGGTTGGTAACTCCACAATGAAGTCCATAGAAATGGATCCCCACGGGCGGGACGGGGTGGGAAGAGGCTGTAACAGACCAGTTGGTGAGGAGCGAGGTGTTTTGCATCTTGCACAGACCTCACATGAAGTGACATAATTCAAAACATCCTTCCTGCAAGTGGGCCACCAAAAGAAACGAGAAAGAAATTCCTGTGTCTTTAGAATTCCTCTATGCCCAGCTATCTTGGAATCGTGAATGAGTTGCAATACTCTTAATCTGACTGTTTCAGGAATATACAGACGTTGTCCCTGAATCCACACACCATTCTTAAAGACAAGACTTACGTCCCTTGGGGGTTGTGCCAAAAAGGAATCCGCATGGTATGCTTCCTTGATGTCCTTAAGTAGGTCTTGATTATGAATTACTCCTAGGAATCTAGAGTCAGGAAGAATAGTCTTAGGAGTAGTAATTGGACGTGTCTCTGCTGAGTAAATCCTAGAGAGTGCATCAGCCTTTCCATTGCGCGATCCTGGTCTATAAGAGATGATAAAATTAAATTGGTTTAAGAAAAGATTCCAGCGAGCCTGGCGAGGAGTCAGGCACTTAGCCGACCTGATAAACTCAAGGTTACGATGGTCTGTCAGGACGACTATTTGCTGTGCAGCTCCCTGAAGAAGGTGTCTCCATTCTTTGAAGGCGGCAATAATGGCCAACAACTCTCTATTGCCCACATCGTAGTTCCTCTCAGCCGAAGACAACTGCTGGGAAAAGAAGGCACAGGGATGCAAGACATTCTTCTCACCTGTTCTCTGAGAGAGTATAGCTCCAACGGCACAGTCTGAAGCATCCACCTCTATTATGAAGGCAAGTTCGGGGTTGGGATGTACTAGGATAGGTGCAGTGGTAAATTTATCTTTTAGACGGGAAAATGCTTCCTGGGCTTGGGGAGTCCAGGAAAACCTAGACTCTTTCCGGGTAAGTTGAGTGATAGGTGACACTACCTCAGAGAAATTTCTAATGAAACGTCTATAGAAGTTGGCAAACCCGATGAAGCGCTGTACCTCCTTCACATTTCTAGGACTTGGCCAATCCTTGATGGCTTGGGTTTTGCTTCCATCCATACTAATTCCTTGTGTAGACAGTACATACCCCAGAAATTGAATTTCGGTCCTATGGAATTCACACTTTTCAAGTTTGATGTAAAGATGATTTTGTCTTAGACGTTCCAAGACCATTCTCACATGTCCATGATGTTCCTCTGTGGAGTTAGAAAAAATTAGAATATCATCCAAATAAATTACCACGAATGTATCTAGGAGATCCCTGAAGATGTCATTCACCAAGTGTTGGAAAGTGGCTGGAGCAGTACTCAGACCAAAAGGCATAACTAGATATTCAAAGTGTCCATAGCGTGACCTGAATGCAGTCTTCCATTCATCCCCAGGTCTAATACGGACTAAGTTATAGGCCCCACGAAGATCTAGTTTAGAAAAAATTTTGGCATGTCGCACTCTCTCCAATAACTCAGGGATTAAAGGCAATGGATAATCGGTTTCTAATAGTAACCTTATTGAGTTCCCTATAGTCTACGCATGGTCTCAGAGATCCATCTTTCTTCTTTACAAAGAAGATGGGTGCACCTGCAGGAGATGAAGAGGGGCGTATGAAGCCCTTGGCTAGATTTTCATCTATGTAATCCTTTAAAGCCTTTAGCTCAGGCCCCGCCAGGGGGTAGATCTTACCAAAAGGTATCTCTGCTCCAGGCAATAATTCAATTGGACAATCATATGGACGGTGAGGAGGAAGCTGGTCAGCGTTCTTCTTGTCACATAAATCCACATAGTCCTGGTATACAGCTGGTAGTTCAGGGACTGACATGATTCCTTTAGGAACAGAGCAAGCTGAAACTTTTGGACTCATCTGTTTCTCTGGAAAGTGTAATTCCTTGGTCTCCCAGTTAATGGTAGGATTCTGAGCCTGCAGCCATGGTAGCCCTAGAATAATGGGAAAGTGGGGAGAAGAGATAAGCATAAAGGACAGTTTCTCTTGATGATCTTTACCCATAAGAACCCTCAAAGGCTCTGTTTCCTGATCCACTGGTCCAGAGGTCAGCAGGGAGCCATCCACAGTTTCCATCTGTACTGGAGTAGCCTTCTTCACTGAACGTATTCCCTGTTTCAGAGCAAAGGAGACATCCATAAAATTTCCACTTGCCCCTGAGTCGATCATAGCAGAGCTAGACACCCAAGCTGAGTCAACCCAGAGTTTGATGGAAAGAAAGCAATGAGAATTGTTTTTCTTACAACTCAGCTGGGACACCGCTGAGGAAACTTGAAAAATGGCAGCGTTTACACAGTCAACGTCCTCAGAGTAACGGAGTTTAAGTCCGAGAAATCAAGATCTGTTGCTGCAGATCTCTCTGGAGCCTGAGGCTCGGACCTGACAGATCCCCTCTCGCAACACTCACAATGAATGAGTGCTGCAGTAGTCTTACGAGAACGGCTGGGGCAGTTTATAATGAAGTGCCCTGACTTACCACAATAGAAACATAGATTCTCCTTAAAACGATGTTCCTTGCGTGCATCACTAACCCGTCGTTGTAAAGAGTCTACCTGCATGGGTTCAGGTTCAGGTTCCGTGTAATCCTACTCAAAGGTTCCTTAGCTGGAGAGGAAGGTAGGAAAAGGTTAGTACGATTGCTTTCGAACCATCTCTCTTGCCTGCGTTCAGTCAGACGAGTATCAATACGGATGCAGTAGTTAATAAAGTCACCTAACGCAGTGGGAGGTCGGCACGAGCAAGTTCATCCTTAATCAGTGGAGATAACCCCTTTCGAAAAATAGATTTTTTGGGGAACTGTCCCAGGTGGTATCAAGGGCCCATCTCCTGAAATCCAAGGCATATTCAGGTACCGAGTGCTTACCTTGGCGCAAAGCTAACATGGCTGCTTCAGCTGTTGCACCTCGATTGGGGTCATCAAACACCTGCCCCATGGCTGAAATAAAATCATCAAGGTGATTCAAACAATCATCCTCAGTCTCAATCAGAGGGTTTGCCCACATTAAAGCCTTGTTGGTAAGCAACATAATTATAGTAAGCACCTTAGATCGTTCAGTGGGAAATTGTGAAGCATGTGCAGAAAAAAAAAGATTGCATTGATTAATAAATCCCCTGAATTTCTCACGTTCACTGCCAAAACGAAAAGGGGGCAACTTGGGAATCCCAGCACTCGGGGCTACGGCAGGAGCCTGGACTCGCCCCTCTAGAACCTCAATCCTGGCTCGCAAATCCTGGGTAGTCTGTCCAACCACTTGCAAATTGTGATTATTGAGGTCCTGTAGATTTGTAAAACGGGTCTTTATATTCTGCAAATCTGCAAGGATATTATCAGTCACTCCGCAAAGTTCCTTTATGCGGGCCTCCATTTTCCAGATCTTTTAAGACAGGATTACTGGTAAGAAGAGAAAAAAAAACAATGTCATGTGAACATGCAGAGAAAAAAAAATTAAGGGAACTGCACCTGAGGTGTGTCCAACCTACTAAGAGTTTCACCAATCTGATATCGGTAGCAGACAAAAGAGAAAAGAAAAAAAAAAAAAATAGTGTTACTGTGTAACAGCAAAGAAAAACAGGGAATTGCTCACCTGGAATGGTTGTGAGAAGTCACAACCACTGTCATCACAGAAAGTTTACAACCGGACATCTGATATCCACAGTACAGCAGACACAGCCTTCCAGACCCAGCAGACACTAACGTTTTGGCTTCAGAATCTTGTAATGTATGTAGTACAGTTCATATAGCGTCTTGTGCTTGGGTGCGATGAAAACACAGGAGTCACAGGTTTGATATAGAAAAGTCCTGTATTACTTCATACAAGTTGGCAGAAATAGTCACACAGTTTGCAGACACAGAAACAGGAGACACAGCAGGCCAGAGTAATCCAAGCTCAGCAATCACTCTCCATACAGATTCAGGATCTTCTTCTCTGTTACCGTAAGTCATGCAAACGTGGTCTTCAAGAGCAGGGTTCAGAGTCCACAAGTGCTTCAAGTTCCGATGGGAATAGCTGGAGTACAAGGTCCAAGCTTACAGGAGTCAAGTCACAGGTTCACTGCAGGCTAAAATTCTGAAGCACCTGATTGCTCAGCTGGTGCTTAAGAAGCAAGGAGAAATCAGGGCGGGAACATGCAAGCTGGAAACTCCATTTTGACTGAGGCAAGATAGCTGCAGCAAGACAGAAAGTAAAATGGCTGACGAACAAACTGAGTTTCAGGAATATATACAAGAACCTTACAGTACCTCTTTTCAAATTAAAGTTACGGATGATTGTAGTATGTTTGATTATGCGCGACATAAGCGATTTACGTGAATAACTCCTGAACTACACATAGAGTTGATAAATTTTTTTGTCAAATATTATTCAGGACATTGAGATGTTCATTTGAGCCCTAGTGGTCCAGGGTACCTCTTTTCAAATTAAAGTTACGGATGATTGAGTTATGTTTGATATAAGCGATTTACGTGAATAACTCCTGAACTACACATAGAGTTGATAATTTTTTTTGTCAAATATTATTCAGGACATTGAGATGATCATTTTGAGTACTAGTGGTCCAGGGTACCTCTTTTCAAATTAAAGTTATGGACGATTGAGCACGTTTGATTATATGCGACATAAGCGATTTACGTGAATAACTCCTGAACTACACATAGAGTTGATAATTTTTTTGTCAAATATTATTCAGGACATTGAGATGTTCATTTTGAGCCCTAGTGGTCCAGGGTACCTCTTTTCAAATAAAAGTTATGGACGATTGAGCATTTGATTATATGCGACATAAGCGATTTACGTGAATAACTCCTGAACTACACATAGAGTTGATAATTTTTTTGTCAAATATTATTCAGGACATTGAGATGTTCATTTTGAGCCTAGTGGTCCAGGGTACCTCTTTTCAAATAAAAGTTATGGACGACTGAGCACATTTGATTATATGCGACATAAGCGATTTACGTGAATAACTCCTGAACTACACATAGAGTTGATAATTTTTTTGTCAAATATTATTCAGGACATTGAGATGTTCATTTTGAGCCCTAGTGGTCCAGGGTACCTCTTTTCAAATAAAAGTTATGGACGATTGAGCACGTTTGATTATATGCGACATAAGCGATTTACGTGAATAACTCCTGAACTACACATAGAGTTGATAATTTTTTGTCAAATATTATTCAGGACATTGAGATGTTCATTTTGAGCCCTAGTGGTCCAGGGTACCTCTTTTCAAATAAAAGTTATGACGACTGAGCACATTTGATTATATGCGACATAAGCGATTTACGTGAATAACTCCTGAACTACACATAGAGTTGATAATTTTTTTGTCAAATATTATTCAGGACATTGAGATGATCATTTTGAGTACTAGTGGTCCAGGGTACCTCTTTTCAAATTAAAGTTACGGATGATTGAGTATGTTTGATTATATGCGACATAAGCGATTTATGTGAATAACTCCTGAACTACACATAGAGTTGATAATTTTTTTGTCAAATATTATTCAGGACATTGAGATGATCATTTTGAGTACTAGTGATCCAGGGTACCTCTTTTCAAATTAAAGTTACGGATGATTATGTTTGATTATGCGCGACATAAGCGATTTACGTGAATAACTCCTGAACTACACATAGAGTTGATAATTTTTTTGTCAAATATTATTCAGGACATTGAGATGTTCATTTTGAGCCCTAGTGGTCCAGGGTACCTCTTTTCAAATAAAAGTTATGGACGATTGAGCACGTTTGATTATATGCGACATAAGCGATTTACGTGAATAACTCCTGAACTACACATAGAGTTGATAATTTTTTTGTCAAATATTATTCAGGACATTGAGATGATCATTTTGAGTACTAGTGATCCAGGGTACCTCTTTTCAAATTAAAGTTACGGATGATTGAGTATGTTTGATTATATGCGACATAAGCGATTTACGTGAATAACTCCTGAACTACACATAGAGTTGATAATTTTTTTGTCAAATATTATTCAGGACATTGAGATGATCATTTTGAGTACTAGTGGTCCAGGGTACCTCTTTTCAAATTAAAGTTACGGATGATTGAGTATGTTTGATTATATGCGACATAAGCGATTTACGTGAATAACTCCTGAACTACACATAGAGTTGATAATTTTTTTGTCAAATATTATTCAGGACATTGAGATGTTCATTTTGAGCCCTAGTGATCCAGGGTACCTCTTTTCAAATTAAAGTTATGGACGATTGATGAATATCTAATAGCTTTGAATATCTAATAGCTAACTGCAGACTAACTTGAATCTGGTAGTGGGCCCCCCGTCTCACCAGGGCCCCGGCACTTGCCCGGGTGTGCCGGGTGCTGACGCCGGCCCTGATTGCTCCATACAGTATAATAGCCCCATATAGTGCTCCATACAGTATAATGGGCCACATATAATGCTCCATACAGTATAATAGCCCTACATACTGCTCCATACAGTATAATAGCCCCATATAGTGCTCCATACAGTATAATGGGCCACATATAAAGCTCCATACAGTATAATAGCCCTACATACTGCTCCATACAGTATAATGGGCCCCATATATTGCTCCACACAGAATAATGGGCCCCATATATTGCTTCCTACAGTATAATGGGCCCCATATATTGCTCCACACAGAATAATGGGTTCCATATATTGTTCCACACAGAATAATAGGCCCCATATATTGCTCCATACAGTATAATGGGCCCCATGTATTGCTCCATACTGTGTAATGGGCCCCATATATTGCTCCATACAGTATAGTGACCCCACATATTGCTCCATACAGTATAATAGCCCCATATAGTGCTCCATACAGTATAATAGGCCACATATAATGCTCCATACAGTATAATAGCCCTACATACTGCTCCATACAGTATAATAGCCCCATATATTGCTCCATACAGTATAATGGGCCACATATAAAGCTCCATACAGTATAATAGCCCTACATACTGCTCCATACAGTATAATGGGCCCCATATATTGCTCCACACAGAATAATGGGCCCCATATATTGCTTCCTACAGTATAATGGGCCCCATATATTGCTCCACACAGAATAATGGGTTCCATATATTGTTCCACACAGAATAATGGGCCCCATATTTTGCTTCATACAGTATAATGGGCCCCATATTAATGCTCCATACAGTATAATAGTCCTACATAGTGCTCCATACAGTATAATGGGCCCCATATATTGCTCCACACAGAATAATGGGCCCCATATATTGCTCCATACAGTATAATGGGCCCCATATATTGCTCCACACAGAATAATGAGCTCCATATATTGCTCCATACAGTATAATGGGCCCCATATTTTGCTTCATACAGTATAATGAGCCCCATATTAATGCTCCACACAGAATAATGAGCTCCATATATTGCTCCACACAGAATAATGTGCCCCATATTTTGCTTCATACAGTATAATGGGCCCCATATTAATGCTCCATACAGTATAATGGGCCCCGTATAATGCTCCGTTCATAAAAAATAATCAAATACTCATCTCTTCCCATTCCTCGTTCCTCTGGCCTCTGCTGCTCCGGTCTCCTCTGCATCTTCTTACTCTCTGCACATAGGGTGCCCTGTATTGACATCATCGCACCCTCTGCACTCAGAAGTGACAGAGAGTCAGAAGAAGCTGAGGAGACCGGAGCAGCGGGGAATGGGGAGAGGTGAGTATTTGACACAGTTCAAGGTGCGGGGAAGCCCGGTGCCCCCAACTCACTAGTCCCATTGGGTGCAGGTGTCTCTGATGGTGAGTGGCCCCCTCCATCTGTCCAGGGCCCCGGCATGTGTCCAGGTTCGCTGGCCGGGTATTGATGTCGGCCCTGGCTCCATTGGATGCCAAACGAGTTTTTTTTCATCATATTTCCACAAATATGGAAGGTAGGTAACAATCCATTTCGGTATCTTCCTAACTTGGGCACCCCTCCCTCCTTTGTGCATCGCGAGACGCAGCATCAACTACATGCACCACAGCGAGGTGCACGCGACAGTCGCGACTAATAGTGTAAACATTTTGAAGCGACTAATTGCGGGTTAACTGGCATCCGCCTCTTAACGAATTCAGCGCATCTTATTCCTGCACGCTCCTTACTAAGATTCATAGTAATAAACGCTAATGAATTGGGGCCATAGACTTCAAAAATCTAAGCTAAAAATTCCAAACCTTCAAAGTGCTGTACTAGAGAACGACATGTGGAGATCTTACCTACCGTAAAATAATTACTAAAAAAAAATTATGAAAGATCTCCATCTTAAATAATATCAACTTTCTGAGTGACATCTTCCATTACCATTTTGCTCCGCACTTCATGATATTTTAAGAAAAATCTGCAATTTTTGTAATATTGTACAGGAAATTTGTCAGCACAAAAGGATTGCTCAAACCAAACACAGGCAAAAGTTGCACCCTTGGTGTGACCAAGAAGTTCAGTGCACCTTCCCACCTAATTGTTTTCTGTCTACCTAGGCCTTCTTTTGGTTCCTGTGAAGCTAAAACTGTCGATCAAGGAAGAACATGGACAGGGATAGAGAAAAAATAAGTAGAATGGAAAGCGCAATGAACACATATGTTTTTGCACAGGTAAGGTAAATCTATAAATAAGGATATACATTGCCGATATTGGCCATTTTCTGTTATGTTTCCAAGCTAGACGATCATGTAAAGGGCCACCATTCTCTAGGTTCCTAATCTTGGCTTGAAATAGAGGAAATAGTAAAGTACAAAAGTCTCTTATTGTAAGCAAAGAGTAAAGAGTCAGCGGAGTTCTGAAATATGCCCAAAGGAAACTCTGCAGCCCTTGAAAAGATGTGAGCCAGCCATGGAAAATATCATTTTTTGGAGAATGAAAGCTAGAAAATGTTCAGCATACAGTAGCAAAGTAGCTGACAAAGCAAATGTGGTGAGCGGAGGCCGCGCGTAAGCAAAACACCTTTGCAGGATCTGCGCTTGTGTAACTACATATGGAGAAGTGAAAAGCTGATTGTTCCTAAAACAAAAGACAAGGACTTGTTAGGGGTTGTGTCCGTGGCTGGTGGTTTGTAGAGATGTGGAAGCTCCAAGTGCCATCATGGATGCAACAAAGGCAGTGGTGAGTCCAACCTTTTCACCAATATCATCTGTCCATGCTGTACATAAACGGCTCATCTGGACCGAGGGCTTCAAGAATCCAACTCACAAGAGCAGTCATAACACAAATCAATGTGCACTTCCAAATCAGAGAATTTATAGAATATATTTTTCTTTTACTATCATTACTTTTATTAAATTTACTAGTCATTAGACAAATGTGTGCATCCGACATGTGCAAAATGTCCAGGAAAGGAGCCAAAACCTTGATTGTAGCTAGAATTCCTATGTAATACCATACATGTAAAGAAGCTTTGTAAACCCAAGAGCCACACACCTGGCCTGAGATTCTACAGAAAGAATGAGAATAGGTACGAATGTGATAGACTGTAACCGTCATAGTAGAGCAGCAAACGTGTCCAATCTGTACTGAGTGCAACACAGCGAAAGAGAGTGACAGAGAAAAAGAGGAGGGAGAAGAGAAAGAGGGATGAGAAAAGTGAGATCGAAGAGAAAGAGGGAGGAGAAAAGAGAGACAGAAGAGAAAGAGGGAAGAGAAAAGAGAGACAGAAGAGAAAGAGGGAGGATAAAAGAGAGAAGAGAAAGAGGGAGGAGAAAAGAGAGACAGAAAAGAAAGAGGGAGGAGAAAGAGAGACAGAAAAGAAAGAGGGAGGAGAAAGAGAGACAGAAGAGAAAGAGGGAGGAGAAAAGAGAGACAGAAGAGAAAGAGGGAGGAGAAAAGAGAAAAGAGAAAGAGGGAGGAGAAAAGAGAGACAGAAAAGAAAGAGGGAGGAGAAAGAGAGACAGAAGAGAAAGAGGGAGGAGAAAAGAGAGACAGAAGAGAAAGAGGGAGGAGAAAAGAGAGAAGAGACAGAAGAGAAAGAGGGAGGAGAAAAGAGAGACAGAAGAGAAAGAGGGAGGAGAAAAGAGAGAAGAGAAAGAGGGAGGAGAAAAAAGAGACAGAAGAGAAAGAGGGAAGAGAAAAGAGAGACAGAAGAGAAAGAGGGAGGAGAAAGAGAGACAGAAGAGAAAGAGGGAGGAGAAAAGAGAGACAGAAGAGAAAGAGCGAGGAGAAAAGAGAGAAGAGAAAGAGGGAGGAGAAAAGAGAGACAGAAAAGAAATAGGGAGGAGAAAGCGAGACAGAAAAGAGGGAGGAGAAAAGAAAGACAGAAGAGAAAGAGGGAGGAGAACAGAGATAGAGAGGGATGAGACAGAGCAAAAAAGGAGAAAGTGAAGAGTGCAGAAGAGCGCAGAGATGAACAAGGCAGAGAGAGGAGAGCAGAGAGAAGATGACATGTAGAGAAAAAGAAGAGTGGAGCCAGATAAGAGAAAGAAAGAAAGAAAAAAAGAGAAGAGAGGGAAATTGATGGGAGAAAGAGGAAAGGGAAGAGGGAGAAGAGAGCAAGAGATAGAGAGAGGGAGGAGAGGGAACAGACAAAGAGGATGAGAGGGAAGAGTGGGAAAGGAGAGTGATGAGAAAGTAGGGGGAGAAGAGTGAGAGATAGAGGGGAAGGGGATGAAGAGACAGAAAGTGAGCTGGAGAGGGCGAAGAGGGAGAGAGAGAGACAAGAGGGAGAGGAGAGACAGAGATGGAGAAGAGTGAAAGGGAGAAGGAGATAATATGGGGAAGGAACAAAATGAGAAGAGAGGGAAGGAAAGATGGAAAGAGAGAGAGAAAGGGAGGGAGAGAGAGAAGAGCATAGCTATGGCAGATACAGGGGATGTAGTCACACAGTGGACCCTTCAGCCTATGGGACCCCAGAGATTATTTGGACTCATATGAGAATATGGCCCACTTTATCCCCCTATTATACCTGTATGCAGTTTGACAGACAGGAGAGCAGTAGTGGCGAGACAAAAACCTGCCCTCATTTCCTGCAATCTGTCTACTAGGGAGTTTCTGCTGTTAGAGACGGATTGCACCTGACAACAGGCAGTGGCTGGCAAAGTAGACTAAAGGGAGACACCGAGTGACTGGCACTTTAGAGGGATTTGTTTAGGTTGACAATTTTAAATGCAGATATTTTTTTATTTAATACAATATGTATAAGATGAGGTCAACTTGTCTGAAGGTACGGGGATTATGTAAGCAGCAAGGTCTACAGCCGCAAATCACATACAAAATAGTGAACTAGTGCATAGAGTCATATATCCTGCTCAACAAGCAGAGAGACGCACAGCCAAAAACACAGACACATGGACCGATTGATAGATGGATCGGTCGATGGATGTAGAGTATTGATAGAATGGCCGTTTACAGTGTTTGGACTAAGTTGTCCTCACATTGCTCTTTGTTACAGCAAAATGAGATTTCCGTCCTTCACCGTGTAGATTAACTGGAGCACATTAGGAAATCGCAGATACACACTCACCGCACAGCATAAATCATCGACTCGCTTGTTTCTGCTCCTAGAATGCGATTTGCGCTGAGCGCGGGGACTGTAATTCAATCAACGGTGGCTCAGCCGATGACAAAAAAGCTTAATAGGTTTATGAGCAGCAAGTGAAGCACAAGATTGAATTACAAGCCAAGTATTCAGTCATGCAAATATATTGTTATTTAATACAGTACAGGAGCAGAGATCAGGGCAGCATTGTCCCCAGCTGGCAGCTGCTGAGCTCTGGCACAAGACATGGCGATGGAGAGCGACAGCATCCGAGCGAGCTGCCGTGCTGGAAAACGCACAGGAGACTTCTAGATAATTACAAGGAGCAGAGTGTAAGAGGATAGCCGCGAGTGCAGCCGATAGAACAATATAAACCCCTTCTTTTATTTTACTTCTCTCCTGTATTTGTTTTTCTGTATAAATCAATGTACAAATCCACAACGAAAAAAGTCGGGAAATTATTTTTGTATTAACATTTTAAAAAGTTTTCTGCAATCAATTTTTTTTTTTATTTTACAGGCACAGAGGGGTTAAAAATAATAAAAGTTGCTCTACCTACCCAATAATGGTCCAGTGATGCCATTGGCCTCTATCAACAGGCTGCAGTGGTGACATTATGATTCCTCTGCACATGACCGCTGCAGCCAATCACTAGAATAAGTGGTCACGTCAATGTGGACAGCCTAAGTCACTGTGTCATGGAAATATATATGTATTCCATATATTCAAAGTATATTCACATATATGTATTCACAGTTCACAGTTAGATAGATCTCACTTGCTAAAAAACCCTGTGCTCACATATTTCTAGGCCAGTTATAATCAGTCGTTTTAAAGGAATCTGGCCTTCATAAGGCCTGCATAAGGCCTTCGTAAAGGAACAAATGCATGAAGTACAAAAAGTCCTATTAGATATCTGTTGTTTACATTATAGTTATGCAAGACAACTAGGTCACAAGAATAAAACAATAATTCTGCAACTTCAGCTCTTTTGCCATGATTATCATAATTATCATATTTACACTAGAACAGCCAATAATCTAGCAGCTTTTAATTGTATGTTAATTGACTAACCAGCCCCTTTTTGTAAACGTATAAAACCTTGAATGAATAATAAATGTATGTCTTTGACGAACTGTTATACTGACACTTGCGTTGTGGACAGTCCTCATTTCGTTCTGAGCGCTCAAAAAGACATTATATAGAGATTTGGACATGGCAAGCAGCAAACACTGAAGGATATTTTTATCCTAATTAAATTTCCATATCAGTTGGCGCCTGCACGCGGGGCATTGGACGAAACGCACGAGGACCCGGCCGACCAGAGAGACGGGGGTGTTGGCCCTGGCCTTGGCACACGGGACGGAGACTGCAGCTCCATCAGTAAGGTAAGAAAACTTTGTCATCTTACCTGAATGTTCCTTGTGCCTAGTCCTAGCCTACACTTCCAGCCGGTCGGACGTGGTCATCACCGCATTCCCAGGTTGTGTAAAAAGTCCATACCCTTATCCAAAAGCCCTGGGATATAAGCCGAGTTGGTTGCTGCTGTGCTGTATATGTTTCATGTTTTATGTGAACCGGGAGAAAGTTGGAACGGTGACTGTGTTTTTGCTTGCTGATTTCTGGGGGCTGTATAGCAAAAGACAATTGCTGCATAAGTTCCCGCAGTAAACTTTCACGCACCGGGAGGCCATCCCAGTCAAATCAGACGTGAAGGGCGGGAGCTTTGTTTTGGATAAGTCCACGCAGATATTCTTCACATATTGGAGGGAAGTTATCCCAAAAAATCCAGTTGTGGAAGCGAGGGCTTTGTTCGGTTAAGTTTCTGCAGTAAACTTTCACGCACTGGGAGGCCATCCCAGTCAAATCAGACATGAAGGGCTGAAGCTTTGTTTGGATAAGTTCTCACAATAAATCGTCCACGCACCGGGAGGCCATCCCAGTCAAATCAGACGTGGATAGTGAGAATTTTGATGAAGGCTATTGCAGATTACTGTGACCGGCGCACCAGCCAGGGCATACGGTACAGAACGATAGAACCTTGAGCCTCACCGCACTCAGTGCAATTGGTGAGTTATCAGTTACCAGAGCAGCTTGTATGTGTCACAGATCATCAAAAGAGGGATTCGTATTCTCCCGGGTGTCTGTCTCATTGTCTGTATCAGGTACTGTCGCTTTAAATCACATCTCCGTGCGCTCTGTCAGTATCTCATTCAGAGCAGTGTGCTGGCTGCAGCAGCGAGAAAACCCCTTTGACCCCCCCTCCACTGCTAATCACGTTATCAGGCATTCTGTTTCTTGGCTTTGATTTTTATTTTTTTAAGCTAGTTTTTTTTCTACAGGTTTTAACGTGAGAATTATCAGGCATTCAGACTGAACTATATTCATTTTTTGCTATTCTGAGGAATAATAATTTTTTTTTTGATACGTGATTTCAGTGCCTATAGAGACAGCAAGCAGAGATATAAGGAAGGGAGGGGGGAAGCAGCCAGCTGACATTCCAGAGATTTTTAATTAGCTGTTTTAGTAACAAGGGTTGTTTTTCAGAGTTTTATGATTAATACGGTTTTTCTTTTCTCCCCTTTTTGGTGAATTTATTTTTTTTTTGTTTTGTTTTCTTTTTCTAGAGTTTTTTACTAAATCTAACTTTTTGTTTTTTAAAATTTTTCTTTTAAGTACATTTTTAAATGATTTTGGAGAGATTTTTTCTCTAAGCAATTTATTTTAGAGCTTTATTTCTCCAGCCATTTTTTTTTTCTACAAGCTTGCTTTAGAACAAGGTCACATAGATAAGGAGAATTACAGGCTGAGGGAGAGAGCAGACACAAACTACGCAGTGGTCTGAGTAGCCCCTCCCGTCGGGCATTCGGCGAGAACAAACAGAACCAGAGTGCAGAAGTTTTCAGATTTTTAAATCACCTTTGTTGAATAGGTTTTTGGAATAGACACAGTACGTAAGAATCGAAGGGCTAGGCATGTGAATAGAATGTCAGAGTACGTGAGAAGCAAATAGACAGGCAGCCTTTACGCTGCATAATGAAATGTTTTTTCTTGTTTTTTGTTATTTGAAAGGTAACGGGAAAGTTTATTAATAGATTACCATCTGCTATAAAAGAGCAGCGGTGCATCGTGTAAAAGATACAGCAAGTTAATTTGAACGGACCAGGAAGTGATTTTTTTTTTATGTGATTAAGTTTGAAAAGTTGTTAAATCATCTGTGAGAAAAAGATCACTGACATGTCACAAGAGCAGAATTCAGAGTCACACACATCACATGTCCATCATGTGGAGACACGGGACAGGTGTAGGCTGCTCTCATTGAGTAAGGAGCCTCGTACAGGGAAAAACGCTCCCTGCCTCTCTCCACAGGGAGAAGGTATTTTTGTTTCAACCATCCCCTCTCAAGAGTCACAGGGGGGACACCCTCTCCTTTTTCTTCTCTCAGTCCCTTTCTCTTTCTTCTTCAGACTTTTCTCCTCTTTCTCTCGCTCCTCCCTCACACCTCCCTTCTCTTCCTCTTTTTTCTACTTCGTCATCAACTGGGTCAATGCCCAATCCAAGCAATGTGGTGTCCCTGTATTCAGTGTTTCCAGCACAGGGCACCTTGTCTATCCCAAGCACAGTACAAACATTGCCAGTCATTATATCAGGAGAAGAAAGTGCAGATCTCCCTACACAAAACGCTACATGTAGCCCCCAGACACAACAGTCCACAGCTAGGGCTTCACAGGGGGGTGGTATAGCTACAGGGCTGCTAGCATGGAACCATGACACTGATCCACCGCAGCCTCAGCAAGGAAGTGGGAAATCCCCATGCAGCAAGACAACTTTAAAGCCCAAATCTCACCCAGTGTATGCACCAAGTACACCATGTCACTTCTTATCTGATGAAGATGAAGATGCAACGTCACACATGCTGCCCAATACTAGGGAAGAAAACACACAAGCACCAATAGAGCAGGGACAGGTAGAGGCACCATCCTATGAGCCCTTCATCCCAAGCCAGGTGATCAGTATGCTGCCAGACCCAGGGATACACCCCATGCCATTTTGCCAAAAAATGCAGCAGATCCAGCGAACGTATGCAGCAGCCTGGACTGATCTCTGGACCGAAATGGAAATAAAAGCAGGTGATGCATTCTGGCCAATTATGAGAGAACACTTCAAGCTCCCAACAGAGTTAGATGCGTATGCCTGGGAGACAGGACCAAAGCTAATTGAGCAACTCAGAGAATGGGCCAAAAGCAGACTGACAGGACAAACTCTCAGCCTACATGTCACGAGTCAAGACAAGACAGAGTCTGTGGAAGTTCCATGACAGAGTAATGCAAGTGTTTCAAGATTTGGGCCTCATTACCCATGATCAGACACACAGACGGATGTTGGCACAGGCTTTTGTGCATGGACTGAGAGAACCAATCAGGAAACCACTGGTAGCAGCCAGGCCTGAGTACACGTCAATAGCAATGGATACCCTGCTCACAGTAGCAAAAAGGATTGAGTCCCGCCGGGACAGAAGGAATGTCAAGTGTTACAACTGTGGCGAGTTTGGTCATTTCCGGAACAAGTGCAGAACACTGACTTCACCCAGAAAAAGAAGAAACACAGAAAGCAGTGAAGAACCCCGTCCATAGGACAAGAGCACACCAAGTCCACAAGGAACCCCACCAGTGTGACCAATATCCTGAGAGTGGATGGCGTAGTCATATCTTTTCTTGTGGAACTCCGCAACCTCACCTACCTATCAGAATCTTCTGCTTCCTGCATGGGAATTGATGGTCAAATCAGATATTTCCAGATTATGAAGCCCCTGAGCGTGTGGACTCAGCCAGAACACTCCATCATGTCCCAGTTTGTTGTGTAAAAAACCTGAACCCTCAACCTATTGGGAGTGGACCTACTGCAGAAGCTGAAAGCGACCAGAGTGTTCCAGGAAGATGGGACCATGACACTTTCTTCACCCCTGACCCAAAAAGAAACAGGAACCTCAAACAACCACACTGCAGACCTATCACAGGAGGTGCTGGACATAGTACCAGAAAAGCCACTCCATCACCCAGAGTCAAGATGTCTCTGACCAACTGAAGGTCTAAGTGAACTCGCCTAAGAAGACGGCCTGAGAACTTTGACATTGGCCAGGATATTTCAACTCAAGAAGGACCCTACTCGCTTCATGGAATGGCAACACCTCATCCAGCTCTAACGCCAGAGGTTCATCTTTTGCAAGCACCAGGAGGTGCCCCCTGCAATCAACCAGTTCACCCAGGCCCTAGACCGGAAAAAGGCCACTCAGCTCTTCAAACTTGTGCACAAATACTGACCTGAGACCGAGCTGGAGAAAAAGAAACTACTGATGGCCCATGCTGAGAGAAAAGCAGCCGTTTAAGGAGACGTCCCAACAAGAAGACCCCCTGTGACCAGAGCAGGTGCTAACACAGTGACTGTCTTGGTGGAGAACAAGAAAGCCAGCTGGTCGTCATCTCTCATGATGTGGATCCTAGTGGACGGCTTGTTTTCCCGCCAGCTCTGCACCAGCAGATGGGAGTCCCCTGCCGCATACTGAAGGACAAGGCCAAACTGGGCTGCCTCGCCCATCGGAATCAATCCCAGCTTTCCACAGTGAAGAAAAAGATTGTAAACCCCACTGAGTTCAGAATGGTGCAAGGCCTGGAGGCCGCGAAAGAGGCTACGGTATTTGAAACCCCAACAGTGCTGAACCATCACACTCTGCTCTCAAGAGTCCCAGTCACCGCAACGGTATTCACGGTGATCAACCTGGCCAGTACCTTCTTCAGTGTTTCCCCTCCACCTGGAGGCCTGCTTTCACGCACCAGTACAGTGCATATGGACAATGTTGCCTCAAGGTGCTCAAAACAAGCCCTTCAAGTTTCACCAAGACAATGTCCTCCATCTTCGTCAACTGGATTGCAGAATATGCAAGAGTCACTCTTCTACAACACGTGGATGACTTTCTCTTTTGTGTGGTTGACATCGACACCTGCACAGCTTATTCCTTATCTCTCCTACTCTACCTGGAAGAACAGCAACGCAAGGTCTGGAAGAACAAAGTCCAGTGATGCCAGAAGCAAGTAACATCCCTGGGACACTGTATTGCCCACAAGACGAAACACATGTCAAAAGACTGGAAGACCACTGTGGAGAAGATGGCTCCCCCAACAACTCCAAGAATGCTGCAGGCCTTCCCTGGTCTAGTGTCGTATTGCAGAACCTGGATCCCTGATGCCTCAGTCCTAATGCAGCCTCTGTGCGCTTGCATCAACGCAACCCCGCTCCTTCTATCAGACGCAGCCTTCAACCCATTCAGGAGATTGGAAGAACTCCACAGTCTCAGCGCCAATACCAGGCCTACCTGACTATGAAAAGTCTTTCCGTCTACCTGATGGAAGAAAGAAGGTCATGCTACTGGAGTCCTGGCACGGATTCACGGGGGAAAACAGAGACTTTTAGGTTGCCTCTCAGCCCGCTTGGATCCAGTTGCAAGAAGAGCACCCTCCTGCCTGATGGCAGTATCCGCAGCACACACCCTCCTGGACAAGGTTGCTGACATCACTCTTGGACAGCCACTGGAAACTCTCACTCCACATGACATCTTGGCAATCTTCAATCAAGCTCAACCAACAGTAATCTCCCCACCGCCAGGCGCCTCTATTGCCTTTGTCTCATAATGTCACCGTCTCCAGACCTACAGTCCTCAGCCCGGCCACTCTACTCCCACTCCCAAGGGGGATACTTGGATGGCTCCAGAAGAAGTTTCAACACAGAAAGTGCAGTGACCAGCAATCAAGAAATCCTGTGGTCCAGAAGTCTGTCACCTAGCCTGTCAGCCCAGGAAGCAGAATTGATAGCGCTGACGAAGGCCTGCCAGATGGCAGAAGGCAAGACTGCAAACATCTACACGGACTACAGGTACTCGCATGGCATAGCACACGACTTTAGACCCATCTGGGCTACAAGGGACTTCATCACAGCAAACGGGACAGCCGTGAAGCATCATGGAGCCTTCAGGGACCTACTGGGTATACTCAAACTTCCAAAATGGTGGCAATTTGAAAAATCAAAGTGCATGGAAAACTGAGAACAGAAGAGGCGTGAGGCAATAACATGGCGGACATGGCAGCCAAAGAAGCAGCCAAAGGAAGACAACATGGAGAAGTGGGAGAGGTCGTAGAGCCGGACGGCTACTACATGACGACTGAAGACAAGAAACCTGACAAAGAGACGTCCTGGGATCTGCTCAAGAAGTTACAAGACCAAGCTTCAAAAGGAGAAGAAGAGCTGAATGCGAAAAAAAAAGCAACACGTGAAGAAGGAAGGCTATCAATAATAGACTTCAAACTCTGCCTACCACAAAGTATGCACCCTATGGTGGTCCAATGGGTACATGGACCCACATCCACATATCAAAGACACAGATGAATGATCTGATTGGTGCTTACTGTTTCGCTTCAGGGATCTCCACCCTAACAGCCAAATTCACCAGCAGCTGTCTGACCTGCGGCAAATGCAAGCCTGGACGTATGGAAGAAAGACCCCCTCACCTCATCTGGAAAGACCACTCTACCAGCTTCAAAGGATCCAGATAGACCACATCCAGATATCGCCAAGTGAAGGATTCAAATACGCCATTGTGGTCAAAAGAAGTATTTTCAAGATGAACAGAAGCCTTCCAAGTCAGCAAAGACTACTGCAATGAAGCTACTTTTGGAAAATAGTGTACAGATACGGGGTTCCAGAAATGATAGAAAGTGATCAGGGACCCGCATTCACAGCAAATCTGACACACAAGACCCGATTAGCAGTAGGGTCAGATTTAGGCTTACACACTCCTTACCACCCCCAGAGCAGCAGGAAGGTAGAAAAACTGAACGAAACACTTAAGAATAGAATGCTGAAAAATTGCCCAAGAGACACGCAAACCATGGCATGACACACTCCTAATTGCACTGTTTAGCGAAAGGCACACTCCCAGAGACCCAGAAAAGATGTTTCGTGCCTGCATCTTCTGCTAACAGATAAGACATTTTCTTCTTTTAGTTTTTTTTGGTGCCTGCATTTTGTCCTGCACTTCTGTGGGGGTCTGCCGGGTCCCCTTCGGGGGCTTGTGCTCCTCTCAGTTTAGTTCAGCCACTGTTTGTTCATTTGCCTTTTCCAGTTTTTTTTCAGTGGTTGCTGTTTAGTTTTTGTTACACCAGAGAACTAATTTAGGTGGTAGAGGTCATGTGATCTCAGGTGTTTTTGTAATTAGTAGAGTTGGTACTTTTCAGGGTTTTTTGGGGTTGCAGTAAGTGTCCTTCCTATCCTTTTCTATTTAGGAAGTTTGGGCCCCAACGTTTGCTCATACTATTTTCTGTCTGTGTCTGTATTTCCTCTTGTCTAACCGCCATTACATGTTTGGGGCTTCCTATGTTCTCTGGGGATCTGCTCCGGGGCAGATAGCTTTCCTTTTTCTATCTTTAGGTGTAGTTAGCTTCTCAGGCTGTGACGAGGCGTCTAGGACCAACGTAGGAACGCTCCACGGCTGCCTTTAGTTGTGGTGGTTAGTCAGGGTACTGTAATCCCATAGATTCCAACCTCTCTGGTGTATTGCTTTTTTTTTTTTTTTTTTGCCTGCTCTCCTCAGCTACCAAATCATAACACTTATGTAATTGAATTGGTCAAAAACTAATGTCCATTCTCGAGTTTTTCTCTTCACTGCCAGATTTGATGATCCTGTCCAAGAGCCCCAGATGACATCAACCTCTGTGTAACTAGAGGGAAAGCCTGTTTGGATCCACGTATCGCATTGCAAGGAAGCTCCCGTACCAGGAGAGACACCTAAGCCATGAAGGATGTCGTGGATGCTCTGACTGATCAGACAGATGACCTACTTGATGAGTTCAAGGCCAGAGACCAAGTTAAAGCAGGATTTGAGTCACTATTGCCACTAGTAACTATAAAAAAATGTTGATTGGATAAATTACATCTATTATAACCAGCAGAAATTTGTTAACTTCACCATAGATGCTGTAAAAGGTTTGGCAGCACAGTTAGGCCCCACTTCCATTATGGCATTCCAGAATAGAATGGCTTTGGATATGATTCTAGCTGAGAAAGGAGGTGTTTGCAAAATGATCAAAGACACCTGTTGCACCTACATCCCAGACAACACTGGCCCAAATGGTAAAGTCACAATGGCAATACAGAAACTTAATGAGTTATCAGAGGAACTGAAACAGAACTCAGGTGTCACTGACCCATGGGATCGATACTTTGGGTGGATGAGTGGGTGGCAGAAAATGTTGGCACAGGTTGGGACAGCCATTATGGGGGTTCTCATTTTTGCATTAATTACTGGTTGCTGTGTAATTCCTTGTATCCGCAGGATAATGGAAAAAACTGTTCAGGAGACAACCAATTTGATGCCACTCACCATCTTGGACCTCGCACCAGTCCGGATGGAACTGCCTGGCTTGACCAGATCTCCGAACTACCTCCAGACTGAGAATACACATCCTTGATGAAACATCCTATCAAATAAAGAGACTATGATTGCAAACACATAAACCCCCGACAGGGACAGTCCTCCTGACCGCCCATTTGCGAAAGGTCTATACTCGGTGGGGGAGACATGCGCTAGGGGTGTCTCAACTCACAGGCAGAATAAAAGAGTTGCAGCGCTTGGGCCAGGAGCAGGTTTTTTAGGGCAAGTGGTATCTAAGGGGGACTGTCATGGAAATATATATGTATTCCATATATTCAAAGTATATTCACATATATGTATTCACAGTTCACAGTTAGATAGATCTCACTTGCTAAAAAACCCTGTGCTCACATATTTCTAGGCCAGTTATAATCAGTCGTTTTAAAGGAATCTGGCCTTCATAAGGCCTGCATAAGGCCTTCGTAAAGGAACAAATGCATGAAGTACAAAAAGTCCTATTAGATATCTGTTGTTTACATTATAGTTATGCAAGACAACTAGGTCACAAGAATAAAACAATAATTCTGCAACTTCAGCTCTTTTGCCATGATTATCATAATTATCATATTTACACTAGAACAGCCAATAATCTAGCAGCTTTTAATTGTATGTTAATTGACTAACCAGCCCCTTTTTGTAAACGTATAAAACTTTGAATGAATAATAAATGTATGTCTTTGACGAACTGTTATACTGACACTTGCGTTGTGGACAGTCCTCATTTCGATCTGAGCGCTCAAAAAGACATTATATAGAGATTTGGACATGGCAAGCAGCAAACACAGAAGGATATTTTATCCTAATTAAATTTCCATATCAACTGAGCCTAGTGCACATGTGAGGTCAACACTGCCGCTTCTCAAAAAAGACCAAAGAGGCAACAATGGAGCAGCGATGGGTGAGGAGAGCAAATTTTGACCCATCCACCCCGCTTAGACATATAAAATGAAAAAGAAATGATCATGGAAAAAAAATAATTTAAGGTCTAATCTAATTTGGGCTTTAAGTATAAAGATGGTAGCATTTAATTTATCTAATAATTTAATTTAATTTTTCTAACATTGCAAAAAAGCAGAAAATTCCCCTTTTTTCGTCATTTTTACTTTTAGAATAAATAAAGAGCTGTTGTAGAGATCAAGACAAGTGGGTGGATATCTAAGGGCTTGTGCAGAAGAATGCATTTTCGGTCCGTAAGTCGGATTGCATTCGGAGCAATGTTATTCTACGAGGTGTAATGCAGCGGTGTTCACACAGTGCGGCAAAGAGGCAGTGACCCAGGTTAGTCCAACATAAAAGTCTTTATTTGCAAAACTTACAAAATAAAGGCAAACGTTATCCTCCGTATCGCAGCTGGGTCATCCAATACAGTCCGTACCAAAACACTCGTGGGAGCGTAAATTGCTTCTCTGGCCTGTGTTCTGGCCTGTGTTCAGTCTTCCACAGACTTGTCCTGCACAGAGCTCGCTGCATAGATGCTTGTAAAATAAAACATTGACACATCCAAAGCTAAACTAAAAGCGTAAATGGGAATCGTGGACATGGGCCACTCCCAAAACCTGGACTGGAGGGAGAGATCCGTCCCACTACCAATCCTATAGGTCTCACCAAAAATATAAGCCTATGTCAGCTTTTCCTAAATTTGACTTGGTCAAATAGCTTGACCAAATCCACACTGTGATTACAATGAACTCCAGTGGGTTCAATATGCCTCTATGCGCATCCTGGGGGACATATAGCGACCGACGCATAGAGTTCCCCTCACTGTCTCACAGGGGCCATGCACATGTCTGATTTTTTCAGTGTCTGTCCAAGGAAAAAATTGATGCATGCACGAGTTAGAGCCAATATTCGGATGGCATTCGGCCATACAAGTCAATAAGTTCATGGAAAAAATCAAACTGCATTCGGATGACATCTGAGTGCGGTCCGATTTTCACAGACTGACTAAATGGAGATGATGGACAAATATTTTTTTTTGCCATCTTCTCTTCATCCGAGAAATTCGGATCCCACTATGATCACACTCTGATCAGAGCATAATGGACCCGATTCTCCCGGATGAGAGAAAATACGGTGGCGTGACCCTGGCCTGATAATTATATATTTACCAGTTTGTTTGTTTTTACTTTTAATCAACAAAATTGGTTTAGGATTTGTGCACTCAGAGTCTTTTTGCTGAGTTTTTGAGGCAGAAACCAAGTGGAAACTCTAAGTTTTTAGCTTTGCAGGTGGAAATGAGTGCATCCCACAAAGTCCGAATTCGACAATTCGTACTGATTTTCCCAGGAAATTCGACTTGCAGAGAAGTTATTCTCAGCGAATTGAATGTCTCTTATTATGTTCCAGGGTCTCTCTAGACCCCACAGCATAAAAAATTTAAGAGGTAAAAAACAAAAGACAAACTTATACTCACATCACAAAACGCGCAGTGAACTTCGAGTTCTGATCGCCCTGTAAGTCCTGGTTTGGAGATCAGGAGATGTGGCTCGCAATGAGAAAATAAGAGGCGGATCTAAGGACTGGATGATGGACAAGTGAGCAGTGAATATAATTTTTTTTTTACTTTTGACTGCCATCTACGGTTCAGCAAAAAGAAAGTAAATCGGCCTCCATTTTGCTGAATCTGTAAAGAAGCAAATTTGCAAAAATCTGTATTCTCAAAAAAAATATTGTTTTTGTTTATATAATCGAAGAGAGTTAAATTTCACTGAAATAAATCACCTTGTCTCCAGTAATTAGGATTTTAGCAATTAATGGATGTTCATTTTCCATAAATTCTTTCAAAATTAATTCTACATAATTTTTAAGATCTCTGCTTTCTGTCACATAGTATGGACTCTAATTGCTTTCTTCTAGGGAATAAAAATCTTTCCTGGTCATGTAATTGAGGCACGTGTTTAAAAAATCCACACAAATACTCTTTTTCTTAACCACATCCTCCTCATTAGACATCTATGAAGGACAAGATAAAAAAATGTGTTCATACTATATATATATATATATATATATATATATATATATATTATAAATACGGCCCAAAGCACAAGCTACAGAGAAAAGGGGCGATATCGGGGAATAAAATGTCTCTGGATGATTGCCAAACAATTCAGCGTGATTTATGAAGATTTATTGCCGGCTATGAGTGTCACCATGAGCTGTCACGCTGCGTCTAGAATCACGTAATAGACATAATAATATAGAGGTAAAACGAAGGAAAAGGTAAAGTAATAATGAAGAAACCAAAGATAAATAATAGTTAACATTCAAAAGCTCAGTAAATATTACAGATAAAGATGATAGATAGATAGATAGATAGATAGATAGATAGATAGATAGATAGATAGATAGATAGATAGATAGATAGATAGATAGATAATTGACACCACACCGCGAACCACATCTACACCCTGCACAGCCTCATCAACAACCATGTCCACAATACAAAGCATGGCAGGATCTATACCTGCTTTGTGGACCTCAAGAAAACAATTGACTCAGTGTGGCACCCAGGGCTATTCCTAAAACTGCTGGGGAGTGGAATTGGAGGCAAAACATATGATGTCATCCAAAGCTCCTACACCGAGAACATCTGGCGCGTGAGGGTAAATGGAAGGAGGACGCCCTATTTCTAATAGAGCTGAGGAGTGAAGGCTGCAACCTCAGTCCAACGTTCTTCAACATTTACATCAATGAGCTGGTGGTGGCTCTGAAGTCCTCCTCAGCACCAGGACTCACCCTCCGTGACACAGAGGTGAAAATAATGCTGTATGCTGATGACCTAGTGCTGTTATCACCAACTGAGAAAGGCTAAAATAATCTGAAAATTCTAGAGACATTCAGCACCGCATGGGCACCGCCAATCAACCAGAAAAAACCTAAATCATAGTGTTTCAGAAAAGAAAGCAGAAACCAGCTGTCCATCCCCCTTTCATTGTAGACAACTGTCCACTTACGGAAACCAACAAGTACACCTACCTGGGCCCAGCACGCAGCCAATCAAGGAGCTTTAAGCAAGCCATACAGTTGCTTAAAGACAAAACGGGCAAAGTCTTCTATGGCATTAGAAGACATTTGTACCATCTCAAGGCACCTGTAACTATCTGGCTAAAAATGTTTGATACCAACCATCATTGCCTCAATCCTTGTGTACGGCAGCGAAGTCTGGGGTCCAGTCTCATACCCAAACTGGTCAAATTGGGACGCTAGGCCAACATAAATATTCCACCTAGAGTTCTGCAAACACCTCCTCCAAGTCTATTAGAGCATATGAAACAGCGTCTGCCGAGCAGAGCTGGGCAGATTCCCACTACATCTTGTGATCCAGAAGAGGGCACTATCATTCACGGCTCATCTACAAAGTAGTAGTCCCACCTCCTACCATCACAAACCCCAGAAGAAGGAAGCTCCCCAACACAAATAACCCAAAACTAGCCTGATCAAGCCACCAACCTGCATGGCCTGACAAACGGCGAAATCAGGAAGATGGTACGCAAAGGCAAAGAGGATTATCTCAGCGTCTGGAGAAACTACATGAACAAATCACAGAAATTGATAATATATCAGAACCTACTGAGGGAATACAAACTGGCCCCATATCTAGAGAAACTAGCAAACCCCCAAGAGTGACAGATCTTGAGCCGGTACAGACTGAGAGCCCACACCCTGCTCATCGAATCCGGGCGGCACCGACAGAAATACAAGCCCCAAGAGCGCAGACTCTGCCAGCAGTGCCGCCAGGAGGCCATGGACGATGAGGCCCACCTCTTGCTGAGGAGCCCCAAATACTCTGCAGTGAGGGACACTCAATTCAGAAGATTGTCTGATCTACTCCCAGACTTCACCTTCATGGAGGAGGTAGCGAAACTGCCTATACTGTTGTGAATGTGTTAGAAATGAATTCTGAGCAGAAGCTCCCTCTGGTGGTTACAAACAGTACTGAACCATTCAATGAAGATTGTGAAGATTGGCAATCAGGAGTTACAGACTGGTCTTATATAAGGGAGGTTCCCTCCCATCAGGGTTGCCAGTGATCAATTGTTCTTGTCTCAACTTTGGTTCCTGGTTCACTTGGAAGCTTGCTGAGTCTTGCCTGCATCTTCTGCTAACAGATAAGATATTTTCTGCTTTTATTTTTGTGCTTGCTTTTTGCATTTTTTCCTGCACTTCTGTGGAGGTCAGCCAGGTCCCTTCCGGGGGCTTGTGCTCCTCTCAGTTTATCTTAGCCACTGTTATTTGTTCATTTGCCTTTTCCAGTTTTTTCAGTGGCTGCGGCTTAGTTTTGTTACACCAGAGAACTAATTTAGGTGGTAGAGGTCGTGTGATCTCAGGTGTTTTTGCAATTAGTAGAGTTGGTATTTTTTTAGGGTTTTTTGGATTGCAGTAAGTGTCCTTCCTATCCTTTTCTTTCTAGGAAGATTGGGCCCCAACGTTTGCTCATACTGTTTTCTGTCTGTGTCTGTATTTCCTCTTGTCTAACCGCCATTACATGTTTGGGGGCTTCCTATGTTCTTTGGGGATCTGCTCCGGGGCAGATAGCTTTCCTCTTTCTATTTTTATGTGTAGTTAGCCTCTCAGGCTGTGACGAGGCATCTAGGACCAACGTAGGTATGCTCCACGGCTGCCTTTAGTTGTGGTGGTTAGTCAGGGTACTGCAATCCAGTAGATTCCAACCTCTCTGGTGTATTGCCGTTTTTGCCTGCTCTCCTCAGCTACCAAATCATAACACTATACTACTGGGGAAAGAGGAAATTGCAGAGACTATAGCAGCGCAATATGTCAGTGCTTGCAACACAGTAAGAGGAGGATGATATGTCATGGATCCTGAGGACCTCTGGATGTGTCCCTATCCCCATCCCCCATTATTTTTCCACTTTCTTTGGCAATACTTAGTCCTGCCAATAAAGCCCATTTGAATTTGATGATGAAAGGATAGATAGAAGTAATGAGTGCTGACATGCAAAACCGCAAAAAATATGGTTGCTCATCAAGTATTTTAAGTAGTTAAGCCCCCACTGGAGATGGGTAAGGTTCTGCATATATGTGTACTGGGGGATCCAGAGAAATTGCTGCTCACTGAACGAGAATGTCTGCAGCATATCAATTCAGTTTTCTTACATCCGCCCATCTGTAATAGCAAATGTAGGACAAATCGATAAGTTGCGTGTCTACAGTAGTTCATAAGAAGGTCAGTCTGAAATTAAATATCGGGGTCCATACACACTCACTATTGTACAGGTGCGACTATAACTCAAGAGAACATGATATTTAGGGTTCGAAGCCCTAGAGTTGGGAGATTAAGAAAATAAAGATGCTTCCTGCCATTTATCTAAATCATGAGCGTAAAATCTTGAAATAATAAAACACAATACCTCCAACCTAAAATGTAACATGCGTATTCATACGGTGACTTAATGCACTCATGGAAAAATAAAATTATCATACCGGAGCCAGAAATATCATTTAAGGATTTTATACCGTAAAAATGAAACAGACGTTTTATCTGTCACGGCAAAGCTATCAAGAAAAATGAGCAATGGGAAATATGTAAAGATGTTATAGTAAAATCGGTGACCTCTTTTAGTTATTTCAGGGTTGCTAAAACATCAGCAACAGAACCAAAAAACCTGCTGCGTGCTTCAGAGATTTATATGACGGCACTCTTATGCGGTCAGATGGCATAAAATCTGCATAAAATATGTTCTTTGATAACTGGAGGGTTTTATATTTATTGTTAAAAAAAAATAAAATAAAACACATAATTGCTAGAGATGAGCAAATCTGCAAAATTTTGAATTTGCTGAATTGCCTGAATTTGTCAGTTCACATCGCATTTATTCAATGCAAATTATATTTGTATTATTTTACTTTTCGAGGTCTCTCTGGACCCCATAATATAACAAGCAGGTAAAAACTTATATACCCTTCCAGACCTCACCTTTCCATCTATGGTCGTCTTCTGTGGTCCAGTCTCTATAACTTCACTGGTCTTGATGACATGAGTGCCAGAGGTGGCGAACATGGCAAGCGCAGAAATACGCCGAGGATGGCCAAGTGATCCCCGGAAAAAGAAAACAACTGGACCAGAGTAGGGCTGCACCATAGCTGAGAGCCGGGTGAGAGGGATTTTATTTTCACTTGTTAACCCTAATATGCCTCTCAATAATCCAGCAAAATGGTGGAGCTGATGTACAGCACTCGATTGGAGCTGAGCAGCAAAAAATTCACTACATTGGTGATTGGTGGAGATGCCATGTGTTATACCCCCTCTAATGTCATATTGATAATCTGTCCTTTAAGGATAAACCCCTTTAATGACTGCTACATCTCTATATGTAAGGATATGTATACTATAGGCGCAGACCATGTGGGGAACCTTCGAGAGAGGAAGCCCTTCTCTGGATAGTCCCTTCCTCTTTACTACCGATTGGGACGAACTCATGCCAAACTTTTCCTTTAAATGGGGCTTCTTAACAGTTAGATGGGGCATTGTACCAAGGGACAATAGAAAGGAAAAAAACATGGATTTTTTTTACAGGGTGGAAAAAATGGGCAACAGGTTGGGAGAGGGAGGAACTGGATTTCTGGGGTCCATTATGTTTCTAGAGATCCATCTACATTCAAAACAAGTAAAATAATGGTAGCAAGGGCAAAAAAGAAAAATTATCAGTTCACCAGTGAAGGAGGAGGGGAAAAAGTAAAAATCATCAGCTCACCAGTGAAGGAGGAGGGCAAAAAAGGAGAAATCATCAGCTCACCAGTGAAGGAGGAGGGGGAAAAAGAAAAGTCACCAGCTCACCAGTGAAGGAGGAGGGGAGAAAGGAAAAATCAACTCACCAGTGAAGGAGGTGGGGAGAAAGGAAAAATCATCAGCTCACCAGTAGGGGTGAGCATTCCGATACTGCAAATATCGGGTATCGGCCGATATTGGCTGTATCGGAATTCCGATTCCGAGTTCCGATATTTTCGTCATATCGGATACCGGAATCGGGATTGTCACTGTCACTGTCAGTGTCCGTCGGTCGGGTCTGTCAGGAGTCAGCGGCACTTACCTGGCAGAAGATCTCCGGCGGTCACGGCCTGGACTGCTTCATGGCCGCAATCTTCTTTCCCCGGCGGTCACATGCAGTTTCTCGCGATAACTGCAGTGACTGCTGGGTAATCCCGGCCGTAAAGCAGTCAGTCCGATGACGTCACCGCCGGGGAAGCAGGTAATCAGCTGTGCTGCGTTGCGATGACAGGCTCTGCCTGTCATTGCGATGTAGCAGAGCTGGATCGTCGTGGGACTGTCGTTATGGACTGCGTCGGACAGGTGGTATACTGTTGGTTTGTTTTTTTCTTTTTTTACAGGAGATCGATGGCGTCGCAGGAATGAGAGTATAATAAAATTAATGAAAACTGTGTTGTCTCTTTTATTTCATTAAAAGACTTTTTTCTTGCTGTGTCTTTTTTTTAAACATTTAAAAACTTTGGGATTAATAATGGATCGGTGTCTTATTGACACCTCTCCATTATTAACCGGGCTTATTGTCACCGTGCAATCAACGGTGACATTAACCCCTTATTACCCCACTTGCCACCGCTACAGGGCAGTGGGAAGAGCCGGGTAAAGTGCCACAATTGGCACATCTTTTGATGCGCCAAATGTGGGGCTGCTGTAGCCTGGTATTATCAGGCTGTTGAGGGCCAAAATCCATGGGCCTTGACAGTCTTTTAATACCAGGCCGCAGCAGTCTGCATTTTACTTGGCTGGTTAACAAAAATAGGGGGGATCCCCACGCCGTTTTTTTTTCGAGGGGATCCCCTATTTTTGTTAACCAGCCAAGCTAAGCAGACTGCTGTGGCCTGGTATTATCAGGCTGGCAAGGTCCATGGATATTGGATCCTTACCAGCCTGAAAAACCAGGCCTCAGCGGTCTGCTTCATCTGGCTGGTTAACAAAAATAGGGGGGACCCCACGCCAATTTTTTTCGAGGGGATCCCCTATTTTTGTTAATCAGCCAAGATATGCAGACTGCTGTGGCCTGGTATTATCAGGCTGGCAAGGTCCATGGATCTTGGCTCCTTAACAGCCTGAAAATCCAGGCCTCAGCGGTCTGCTTCATCTGGCTGGTTAACAAAAATAGGGGGGACCCCACGCCAATTTTTTTCGAGGGGATCCCCTATTTTTGTTAATCAGCCAAGATATGCAGACTGCTGTGGCCTGGTATTATCAGGCTGGCAAGGTCCATGGATCTTGGCTCCTTAACAGCCTGAAAATCCAGGCCTCAGCGGTCTGCTTCATCTGGCTGGTTAACAAAAATAGGGGGGACCCCACGCCATTTTTTATTCGAAGGGAACCCCTATTTTTGTTAATCAGTTCCCTCTGACGTCACTGATTGTGTCCCTGGCTGACCTGAAGTGAAAGTGGAAAGCAATCAATTAAGCTTTCCACTTAAGGGCCCGTCTCACATAGCGATATCGCTACCGAGATCGCTGCTGAGTCACTAGTTTTGTGACGCAGCAGCGAGCTCACCAGCGATATCGCTGTGTGTGACATTCAGCGACGATCAGCCCCCCTGCCGGGTATCGCTGATCGTCGCTGAAATGTCGGGACCTTTTTTTGATCGCTGGTTTCCCGCTGACAGGCACGCATCGCTGCGTGTGACAGGCGGGAGACCAGCGATCCGCTGGTAACCAAGGTACACAGCGGGTTTCCAGGCGCGGGGCTGTGCCTAGAAACCCGCTGTGTACCTTGGATACCAGCGCCCTGATGCAGGGAGCTGGTATCCAAGGTACACAGCGGGTTTCCAAGCGCTGCGCGGTGCCTGGAAACCCGCTGTGTACCTTGGTTACCAGCGGATCGCTGGTCTCCCGCCTGTCACACGCAGCGATGCGTGCCTGTCAGAGGGAAACCAGCGATCAAAAAAAGGTCCTGACATTTCTGCGACGATCAGCGATACCCGGCAGGGGGGCTGATCGTCGCTGAATGTCACACACAGCGATATCGCTGGTGAGCTCGCTGCTGCGTCACAAAACTAGTGACTCAGCAGCGATCTCGGTAGCGATATCGCTATGTGAGACGGGCCCTTAAGCGATGTTACCCGCAGTGTCGCTGTCCCAGATCGCTGCCTGAGCTGCCTGTTTGGCAGCTCAGCAGCGATCATGTAGCGATACACCAGCGATCCTGACAAGTGCATATCGTTGTCGGGATCGCTGGTGTATCGTTATGTGACACCCAGCCTTTACTCTCCTGTCAGCCAGGAGAGGAACTCATTCATTTGGGGGTTTACTGTGAGGCTGCAGCATTAGCTGCGGTCCCTGCAGTAAACATTAACCCTTTCTGAAGGATTACACCGTGGGACCTGACTGTGCATGGGATAGGTAAGAATAATTTTGCTTTTTTATTTTATTTTTATTACAGGAAATGGTTTTTGCAGTAAAATAAAAGATGGTCAAAAACATGTGTCTTTATTTCATTAAAATGATTTTTAATTAAAGTGTGTGTTTTATTTTTATTTCATGCAATAGGATTAATAATTGATAGTTGTCTAATTGACAGCTCTCAATTATTAACCTGGCTTAAGGTCACCTTTCAATAGCAAGGTGGCTTTAACCCCATATTAACCCATTCGCCACCGCTACAGGGCAATGGGAATAGACGGGCAAAGTGACAGAAAGGGCGAATCTAATTATAGATTTGTCTTTCCTGGGTGTCTGGGGGCAGATGTTAGTAGCCGGGGGGGGCCAAAAATAATGGTCCCTCTCTGGGCTATTATTATCTGCCCCCACTCACTGGCTTTGTCTGTCTGGTTGCGAAAATAGGGCGGGAGCCCACGCATTTTTTTTCAGCAATTTTACACCTCATATATATATATATACATGTCATTGAATTTGTGACACATATATATATATATTTATATTTGTAGTTCATACACTTCTACATAGTATAATAGCCGATAATTCAATTGCTGGCTTTTGTGAAAATGCAGAACCCGACATGAAATGACACTTGGTGTACATAGGGTTAACCATGTCCTTTGCTATCTGATTTGCACAAACAATTACATCAGTCTATGTGTGCAAAATTTCACACCTGTAGGGGTTAATTAAAGGTGTAAATTCGTAGCAAAAAAGTCCGGTTTTTTTACAACTAATTTACACCTTTAATTAACCCCTACAGGTGTGAAATTTTGCACACATAGACTGATTTAATTGTTTGTGCAAATTAGATAGCAAAGGACATGAAAAGACATGGTTAACCCTATGTACACCAAGTGTCATTTCATGTCGGGTGACCCGACATGAAATGACACTTGGTGTACATAGGGTTAACCATGTCTTTTCATGTCCTTTGCTATCTAATTTGCACAAACAATTAAATCAGTCAATGTGTGCAAAATTTCACACCTGTAGGGGTTAATTAAAGGTGTAAATTCGTAGCAAAAAAGTCCGTTTTTTTTACAACGAATTTACACCTTTAATTAACCCCTACAGGTGTGAAATTTTGCACACATAGACTGATTTAATTGTTTGTGCAAATCAGATAGCAAACGACATGAAAAGACATGGTTAACCCTATGTACACCAAGTGTCATTTCATGTCGGGTGCTTCTGTCTTTTCACAGAAGCCGGCTTTACCCGGCAATTGAATCAGAGGATATTTTACTATGTAGAAGTGTATAAACTATACATATATGTATATATATATGTCACAATGACATGTATATATATATATATATGTATTCTATGTGTGTATATTTAGTGTTTACAAGGAAAGAATGGGTTTTTTTTAGTTACGATATTTTGTTCCCATAGACTTACATGGGACTATCGGTATCGGGTATCGCCGATATTTTAATGGTATCGGCGATACCATTCCGATTCCGATACTTTTGGATATCGGAAAGTATCGCTCAACTCTACTCACCAGTGAAGGAGGAGGGGAAAAAGGAAAAATCATCAACTCACCAGTGAAGGAGGTGGGGAAAAAGGAAAAATCACCAGCTCACCAGTGAAGGAGGAGGGGAGAAAGGAAAAATCATCAGCTCACCAGTGAAGGAGGAGGGGAAAAAGGAAAAATCATCAGCTCACCAGTGAAGGAGGTGGGGAGAAAGGAAAAATCATTAGCTCACCAGTGAAGGAGGAGGGGAAAAAGGAAAAATCATCAACTCATCAACTCACCAGTGAAGGAGGAGGGGAGAAAGGAAAAATCATTAGCTCACCAGTGAAGGAGGAGGGGAAAAAGGAAAAATCATCAACTCACCAGTGAAGGAGGTGGGGAAAAAGGAAAAATCACCAGCTCACGAGTGAAGGAGGAGGGGAAAGACCCGAGGAAAAAGAAAAATCATCAGCTCACCAGTGAAGGAGGGGGGAAAAAGGAAAAATCATAGCTCACCAGTGAAGGAGGTGGGGAGAAAGGAAAAATCATTAACTCACCAGTGAAGGAGGGGGGAAAAAGGAAAAATCATCAACTCACCAGGGAAGGAGGAGAGGGAAAAAGGAAAAATCATTAACTCACCAGTGAAGGAGGAGAGGAAAAGGAAAAATCACAGCTCACCAGTGAAGGAGGAGGGGAGAAAGGAAAAATCATCAGCTCACCAGTGAAGGAGGAGGGGAAAAAGGAAAAATCATCACTCACCAGTGAAGGAGGAGGGAAAAAGGAAAAATCATCAACTCACCAGTGAAGGAGGAGAGGAAAAGGAAAAATCACAGCTCACCAGTGAAGGAGGAGGGAGAAAGGAAAAATCATCAGCTCACCAGTGAAGGAGGGGGGAAAAGGAAAAATCATCACTCACCAGTGAAGGAGGTGGGGAGAAAGGAAAAATCATCAGCTCACCAGTGAAGGAGGAGGGGAGAAAGGAAAAATCACCAGCTCACCAGTGAAGGGGGAGGGGAGAAAGGAAAAATCATCAGCTCACCAGTGAAGGAGGAGGGGAAAAGGAAAAATCATCACTCACCAGTGAAGGAGGGGGGAAAAGGAAAAATCATCAACTCACCAGTGAAGGAGGGTGGGAGAAAGGAAAAATCATCAACTCACCAGTGAAGGAGGAGGGGAAAAAGGAAAAATCATCAACTCACCAGTGAAGGAGGAGGGGAAAAAGGAAAAATCACAGCTCACAGTGAAGGAGGAGGGAAAAAGGAAAAATCATCAGCTCACGAGTGAAGGGGAGGGCAAAAGGAAAAATCATCAACTCACCAGTGAAGGAGGGGGGAGAAAGGAAAAATCATCAGCTCACCAGTGAAGGAGGAGGGAGAAAGGAAAAATCACCAGCTCACCAGTGAAGGAGGAGAGGAGAAAGGAACAATCATCAGCTCACCAGTGAATGAGGAGGGGAAAAAGGAAAAATCATCAACTCCACCAGTGAAGGAGAGGGGGAAAAGGAAAAATCATCAACTCGCACCCGTGAAGGAGGTGGGGAGAAAGGAAAAATCATCAGCTCACCAGTGAAGGAGGAGGGGAGAAAGGAAAAATCACCAGCTCACCAGTAAAGGAGGAGGGGAGAAAGGAAAAATCATCAGCTCACCAGTGAATGAGGGGGGGAGAAAGGAAAAATCATCAGCTCACCAGTGAATGAGGAGGGGAAAAGGAAAAATCATCAGCTCACCAGTGATGGAGGGGAAAGAAATATCAGCTACAGGAAGGAGAAGAAAAAAAGGAAAAATCATCAGCTCACCAGTGAAGGAGGAGGGGAGAAAGGAAAAATCATCAGCTCACCAGTGAAGGAGGAAGGAAAAAAGGAAAAATCATCAGCTCACCAGTGAAGTGCCAGATAGAGCACGGTGCACGGATAGCTCCAGACTGGTTCCTAGTTTGAATATGCATCAAAAAAGGGTGTTCATCCAGTAGCCACTATAGCACAACTAAAAAAATCTAAAACTTCACTTTTATTAGAATAAACATTAAACATTGAGAAAAATTAAAATTATGGCAGTAGGCATCTACACTATTCGAGAAAAAAGTGCTCTTAAGCAGACATCTGGACACCTACTGCCATGATTTTATTTTTTCCCAGCTTTTAATGTTTATCGTAATATATGTGAATGTTTAGATTTTTTTGCTCTAATGTAGCGGCAGCTGGATGAAAACCATTTTCTTTTGCATATTCAAAACATGCATCCACCTTGCCACCACAACCTAAGCTCCTAACTGGATGAAGGCCACTCAATATGGTGGATCGTTGCTGGGTATGACTCAATTTCAGAAGATTCTTATGGAAATTTAATTCAACTCAACTGGTACTTGGAAATTTAGCACAAATTCTTATATTTCTTCCATTTTTTTTTACCTTAAAGCCATACAAGTTTACCAGCTTCAAATAAGTGGAAGATTTTCTAAAAGTATCATTGGAATAACATCCAACAGAGTAATTAGACAAGGAAAATGTGGCTGCTCACAATCAGGCCACCAGTTTTGACATCCAAAAATTTAAATAGGGTAACTGCACACACCGGTGTATCCACTGAGTTTTTCCTGCAAAAGAGGCTTCAGGAAAATGGTGACGGTGTTTTTCCTGCTGAGCCTTTTTTATGTCTCTACTTTTCTTTTGCAGTGTATTAAATGGTGTTTATTAACATTAAGTATTGTCTAAGAAGAAAGGGCAAGGTCACTTCTTTGGAAGCCTGAAGTGGTTAAAGAAGTTCGAAAAGACGAGACATACACGTCTGCGAGCAAGACATTTTTACATTGCTGTGCATATGACGTTTTTTTCAGCGCTTTCCAAAGACAAAAAGGATAAATAGTCTTAGGCCGGGGTCATACTTGCAAGTTGGATGCGAGAAACTCGCGCGAGCCTCTCGCATCAATACCCGGCACTGCCTCTGGCACTCAGACAAGAGTATGCGGCTGCATTAAAATACATTTTGCATCACAATCGCAAGTGTGACCCCACCATTAGGCTAATAAACGTTGTGTCACATGGATGAAGCATCATAGAGGTAAAGTAAAGCAAAGGAGTAGCAGAACCAAAAAGTTGATAGTACAAGAAAATATGGAAAAGATCATTTTATTTTTAATTTTTTTGACCTTTTGACATCTATTGTTTTAAATGTCATGTAAGTCCTTTAAACACTCATTCCGTTACTTATTCTTCGTGCATGTAATGGAGCGGAGCTACATATGTTACTCCATGACTTAAAAAAGATAGTTTTTTAATAGCTGTGAAATATTCTTTCAGAAAAACAAAAAATATTTAGCATTTCTCTAATAATCCTTGGTCTCAGATGCCACTATAGATATACCAATAATTAGTCATAGATCACTAGAAGAAAGAGCTCCAACCTGTTTATGTTCCAGCCGTTAATGAGACACACTTGACTCTAAGGGCACAAGCGAAAGCAGCGGTCAACAACAGACGATATTGGATGACGAAAGTGATACTCGTGTGTTTTCATTAATGTCTTTAATAATGGTTTCGGAGGGCAGAGCAATAGAACTGCTACTGGAACTAAAAAAACACATAAGACTAACTGATACTGTGATTTATGATTGTTCCATCCAAGGTGAAAGTTGTATAAACATCCTGTAAATAGTATAAAAACTTTACTGAAATTGAAAAATATCATGAGGCCTTCTTTTTGATTCAATGACTTCCAACATTATCAGATACACTTTTCAATGTTGAGAGAGAGAAAATGAAATATCCTTCCATTTTGGGAGCCAGAGAATGACATATCTTAAGGAAATCTCTTAGCAGTTTTTGCTATGCAATCTGAGAGTAGTATACTTTAGGGCAAGAGAACTTGATTGAATGTATCACTTACGGAGCTGTTTTGTGTAGTTTTGATAAAATCCCTGTTTTCTCTGCTGTAGATGTAACAGTGCTCAGAATGCTGAGCTGTGCATAACCCCGCCTCACACCCCTGATTGGCTGCTTCCTGTGTACACTGTGCATTGTCAGCAAGTGGCCAATCAGTGATGGGGGTGTGGTTACACAGATTAGCTGGACTTCTTGGCACGTGACACCTAGTCCTGTAGTGATAATTTCCTGCTGATAGAACATTGATTGTATTGAAACTACAAACACAAAGCCTAGTGAGTGACACATCCTTAAAATCACGCTCGCTTGCTCTATATTATGCTGCTCTCAGATTAAATAGGAATAATCTGCAGACAGATTTCTTTTAAAATATATAATGTCTCACAAATGTATCTCTTCTTTTAATTTGCTCCTATTATGTTTTATATCGCTATTTAAGCTAAGAAGTATATAATAAATCCTCTCTGTGTCTCAGGAGCTCAGTCATGCTCGTTTCTACCCTTCACTGTCCTGCCTGGCTGTGAGACAACTGGCTGTAGCAGAATAAACCTTCCTCCCCCCCAAGCCCTATGAGCAGCAGGACAAAAGATCAGTAAGCCCCCTTTCTTGCTAAGATGGAGGGGCTTCAACCAGCCAGCAGATGAGCAGGATCCCTGTTTTTGTTGCAGGACTTCTAAATGGAAAAATGCTGCCGACTCACAATCAGCGAGGTCCACTGTGTTCCTTTTTTTAATTTAAACATTGGTTTCCAAGTTTAGTGTTCATTTAGATAGTTCCAAAAGAAAATCCCCATGATTATTTTGCTTTAAATGAAAACTAAATAAAATCTTTTTTTTAACTGAAATTGGAAATACGTGAAAAGCAAACGCAATTTCAGATTCTTTTTTACCAGTTAAAAAAAAAAATAAAACTGTAGAATGTTTTCATGAAGAAAAGCATCAAAATGGCAAAAGGGCAACTCTTAGAATGTTCTTGCTTGACCCCATCACTTCTTCTGATCAGAAACCTTTTGCGGATACCTTCTATCTACAGCCCGATGTCAACTAATAGATTTGATATTAACATTTCAAGCGCTTTATTTAAAGTTAAATTGAACAAAGCCAACATTGTTTACCCACAGATAAAGAAAGGGCATTAATTACGCAGAAGGGCACTAAACTGCTTTTTAAAGAAGAAGTCTTTTATTTTTTTTTCTCCGCACCTTTCATCTTTGTCTTAGAGAGAGTACC
>JARQOD010000009.1:88517787-88630257 GCA_033576555.1 Oophaga sylvatica
GACTATGGGCTGTGCTTATCCACATGGTAACTATGGCTGTGCATTATACTACATGGATGACTATGGGCTGTGCATTATACTACATGGATGACTATGGGCTGTGCATTATACTACATGGATGACTATGGGCTGTGCATTAACTACATGATGACTATGGGCTGTGCATTATACTACATGGATGACTATGGGCTGTGCATTATACTACATGGATGACTATAGGCTGTGCATTACACTACCTGTATGACTATGGGCTGTGCATTATACTACATGGATGACTATGGGCTGCATTATACTACATGGATGACTATGGGCCATGGCATTATACTACATGGATGACTATGGTGTGTGCATTATACTACATGGATGACTATAGGCTGTGCATTATACTACATGGATGACTATAGGCTGTGCATTATACTACATGGATGACTATAGGCTGTGCATTATACTACATGGATGACTATGGGCCATGCATTATACTACATGGATGACTATGGGCTGTGCATTATACTACATGGATGACTATAGGCTGTGCATTATACTACATGGATGACTATGGGCTGTGCATTATACTACATGGATGACTATGGGCCATACATTAACTACATGGATGACTATAGGCTGTGCATTACACTACCTGTATGACTATGGGCTGTGCATTATACTACATGGATGACTATCGGCTGTGCATTATACTACATGGATGACTATGGGCTGTGCATTATACTACATGGATGACTATAGGCTGTGCATTATACTACATGGATGACTATGGGCTGTGCATTATACTACATGGATGACTATGGGCTGTGCATTATACTACATGGATGACTATGGGCCATGCATTATACTACATGGATGACTATGGGCTGTGCATTATACTACATGGATGACTATGGGCTGTGCCTTATACCACATGGATAACTATGGGCTGTGCATTATACTACATGGATGACTATGGGCTGTGCAATATACTACATGGATGACTATGGGCTGTGCATTATACTACATGGTGACTATGGGCTGTGCATTACACTACCTGTATGACTATGGGCTGTGCATTATACTACATGGATGACTATGGGCTGTGCATTATACTACATGGATGACTATGGGCTGTGCATTATACTACATGGATGACTATGGGCTGTGCATTATACTACATGGATGACTATGGGCCATGCATTATACTACATGGATGACTATGGGCTGTGCATTATACACATGGATGACTATGGGCTGTGCATTATACTACATGGATGACTATGGGCTGTGCATTATACTACATGGATGACTATGGGCTGTGCATTATACTACATGGATGACTATGGGCTGTGCATTATACTACATGGATGACTATGGGCTGTGCATTATACTACATGGATGACTATGGGCTGTGCATTATACTACATGGATGACTATGGGCCGTGCATTATACTACATGGATGACTATGGGCTGTGCATTATACTACATGGATGACTATGGGCTGTGCCTTATACCACATGGATAACTATGGGCTGTGCATTATACTACATGGATGACTATGGGCTGTGCATTATACTACATGGATGACTATGGGCTGTGCATTATACTACATGGATGACTATGGGCTGTGCATTATACTACATGGATGACTATGGGCTGTGCATTATACTACATGGATGACTATGGGCTGTGCATTATACTACATGGATGACTATGGGCTGTGCATTATACTACATGGATGACTATGGGCTGTGCTTATACCACATGGATAACTATGGGCTGTGCATTATACTACATGGATGACTATGGGCTGTGCATTACACTACCTGTATGACTATGGGCTGTGCATTATACTACATGGATGACTATGGGCTGTGCATTATACTACATGGATGACTATGGGCTGTGCATTATACTACATGGATGACTATGGGCTGTGCATTATACTACATGGATGACTATGGGCCATGCATTATACTACATGGATGACTATGGGCTGTGCATTACACTACCTGTATGACTATGGGCTGTGCATTATACTACATGGATGACTATGGGCTGTGCATTATACTACATGGATGACTATGGGCTGTGCATTATACTACATGGATGACTATGGGCTGTGCATTATACTACATGGATGACTATGGGCATGCATTATACTACATGGATGACTATGGGCTGTGCATTATACTACATGGATGACTATGGCTGTGCATTATACTACATGGATGACTATGGCTGTGCATTATACTACATGGATGACTATGGGCTGTGCATTATACTACATGGATGACTATGGGCTGTGCATTATACTACATGGATGACTATGGGCTGTGCATTATACTACATGGATGACTATGGGCTGTGCATTATACTGCATGGATGACTATGGGCTGTGCATTATACTACATGGATGACTATGGGCTGTGCCTTATACCACATGGATAACTATGGGCTGTGCATTATACTACATGGATGACTATGGGCTGTGCATTACACTACTGTATACTATGGCTGTGCATTATACTACATGGATGACTATGGGCTGTGCATTATACTACATGGATGACTATGGGCTGTGCATTATACTACATGGATGACTATGGGCTGTGCATTATACTACATGGATGACTATGGGCCATGCATTATACTACATGGATGACTATGGGCTGTGCATTACACTACCTGTATGACTATGGGCTGTGCATTATACTACATGGATGACTATGGGCTGTGCATTATACTACATGGATGACTATGGGCTGTGCATTATACTACATGGATGACTATGGGCTGTGCATTATACTACATGGATGACTATGGGCCATGCATTATACTACATGGATGACTATGGGCTGTGCATTATACTACATGGATGACTATGGGCTGTGCATTATACCACATGGATAACTATGGGCTGTGCATTATACTACATGGATGACTATGGGCTGTGCATTATACTACATGGATGACTATGGGCTGTGCATTATACTACATGGATGACTATGGGCTGTGCATTATACTGCATGGATGACTATGGGCTGTGCATTATACTACATGGATGACTATGGGCTGTGCATTATACTACATGGATGACTAGGGCTGTGCATTATACTACATGGATGACTATGGGCTGTGCCTTATACCACATGGATAACTATGGGCTGTGCATATATACTACATGGATGACTATGGGCTGTGCCTTATACCACATGGATGACTATGGGCTGTGCATTATACTACATGGATGACTATGGGCTGTGCATTATACTACATGGATGACTATGGGCTGTGCCTTATACCACATGGATAACTATGGGCTGTGCATTATACTACATGGATGACTATGGGCTGTGCCTTATACCACATGGATGACTATGGGCTGTGCATTATACTACATGGATGACTATGGGCTGTGTATTATACTACTGGATGACTATGGTCTGTGAATTATACCACATGGATGACTATGGGCTGTGCATTATACCACATGGATGACTATGGGCTGTGTATTATACTACATGGATGACTATGGTCTGTGAATTATACCACATGGATGACTATGGGCTGTGCATTATACCACATGGATGACTATGGGCTGTGTATTATACTTCATGGATGACTATGGTCTGTGCATTATAACACATGGATGACTATGGGGTGTGCTTTATACTACATGGATGACTATGGGCTGTGCCTTATACCACATGGATGACTATGGGCTGTGCATTATACCACATGGATAACTATGGGCTGTGTATTATACTACATGGATGACTATGGGCTGTGCATTATACTACATGGATGACTATGGGCTGTGCCTTATACCACATGGATGACTATGGGCTGTGCATTATACCACATGGATGACTATGGGCTGTGTATTATACTACATGGATGACTATGGGCTGTGCCTTATACCACATGGATGACTATGGGCTGTGCATTATACAACATGGATAACTATGGGCTGTGTATTATACTACATGGATGACTATGGTCTGTGAATTATACCACATGGATGACTATGGGCTGTGCATTATACCACATGGATGACTATGGGCTGTGTATTATACTTCATGGATGACTATGGTCTGTGCATTATAACACATGGATGACTATGGGCTGTGCATTATACTACATGGATGACTAAGAAATGTGCATTATGCTACATGGATGACTATGGTGAATGCATTATACTACATGGATGACTATGGACTGTGCATTATACTACATGGATGACTATGGTCTGTGCATTATAACACATGGATGACTATGGGCTGTGCATTATACTACATGGATGACTAAGAAATGTGCATTATGCTACATGGATGACTATGGTGAATGCATTATACTACATGGATGACTATGGACTGTGCATTATACTACATGGTTGACTACTGTATGTGTTTGCATTTTCCTACATGGATGACTATGGGGAATGCATAAAACCTCATGGATGACTATGGGTTGTGCATTATACTACATGGATGACTATGGGGTGTGCATTATACTACATGGATGACTATGGGGTGTGCATTATACTACATGGATGACTATGGAAAACCTACAAGAGACAAAATGAGCAAAAACCCTGCTGGAACTAAATAAGTAAAAGGCAAAACTGCATTTAAATAACACAGGGTTCTTAGTAATACTGTTTTTGATCAATAATAGCATAAAAGCCATCCCTCCGTCGGCAAGGTGACTCTGATCAGGGCGGTCCTACACTGTCTAATATTAAAAACCTTACCATGTGCCAAAGTTGACCTCAGTGTGTGAATAAAGGCAGACAAGAGTCCCGACCTGTGGACACCAGTCCGTGGAAACCTTTAAATGCAATTTCCAGCTCAGGAGAGGAAGGCCACACCCCGGCTTGCACAGAATGCAAAAATACAAAGAAAAAACACAAAAATTGAGCTTGGTTTGAGTTGGCCAATGTTATTCTCCATCCAGAAAAAGACTAGCCCAACACTCATACATATGATGAAAGGTCCTTGTTTTCCAGATTAGATGGTGAGGCATGCATATCCCGTAGAGGTAAACCAGCAGTCCCAATGACAGTAGGCAGGTCAAATCTCTGCAGTTTAATTTATAAAATGCTCAGGTGTATATGTGACGCCCCTGAGGGTCCAGTCGCCACAGAGGTACTGCACCTCATCCAGAGGTGTGGTATTCCACTCTCAGGTAAGAAGGGAGTACTACCCAGGACTCTAACACTCGCACCCAACACATACCAGTTCAGTCAGGGCACCTAGGCGTACCCTTAAGGAGGAGGGCCTCATCTCAGGCTGGGTAGGAAAGGGTGTTAGGGTGTGGGTGGAGAAGGTAGGAAGAAGGGGAGGAGCTTAGAGAGTGGGAAGAACAAGGCAGTTGGTCTGAGGAGACCAAAAGAGGAGTGCAGTAGAGAAGCTGCAGAGAGAGAATTGAGAGGGAAGTCTGAAGGAAGCTTCCGAGAGGACAAAAGGGGTCCTAGGGACACGAGAAGTGCCGAAGCCACCCGTGGGGCCTGTATCCAGAAGTGGAGGGACCAGGTCGCAGTAGGGGAACCGGCCCCCAAGACTAGTGGAGGACTGCAAGACTTAGCGAGCAAGCCGGAGGCAGGGGCATATGTAGGTGCCCCAGCCACATCCACAATTATTCGCCGAAAAGGCAGCCATATAGGAGCAAGGGAACTCAGAGGACGTCACGCGACAAGGTCGGCGGCTGCTGGCTTGGGACACTGTTTGTGAAGGTGCTGGGCAGAAGGGTGGAAGCCAGTGCGGTAAGACAGCCAGGAGAGGTACACACTGAAGGGAGTCCTGGAAAGGTGCAGCCGAATCTACCTTCTACCTTCAATCTATTATCCTTCATCTTAGTCATTTATGCCGTCAATACGAGTAACATTATGCAAGCTCTGGCCACAGGAGTGGAAGCTACAGGAACACTTGAGCTTGACTTCTCTATATTGTTTCTGTAACTCCCAGAGAAATAAATTGTAATTACGAAAACAGTGCAGGATGCCCGAGTTACGTAAACACTCAGCTTTTTCATACCGCCACTTCCTGTGGCCTGTGCTTGGATGTTGTGATTCCCTCGTCAGCCGTGAACCACCAAGATGGTGATAACCTATTGGTGGCTTCCAACAGTTCACCACCCTTATAATCACACCGGAGGAGCCTTGAATAAGCACATTTTGAAGTTTAAACTCTTTCAATTAAAGAAGTCCAACATTTATTTTTTTTGGATTTTTCAAAAACGTATTTGAAGGAAATGGCTTGAAGTTATGTTTGGCGCTTCGGAGGCTCGTATTTTATATAGCCGAGTATTATGTTTATTTTACACAACGACCCGCTACCTGATCCGCCTCATATCTACATGTACGATCTCATCCTTTACAAAGTGAAGCATGCGGGAATAAAGTTTAGCCCAAGAATAATAACGAATCTCGAGCCAATTTTTGCAAACGTGTAAACACCTAAGAGGCTTTAACAGAGTTTATCGGAAGGAATGTTTGTTTTCACTAACTTTTGCCTTCTCCATTGTGAACAAAGTAGTGACCTGTGGATGTTATCCTGCAATCTTTTTTTTTTCTGCTGACCACAGAGTTTTTCTTGTCTTTGACAAACCCCAAAAAAAAAGGAAAAGCCGAAATTCTTAACGTGACACAATTCTGGAAAACTCCTCATTTAGAGTGGACCTGTCAGGACATACTTGTATTCTCCATTGAATAAAAAAATCTACAGTATCTTTTTTCAAGTTCTCGGTTGTGACATTCCCCTATTATTCCTGCTAGAAACGGCAACTGGGTGTGACCATTCCCCTAGACTAAGCCTTGTCCCTCCCTATACAGCATGAAACTGTGAAAGGATCTTCCCTCGCTGATAACAGCCATTTGTCAATTTATTCATAAATTTTTAGGAGTAACAGAGAAACTACACAAAGGAAACTTTCAATATTTTTTTCCCATAATAGTGCACATGAAGATGAGAATCTTTCTAATATATCTTATCAGAGAAATCTGCTTCTTTCTTCTCCAGGACTGATCATTCATTCTCAAAATTCGGATAAAATGTGTTTTTAGTGAATACAGATTTTTCCAATCCTGAGATAGGAGAAGACAGTTGGGGCTCATAACGTTCTATGGAGAACTGTAACTGGGGTTTCAGGAGAATTGGTAGCAGAATGTCTTTGTCTGCTCTGCTATTAATCCTGTCTCAATAATGGGAAAATCTGTCTTCACTGAAGACAGATTTTATAAATTTTACCCATAAATTGAAAGTGAAAAATCAGTCCAGGATGAGAAAGAAGCAGATTTTTCCAATAAGATCTGTTACAAAGTTTGTGTACTATTGATTTATGAAATAAAAATTAAAACGATTATTGTTTATCATCATTGATCTTCTGAAGTACATTAATAAAGGCATGATATACCGTGCTGTAGGAATATCTGGGTTCCTCTAGTAATACCCCAATGGGGGGCATATTTTTCATATTCGAATGTAGCTTCTTAAAAGAACCAATAGCTTCGAAAATAAGATGTTGTCTTTCTTGGGTAGAAAAATTGAAGATTAAGAACCAGTTGAAGTCACGGCGCTCTGGCTTATGTCTACATCTGTATGTTTTCATCTTGACCCTGACCAAGTTATATCTCTTCTCTGTTTATAATCTTTCATCTTGACCCTGACACAGTTATATCTCTACCAGACAGACCGTAACACTTTTATAAATTATGGAAAGCGCTGTCCGCCATCTCCCACGTTACAGAAAATGATATGTGATGCTTGTCAAAGCCTAAGATAAAGCGTGGTGAAATGGCTCAACTTCTACTGTATTTATCATTGCTTGGTTTTACATCTACAAAATTGAAAGATGGCTGACGATGCCAAGAGTATCCGAAATAAAGTCGAAAAATCAATAAATAAATCATTTTCTTAACTCCTCATAATTTTACCTCTTAGGATGTGTTACCTTCTCCATGACCCAACCCAAGAGGACATCCTCGGCCTTACCCTGGTCCAGTCTGGAACTTATCTCCTCATTAAAGGTGATAACATAAGGTTTACAGGACCGATCCCTCATAAACTCATGTTGATGTTGGGTTATGAGGTTACTTTTAGTGAGATGCTCCAGAATACATCGCTTAGAAAACCCTCTAAATTAAACCAATAGTTTCCTGACTCCGCTTTTCATCCCATTTTGAATCATGGCGCCACGTTTGTTATGTGCCAGTCCTGTAGTACAGATCCTGTCAGAAAATTGGAAATAATGGTCTTGCCTATCACTGAACTTAAAGAGGAAATCCCATATCCAAGATCCTATCCCAATATGTAGTAGGTATAGTAATAATAATATGCCTTCATTGACCAATTCTCCACCTGGCTTCTTCACTTTCTCTCTGCTGACATCCCCACCATCATCGTGGGTGACTTTAATATCCCTACTGACACCCTCCAGCCAGCAGCCTCCAAACTCCTGTCACTTACTTCATCCTTTGGACTTACTCAATGGTCCTCCACAGCCACCCACACAGATGGACATACATTAGACCTCATCTTCATCCGCCACTTTTCCCTATCTAATCTCACAACCTCTCCCCTTCCCCTATCCGACCACCACCTACTCATCTTCTCATCCCTGTCCTCCTCACCTACCCCCATGTCCAGCCACTAGCACATCCTCGCAGAAACCTCACACACCTAGACATTCACAGACTCTCAGACTCTCTTCTACCTCTGTCCTCCATATCTTCAGTCCACGACACGGACAGCGCCACCACTTTCTATAACACCACCCTCACTTCGGCCATAGACTCAGTCGCCCCTCTCACGCATGGCAAAGTGCGACGAATCAATAGGCAACTCTGGCACAACAATCTCACCAAAAAACTTCGACAATCATCCAGGGTTGCGGATGGGCTTTGGAAGAAAACACGCCTGCCAGACGACTTCACTGCCTTCAAACAAGCTACACTTGCCTTCAAAATAGCCCTCACCTCTGCTAAACAGACCTATTTCACAAACCTTGTATCTTCATTAGCCTACAACCCAAAACAACTGTTCAGCACATTCAACTCTCTCCTCCGCCCACCACTGCCACCTCGAACTCCCCTTATCTCTGCCGAGGACTTTGCCACCTACTTCAAAAATAAGATCGACCAAACAAGGCAAACCTTTACTGTTCCACCACCCCAACCACTCCATATACCAGACCTCTACCCTTCCCTAATAACCTCCCACTCCAACATTACTGAAGGAGAGCTTACGCATCTCCTTTCCAAATCACACCTCACCACCTGTGCACTTGACCCCATCCCTTCCCACCTGATCCCCAGCCTCACTAACACTCTCATTCCAGCCCTAACCCATCTCTTCAACCTATCTCTATCTTCTGGTACCTTCCCCTCTGCCTTCAAACATGCCACCATCACACCCATCCTCAAAAAAACAAACCTTGACCCAACTGCTATGCCCAGCTATCGCCCCATATCATTGCTCCCGTTTGCTTCCAAACTCCTTGAGCAGCATGTCCACGCTCAACTTTCCTCCCATCTCTCAATCTAACTCTCTCCTTGACAACCTCCAATCTGGCTTCCGCCCCCACCACTCCACTGAAACTGCCCTGATCAAAATTACTAATGATTTACTCATAACCAAAGCTAACAGACAGTTCTCCATCCTCCTCCTCCTCGACCTGTCATCTGCCTTTGACACAGTTGACCACTGCCTACGGCTACAGATTCTTTCTTCCCTTGGTATCAAAGACTTTGCCCTGTTCTGGATCGCCTCTTACCTTTCCGACCGCACATTTAGCGTCTCCCACTCTCACACTACCTCGTCATCCCGCCCTCTCTCTCTGTTGGAGTCCCTCAAGGCTCTGTCCTGGGACCCCTACTTTTTTCCATCTGTACTCTTGGCCTAGGACAACTCATAAAGTCACATAGCTTCCAGTACCACCTGTATGCGGACGACACTCAGATCTACCGCTCTGGCCCAAATGTCACCTCTCTGCTGCCCAGAATCCCGGAGTGTCTATCAGCCATATCCTCCTTCACATCTCGCTTCCTAAAACTCAATGTAGACAAAACCAAACTCATCATCTTTCCTCCATCTCACGTATCTTCCCTACCTGATCTATCTATTATGGTAAACGCATCACGCTCTCTCCCGCACCTGAAATATGCTGCCTCGGAGTAACTCTCGACTCTGCCCTGTCCTTCAAACCACACATCCAAACTCTTGCCACCTCCTGTCGCCTCCAACTCACAAACATTTCCAGAATCCGTCCCTTCCTCGGCCCTCAATCTACTAAAACTCTTGTGCATGCCCTCATCATCTCCTGCCTTGATTACTGCAACACCCTCCTCTGTGGCCTCCCCGTCAACTCTCTTGCACCACTCCAGTCTGTCCTCAATCCGACTAATCCACCTCGCTACTCCCCTGTTTCTCCCCTCTGCAAATCCCTCCACTGGCTCCCAATTTCCCAATGAATGCAGTTCAAACTACTAACACTGACCTACAAAGCCATCTACAACCTGTCCCCTCCCTATATTTCTGAACTAATCTCCCAATATCTTCCCTCACGTAATCTTCGATCCTCCCAAGACCTCCTACTCTCCTTCACACTTATTCATTCCTCACACAACCACCTCCAAGATTTCTCCTGAATATCCCCATAATCTGGAATTCCACGCCTTAACATGTCCGATTACCCACCACCCTCGGATCTTTCTGACGGAACCTGAAAACCCAACTCTTCAGGAAAGCCTACAGCCTGCAATAACCACTCTGCCGCCTCGCCACCACCCTAGCTGCCGCCTCGCCACCACCTGAGCTGCTGCCTTGCCACCACCCGAGCTGCCGCCTCACCACCACCAGACCTGCCACCTCTCCACCACCAGAGCTACCGCCTCACCACCACCAGAGCTGCCGCCTCACCACCACCAGAGCTGCTGCACCTTCTGTCTCTTCCCCATTATCCCGTAAAATGTAAGTCCGCAAGGACAGGGTCCTCTCCCCTCTGTACCAGTCTGTTATTGTAAATTTGTTTACTGTAAGCAATATCTATAACTTTGCATGTAACCCCTTCTCATGTACAGCACCATGGAATAAATGGCGCTATATAAATAAATAATAATAATAATTATTATAATAATAATAATACCAAATGCCTCCAATTAGAAGTGCAGTATAGTTTTTCTGATTCGCTATGTCTCTTACCTCATGTGTAGTCATTGTAGGACCTTAGGGATCCAGGGTTATGACCACTGACATAGTAACAGTTAGGTAGCTAGTTTCTAGTGGTCATAACCATGAATACCAAAGGTCCTGCAGTGACTGCACATGAGGAAAGGGACAACGATTCTACATTTCTAATTGGAGGTTTAAAGAATATGGAGGGATGTAATGGCAGCTTACAATCCTCTTTCAGCATATGTAGCTGTAACAGGACACCTGGCTCAGCAGGTGGTCCACCCCACCAGGTAGTATCCAAGCTCATACAGGATATTACTATTACACCTACTACATATTGGGATAGGATCTTGGAGATTGTAATAAATCTTTAATTCCTTCAGTACTTGGGGTTTATGCCCTCTGGACTCAGTGATTTGTGATTTTGAGGTGATGCTGTACTTCCTGTTGATCTAAGCAGGTAACATTTATTTGAGAATTCAGGTATCCCCGATCATGTCTTTTGACAACGTATTTTCTTGTGTAAATACTATAAAAAAAAAAGAGTTTAGTAGATTGGCCTTTCCCTTATCCTTTTCCGCCATTACTCCCAGATTATTTTTGAGGGGGCCAACACTATCAATTTTGAGTTTCTTACTGTTTATGTAGTTGAAGAATATTATTGTCAATGCGCCTCAAAAGAATCTCTCAATATTCCAACTTCGGAAAACTGTTTTGCAAGACGTTCTCCGAAATGGTTCTCGAAATGTCAATCTCTCAAGTCAAAACAGTCATATGGGTAGTAATAATAAATGCCACCTAGGTGAGCCTCAGACCAAGGTGATGGGATCTTTGGAGTAGAAAGGTATTGTAGATCCTTAGGGTTCTTCAATATTGTTTCTGGCTTCTAGATACTTGTTTTTCCACAGTGTACAATTCTTCCTGGCAGATCATCCACCTTTAAAGACTCGAGCAACAGCGGATGGAAACATCTCAGCCAAACAGGGGCTTACAAACTAACATTTTCCAGACACTGGGACTTAAGAAAAAAATTACAAATCCACATTTTGTTTCTAGAGTAAAACTGAGTATTACACAAAAGTAAATTACATCTGCTCCAAGGATTTTGGGGTTCTGTAAGATGCTCGCTCTAAAAAGGATCGGTGGGTGGTGAAATAGCTGTCAATCTGCAGCTCTGATCCAATCAAGGGCACTTGTCCACTCGAATAGTGACCTATTCTAAGACATTATGTACATACCTGTAACTGACATTGTCTTGTCTCATGATTCCCAACTTTTGCATTTATGCAGCACACTTAAGGCTGGGTTTGACCATTCACCTCTACAACAAGAAAAAAAAAAATAAACCTGATGCAAAACTGAAGGGACCTTGGCATCAATTAGGAAGGTAAAGAATAGAGTCCATGAACTGTAGCAATCAGGGGTTTTATTTTTCACGATAATGTATGTATAGACAGCTACATGTGCGGAAAAAAAAGGGAGATGCTTAATAAATTAAAAGGAAAAATAAAAGGTTCACGGAGAAGCAAATTGTTGAGTTTTTCTGCCATCTGTTGGTGACTTGAGTGTAAGACAGCACAATAAAGCTGCGTTCAAAAATAGCATTAGTATAGCAGCATGGCATCGAAAACCGATAGTACATGGATGTCATCCTCATCCGTGTGCTGTGTGTACTTTACTTTTCAATGGATAAGAAAAGCTAAAAAATATTTCTGCTTTTTTCTTTTTTCGGATGCAAGAAGGATTGTAAAAATGGACATATGGACCAAAAATGAGCCCAGCACGTAAAAATAGATTTTGGTATATGCACATGACTTTTTCCAGGCAGGCGAAACCACCAAGTTCTTCAGTAGCTCCTGCATTTTTTTTTCTGGAAGCGTCTTCTTTAGTGTTTCTTTGTTTCCTGAGCACTTTTTCGATATTCTTTACAAATGATGTTTTTTTTTTAAAACATTTTTGTGGCATTTTTTTTTACCTTGCGTTTACCATTTTTTTTTTTTTTTTCTTACATCATTCAACAATAAAGAAATCAATAGCATTTTTTAAGCAAATACACTGGCAAAACGTTAAAAAAATAATCTTTTCAGTTTTCCCATTTCCTTCTACTACAAAGTATAGAGAGTCGTCAAGAGCAGAAAATGATTGAAGAATTGTCGGCTGACTTCTTTTAACTGCTTGGTGTTCTTGGACGCCTACATCTATTAAAAGGGGCTGAAAAAATGGAATGTGTGAACAGCAAGTTGCTTATGCATAGAAACGCATATGATAATCGTTTGTGTGTTTCGCCAGCGCTTCTTCAGGAGGTTTTCAGAGTGAAATTCTCCTGAAAAAGACGTGCACATACTCTTAGTCTTACAGCCAGGTGATGAGCAGGAAAAGTCATTCTATTGAGGTCATGATTAGGCCGGGGTCACACGGCCGTCGATTCTCTTGTGCTAGAGAAATGGAGCAGATTATGCAAACGATATTTGGCTTAGAGTTTGATCCGAGTGTCAATACGCTGTGCTACCATCCTCTCACATGAGAGATAAGCGGCACAGGTGTGGAGGAGACGGAGAAATACATTTCTCCATCTCCTCCATTGCCGTCATCTGCGGTAATAGGACTGCACTCGGATGACATCCGAGTGCTGTCTGATTTTTTGCATGCACCCATAGACTTGTATGGGTGTGCATGATCCGATTCTCGGATGCAATCACAGCATGCTCTCTCACACCAATTTTCTTTGTATTTTTTGCTGCGATTGCTTTGTCTGAATAAGGAGCAAATGATGCTGGTTGGGAAACATTTCATCAAAATCCGGGTCTTAGGGTTCCCGCTGCGGGCAGCCCATCTATTCCCTGGAGCTAATGTCTTTTGCAATGCATATATCAGAAGTGGGTTTGTTTGCTAATCTACTGGCAGAACTCGTATTCTTTCCCCAGGCAAATGGCATCAGCTGGTGAAATGCATTGAGCGCTGCGATATTAAAAAAAAACAGCGTAGGGATATACAAACTGCTAAACCTGATGATCAAAAAAGAGAGAACTAAGGAAGTCCCCCGCATGGAGCCAGGTATGGTTTTACTAATAATATATGTCGCTGTATTTACACACCCACTTGTCATAAACTGTTCATATATCACCATTACATGGTAATTTAAATGTTTGGTGTATGACGAGTCTTTAGTTTATCTTTATCTTATGATCAGCGCAATGCTATTATGTTCACACATTCTAGAATTCCAGGCACAGTAATGTCAGTATATATATATGGTGTAGTTGAAAGACTCTTGTCAAGTACAGGGCTGAAAAGATATGGACACATTTAGGAGACATATATAGATATCTTTAGATAGATAGATAGATATCGATAGATAGATATTTATTTTCTTAAATTGATGCATTTTGGACTAAAAATCATTTTTGCAATTGGGTTTCTTTAAAAATTGTGCACAGTTTGCGTACTGTCTATTGCTGGATGCAGAACGAGTTAACTGAGAATCCATAAGTGAGCTCATTCTGACAGGACGTTTGTATCTCTTTTATAAATGTTTTTCTGAGCTCCTCAGAGCTGATTTACAACGACATGGAAGTTGTTTTGAACTTTGCGGATATAAACTGAGAAGGAGTAAGAAAAGCGTTATAAACCCTATCCCCAGAACAAGCTCACTGATGGAAACTCAGTTGACTCATTCTGCATCCAGCAGGTAAACATGTTTGACCTTGTTAAAATAAAAACACCTATACTATACCCCACGCCTAATCGGTGCTGTCGTCACTGTCTTCGCCTTCGGACAAATCGAACATCAAGGAGAAGTCAGAGAGAAGCCGCAGCGCTGGCTCTCTGCTGATGTTCAATACATCTGTAGGAGGGGACAGAGGTGACAGCGCTGAATGGGCACAGGTTCACGTGACATAACAACCTCACGTGAGTCCCGGGAACGCATTGGAGGCGAGCATAGGTGTTTTTATTTTAACAGGGTCAAACATGGGGAATGAGCAGTGGACAAGCCCTTTAAGCACTTTTACAGTTGATGACTTGCTGCCTCCGCTCTGGTGTAAACTTTCAGCTCATCTTGTTATGATTATATCAGTTGTTTGCTATAATTACAGTTTTTATCCTCCTGATCACAGATTTATTACAAGCTTCTTGGAGCACAAATTCGGGTGCATTGCTTTGCTCTTAGATATTTCTCTAGGTTTAAACACTAATAAATAATCTACTTTACCAATCATTAACACGTCTCACCTTCACGTTCAAGAAATTTCACACATCCTGCTCGTCCATGGAAATTATTTAACTAAATCACACTGCTGGCGCCTTAAAGGGAATCTGTCACCAGATTTTTGCTACCTAATCTGAGAGTGGCATAACATCGAGACAGAGACCCTGATTCCAGCGATATGTCGCTTACTGTGCTTTTTGCTGCAGTTTTGATAAAATCACAGTTTTATCAGCAGAAGATAATCACTAGAGGATGAATAAGCCAGGTAGTCAATCATATACATGAGCTATATATAACCCCGCCTCTAACACTGATTGGCAGCTTTCCTCTTTATGCAGAGTGTACACAGAAAACAGCCAATCAGTGGTGTGGGTGGAGTTATACAGCGCTCAGCATTCAGAGAACTGGAGATCTGCAGAAGAAAAAACAATGATTTTATCAAAACTGCATCAAGCAGCCCAGTAAGTGACACATTACTGGAATCAGGGTCTCTGCCTCTACAGTATGTTGCTCTCAGATGGTGTAGCAAAAACCCGTTAACATATTCCCTTTAAGAGAGCTATATAACAGTACCTTAGGGGTAGGGTTATACTGTAGAGAGAGTTATATCCCTAGGATTGCACATTAAATACCATTTGCACACAATGTGGTTTTACACTGATACGTTGTGGTCTCTTGTACACAAGGACTGTAACGTTACCTACGATTGTGTGAATGTGGACGGGAAAACTCCTATTAATTTGGTATCATCAGCAGCTTCTTTTATTTCCATTGACTGTATTATATCTTCCTGTGCTGCTGTTGTTACCTTATTGCTCTGCAGAATAAAGGGTTAATCTGCTCTTGGACAGGGAAAAAAAATATTAATTGCAAAAGTTATTAATTGCATTTTTTTATTTGGCTGCTTTTCCTTACAATTAGACATTGATTACCGTATATACGTCTTACGCATGGTACCAACTATGTGACGTCATAAACCGGGTGCCTCTGCATGGAGGTGAACCCGCTCCATAGACGGTCAGTGCCGGCTGTTATATCGAGTGCGCTACTGATTGCCATCAATTGTTTATGCCAAATCAATAATTGTTAGGCAGCCGTCAGCAGGTTGATAAACTCGGTTAGTCATTAACATCTAGTTAGTAATCAATGTGTAGATAAGTTATTCTTCATCTGAAGGAGATGGATTTGTCACTTCAACAGGAACCATGGACAATACCACCGAGGCCCCATCTCCCGGTCCTAAATATGCCACCTTTGAGACTCCTGATATTATTGTTGTTGTCCTTTATTTTGTGTTTGTCCTTGCAGTTGGAATATGGGTAAGTCCATAAGTATTAACATGTTGTCTATTATACGTTACGGCTTCGGCTAAGACCCATTCACTAACACTAGACGTGAGAACATGGTTTGGACATCATCAAAACCAAATTTTACAATTTGCTTACATCACGGATATGCCCCTTTTTCATCTATGGCGGCAATATCTGGAGTTGTCACTTTGGACCTGACTTTCTTTGGACCCTTACATTTTTAAGGGTAACAGATCATGGACACTAGATTTCTGCAGATGGGACATTTATCCAGGGATTCATTCTCAGTGACCCAAATTAGGGAAAAATTATAGAAAAAAATTCTCCCAACTTCATAAAAATTATGGTAATTGGCACCTGGTTTATGGGAGTTTTGTCTTCCTGCAGATCAAGATGGTTCGATTAAGACCTGGCTCAGATGGGCGTATTTTACTGGCTGTGTTTGGACCACCATGCCTGACCATGGGTCTCTGGATCTGAACTTACAGTGTCGTAGACACATGCAAGGCTGTAACTTCAGGTTTTCGAAACCTGCAGTTTTTCTGGACATTGTGGTCCACATATGGACCATAAAATATGCCTCTCTGTCCCCAGCCTAAAGCTTGGACTCAATGGACCTGTTTCTTTTTACAACCTCAGCAGCCATGGATGTACTTGAGTTTATTGCACAATATGGGTTGCCTACTTGGCTAAAATCCTATTTATTGAGCATGGACCTACAAACAACCTTCCCTTTATCTTTCGGAAGATCGTTGTCCAGGAGAGCAAGATATTGATCTATTGAAGATACCAAGGATGTCTGATACATTTGCACCCACTCAGCTCGAAACGATTGCTCTTCAGAAAAAATAGAACAGAACTTATTTGATAAGTGAATCAAAAACAAAACTTGGCACTCAAATATTGAATAAATGGACCAAAAATTGAAGATAGTTGCTGTGGTTATTGTCTTTTTATTGCATCCGTGAAAGATAAAGGTGACGTACACTACAGATGAACGTTTTCGGCTACATAACATTAGCCTTCCTCAGATAATATGTACAAATTTTGCACTTAAAGACGGATATGGTAAAATAAAGTCAAATGAGTTCAACCACAGAAGATGAGCAACTTGGAGAGCAAAAATTGGGAACAGAGCGCTGGTAGCGAAAGCTAAAAACGATGAAGCGCTGTGAAATGATGCTATGTATCCTAACAAAACGAGGACTGGGGGGAGGCCATGCAGGAACAAAAGGAAAGCGCTGTCGGCTACAGTTGTAGCAATAGGGAAGCGCTTGAAGAGCTTGCAGCAGCAGATGTGGCCGTCAGGAGGTAGGCCTGCATGGCCTCCCCCCAGTCCTCGTTTTGTTAGGATACATAGCATCATTTCACAGCGCTTCATCGTTTTTAGCTTTCGCTACCAGCGCTCTGTTCCCAATTTTTGCTCTCCAAGTTGCTCATCTTCTGTGGTTGAACTCATTTGACTTTATTTTACCATATCCGTCTTTAAGTGCAAAATTTGTACATATTATCTGAGGAAGGCTAATGTTATGTAGCCGAAAACGTTCATCTGTAGTGTACGTCACCTTTATCTTTCACGGATGCAATAAAAAGACAATAACCACAGCAACTATCTTCAATTTTTGGTCCATTTATTCAATATTTGAGTGCCAAGTTTTGTTTTTGATTTACCATTTGGGCTGGAGACCCTACTTGTGCACCAACTTCCATATAGCTTCTTGAGTGCCATGTTTTTGTAGTTATTTGATAAGTGAGTTCTTTGGCTATATTGGCATTGTTAAGATCATCAAATGCAGGTCCTTCTGGAAATTGTCCTTTGTTACTCAATGTGGCTCGATGAGTGGCAGAAATACATGAATGATACACTCATTGTCCATCCATGATCATAGAAATGCTGAGGTCTAGGTCCATTTGGCCATTTGTACTCAAATCCCCAGAAGATACCAGGTCAGTTCCCCATATTATGGTTGGAAAAAAAACAACGTCCATTGGTTTCAATCAAGAGATTGGAAAGAACATTGTTGGGATTTAGATTCACTTTTGGATTTTGTTTCCCCCTATTGATCTATAATAGAAAAAAAAATGCCCAAAAGAAGAAAATAGTGGTGATCAGATTGGATCAACAGGATTAAGGATTATCTTGATTCTTGAACATCACAATCTTACGTTTGCAGTTTTAATCTATCCAGAATTTATGTTTTTTGTGTTTTTTTTATTATTATTTTAATGTATTTGACTTGAACTTAGAAGAAAACTTACGGATTAATCCATGTGACAGCTAATTTATGGGAACTTGTGGGCTAGAAGAAAAAGATCATCTGTCAATGGGTCTTGTCTGATTTTGAAGCTCATCAGTAAGTGAATGGAGTAGACTAGATCCCAGTAGATTCCAGGCATCTTTTCTTGGTTTTTCTTAAAAACCAGCAGACTCTTCATGAATCATTGAACTGGTGAACTGGTGGGGGAATAGAAGGAAAACAATCAGGTGGGAAAGTGCACTTAAATGTTTGTCCACACCAAAGGTATACCGAGCATCCACGCAATGGTCCAAAGATTTCTGGCATGTCTGGCTATGCTATATAGGTAGAGAAACAGCACCAAATGTTGAAAGGTACATGATCATTGTGCAATTAGTTATTTTACACCATGGATATATATATATAGCCAAAACAAGATAGAGAGTGAGCGGCACCAGGATAACTCAGCCAACAATCCAATCGCTTGTCTATGGGGATTCCGATAGCTGACCCTTGGTAGTCGGACAACTGTGGGTATATGGTGCTCAGCATCCAGAAATGACACAATGATCATATAAGCAAAAAAAGAAATGATGCGGCACTCACCCATGTGCTGTGAACTTCTTTATTCAATCTCCATTAAAGGAAAAATCATGGGGGACAGGCAGGGAGAGGAGGTGTGCAGTGAAAAAGGACAACGGCCGTTTCGCGTGTTCAGCGCTTCCACGTGTCCAACCAATTTCATCAGTGTTTTGGATCAGATGATTTTGGTGATTTTTTTGGATCAGATTTTCATCAGTGCCTGCTCAGTGTGGCAGTTTTTACCTTCAAAGTTATGTCACAAAAAATAAGGAAGGGGCTTTCTCCAACGTCCTCTAGAAAACTGTGAAAAATGGACAGCACGCGGATGGTATCCGATTTTTGTTCACAGTCCCACAGACTTGCATTGGTGAGTTTGATACAAGTCACAGATCAAAATCAGATATGTGTCTGAGTTTTGGTGAGGACCACTCACTCTGCAAAAATACACTGACCTATGAACAACTCCACAAACTTTAGGTAAGAGATCTTTTTGTAAAAAGCATGATAAAACTTGTACGAGAAAAATTGGTATCTAATTGAGCCCTAATAATACACTAACCAATTTTTTCATGTTTTTCAGTCTTCAGTCCGTGCAAGTCGGGGAACAGTAGGAGGATATTTCCTGGCTGGGAGATCAATGACCTGGTGGCCTGTAAGGACTGATACACAGTACTTATATTCATGACCTATATTCATGTCCATGTTTCCTTGATATAATTAATCTGTTAAAGGAGTTGTGACATCTTCTATCTTCAGGAGCGCACTACTTCCTGCCTCTTGACTCTCTGTGCGTTTCTGATGATTGACAGCTGTCACCAGTGACATGGCTGAACCACTGGCACCAACTGAGCTCTCTCCCAGGCTGCAATCACAAACACATTGGCTTCTTCAACATCAGAGAAGCACATGGGCATTAAGGCTAGCCAGATTCAGTGCCCGGCCAGCTGCATACAGGCGCTTTCATGTGCTGCACTTCAGGCGTAGGAATCCGACTACTACAAAGGTGGTCGGTAACCTAGGCAATGGGCAATACACAAATGAATTAAAACTCACTCCGTTCTTGAGAATGGAAAGGATTTTTAATAAGACGTAATTTGCAAAGTTGCTCGTTACAAGCACTCTGAAACGTTGCCCATTTATAAGGATGCGACAACCCCTTTAAGTTCTTAATTTAATCATTTTTTTTGTTATCTTTAAAAAAAAGAAAATTATAAATCTATTTCTTATTAGCATTTTTTCTCCTTGCTATTTTATGGAGATGGACAAAGTGCCCTGCTCTCCCCTTGAAGACATCAGTGCTGTGCATAATGTGATGTGTAATCTGAATAATCTCCTGCATCTTGTGTCATGTGAAGTGTCAGGTGTTTGCTTATGTAATAGTATAGTATAGTGATGTGATGCATGAAAGACATAGGTTAGGACTTAGGGCATAAGGTAATGTTGGCAGAGAATTAGGGCCGGTTTTAGACAAAGTGGTTCCCTGGGCAAAGGTTAAAAATGGGGCCCCAAATGCTAATATATTCCACATCACACAGAAACATTTTGGTTGCATTTACATGCGCAGAGTTCAGGCCACTAAACGAGTGTGATCAACAATATTGAAGTCGTTCGACACTTGTTTCCCCGACCTCTTTACGCCGACTGAGGAAGAATGATGGGAACAGAACAGTCACTAATAGATCAATCGGTCCTCATACAGTATCTTGTTACCAGCACCAAATCTGCAGTTTTCTCTGGGCAATGTGCTGCCGAGAACAATGATTTCTGTTCCTGCATAAACAATCCAATCACTCAATGATTAGGCAGCATTTTGCTTGTTTAGTATATTACACCCCACAGTTCTCCACATAGTATAATACACACCCCATAGTGTTCCACATAGTATAATGCACCCCACAGACCTCTATATAGTATAATACACTCCCCATAGTCCTCCATAAAGTATAATATACTCCTCAGTCCTCCATATTGTACAATGCACACCTCATAGTCCTCCATATAACATAATGTGCCACATAGTCCTCCATATAGTATAATACACTCCCCATAGCCCTCCATAAAGTATAATATACTCCTCAGTCCTCCATATAGTATAATACACTCCCCATAGTCCTCCATATAGTATAATGCACTCCCCATAGTCCTCCATATAGTATAATACTCTCCCCATAGTCCTGCATATAGTATAATACACTCCCCATAGTCCTCCATATAGTATAATACACTCCCCATAGTCCTCTATATAGTATAATACATTCCCCATAGTCCTCCATATAGTATAATGCACCTCACAGACCTCTATATATAGTATAATACACTCCCCATAGTCCTCCATAAAGTATAATATACTCCTCAGTCCTCCATATTGTACAATGCACACCTCATAGTCCTCCATATAATATAATGTGCCACATCGTCCTCCATATAGTATAATACACTCCCCATAGCCCTCCATAAAGTATTATATACTCCCCAGTCCTCCATATAGTATAATACACTCCCCATAGTCCTCCATATAGTATAATGCACTCCCCATAGTCCTCCATATAGTATAATACTCTCCCCATAGTCCTGCATATAGTATAATACACTCCCCATAGTCCTCCATATAGTATAATACATTTCCCATAGTCCTCCATATAGTATAATACACTCCCAATAGTCCTCCATATAGTATAATACACTCTTTATAGTCCTCCATATAGTATAATACACCCCCATAGTTCTCCATATAGTATAATTCCCTCCCCAAATTCCTCCATATAGTATAATACACTCTCCATAGTCCTCCATATAGTATAATACAATCCACATAGTCCTCCATATAGTATAATACACTCCCCATAGACCTAAATAAAGTATAATACACTCCTCAAAGTCCTCCACATAGTATAATACACTCCCCATAGTCCTGCATATAGTATAATACACTCCTCATAGTCCTGCATATAGTATAATACACTCCTCATAGTCCTCCTTGTAGTACAATGCACTTACAGTAGTATAATGCACCTCTTAGTTCTTGATATAGTATAATGTATTCCCCATAGTTCTCGATACAGTATAATGCAGGTCCCATATAGTACAATGCACTGCCCACAGTCCGTTAAAGTATAATGCAGCCACACCATAGAGCATAAAGCAGCCACCTCATATAGTATTATACAGCCACCACACAGAATATAATGTAACCCTCCTTATATAGTATAATGCATCCCACATTGAATATAATGTAGCCCCCTCAGAGTATAATGCAGCCCCTCATATAGTATAATGCAGCTCCCCACAAAATATAACGTAGCCCCCTCATATAGTATAATGCAGCCCCCTCATAGAATATAATACAGCCCTACCCTCCATAGAATATAATGTAGCCCCCCATAGAATATAATCCAGCCCCACAGTCCTACAGTATTATGTCCACCAGTACTCACTCACTGATATATAAAAACACACACACAATACTCAGCTCTCCTCCTCGTTACCCCGCTGACCTCGACTCTGCTCCAGTCTCAGCAGCTGCACTGCAGTCTGCCCGGCACACAGCGTGGTGCGCGATAAAGTGACATTATTGTGCACCCGTTGTGTCAGTGGCAGAGGGGAATGATGGAGGAGGGAGTGTTTCTCCTCCATTATTGCTTTCAACTGTATCGGCATCTATGATTCCGATACAGTTGAGTGCGGCGCTCATGGGGAGGTCCCTTACTCACGGGCACTATAGAGGCCCTGTGTTGTGCCGCTATTAGCGGCACACCACAGGCTGGTGTCCCCGGGTAAGTGGGAGCTCTAGGCAGCTGCTTAGTCTGCCTGACCTTAACACCGGCCCTGCATAGAATGTAGGTGAAAGGGTATGTTTCCCCAGCAACAGACTCAGAAAGAGAGAGTTGATGTTGGGACCAGCCCACAAGGGGAGGGCTAAGTGCAGTGCTAAGTAACCTGCTTCCTGAAGTTTGTCAGAGAGGAGTTGGAGTCTGAAGAAGTGACAAGTGTGCCCTCAGGGTGTATCTGAGCCCCTCTCCCATCTAATTTTTTGCAGTTCTTGCTTCCTTCATAAAATAGACAAAAAAAAAAATCAAATTTTTTAATAAAAAAAATTAAAACTATAATAAAACTTAATTAAAAATTAAATTTTTGTTTACTTAAATTATTATTATTCATTTCAACATTTTCACTTGCAAAGTCTGCCAGGAAAATGCTCGGATTTCCCATTGACTGTCATTATACTCGTTACTCGAAACGAGCATCCGAGTATTAGGAATTGTTCAGTTCAAGTAGCGAGAATCTGAGCCTTTTAGTGCTCGCTCATCCCTATTAATAAGTCAACTTTTTAAAACTTTTTAATGGATGTTTTCCAGATATAGAAGATAATTTTTATCACACACATATATATTGCATTATGGATTCTTCCTGGTATGGGGTTTGGTACAACACATGTTATTAATACAGTACTCTTATACTATAAATACAAAGTGCTGCCAGTTACTAAACAATATATTACTATTTTATTCTTGCTTTACTTCCTCCTCAAGTCTTAACCCTCAGACTTATTACTCAAGAGTCAAATAAATCTAATACGGTCTCATTACTCCTATGTGCACCCAAGCGTGATGCGGAGCTTTCCCATCATTGTCTCAGACTAACTATGCGGAAGAACGCAGCGAAAGCGACAATGTCACATGAAACAGTAACTTTTTATTAAAGTTTATAGAATGTGAGATATCGGGACCGAGTGTAATGTATGTAGTACAGTTCATATAGCGTCTTGTGCTTGGGTGCGATGAAAATACATGAGACACAGGTTTGATATAGAAAGTCTTGTATTACTTCATACAAGTTGGCAAAAATAGTCACACAGTTTGCAGACACAGAAGCAGGAGACACAGCAGGCCAGAGTAATCTAAGCTCAGCAATCACTCTCCACAACAGGTTCAGGATCTTCTTCTCTGTTACCGTAAGTCCATGCAAACGTGGGTCTTTCAAAGAGCAGGGTTCAGAGTCCACAAGTGCTTCAGAGTTCCTCAGTAGGAATAGCTGGAGTACAAGGTCCAAGGCTTTAGGAGTCAGGTCACAGGTTCACTGCAGGCTAGATTCTGAAGCACTGATTGCTCAGCTGTGGCTGCTTAAGAAGCAAAAGGAGAGAATCAGGGCGGGAACATGCAAGCTGGAAACTCCATTTTGACTGAGGGCAAGATAGCTGCAGCAAGACAGAAAGTAAAATGGCTGACGAACAAACTGAGTTTCAGGAACATGTACACAGAACCTTACATTACTCCCCCCTTAGGGACAACCTCCGGATGACCTCAGGCCAGGCTTGTGTGGGTACCTCTGATGAAACTGACGGAGCAAGCGAGGAGCATTAACGTTATTGACTGGTTCCCATGAGTTGTCCTCCACTGGGTAGCCCTGCCATTTAATCAGATATTGTAACTGATTTCTATACAACCTGGAATCTAAAATCCTTTCCACCACAAATTCTTCCTGACCATCGACTAGCACTGGGTCAGGGCAAGGAGAAGAACGTCCAGGAAACGTATTGGGTGTCGCAGCCTTTAGTAGGGATACATGAAAGACAGGGTGAATTCTCATAGTTCTGGGCAGTTGAAGACGACAAGCAACGGCACTTATAATTTTACTGATTTTATAGGGTCCAATGTACTTATGTCCCAACTTAGACGATGGAATCCTTAACTTAAGATTTCTGGTTGACAGCCAGACCAAGTCTCCTACCTTGAAAGCTGGTGCAGGTTTACGAAATTTATCTGCTGCTTTCTTGTACCTTTCCTGAGCCGATTCCAGATTCTCCTTTAGAAGATCCATATTCTTCTGTAAAGACGTGATTCTTTCAGCCACTGCTGGTAAAGGCGTTTCTATGGGAAATCGTGGTAGAATGTTAGGATGATAACCTAGATTAGAGTAAAAAGGAGACTGCTTAGTGGAGGCACTCTGAGAGTTGTTATACGAGAACTCAGCTAATGGAAGTAGATCCACCCAATCATCCTGTAGGTGGCAGATAAAGCAGCGGAGATACTGCTCCAGGGTTTGATTGGTTCGTTCGGTCTGTCCATTAGTCTGGGGATGAAAAGCAGAAGAAAGGTTTACTTTAATGTCCAATGCTGCACAGAAATTTTGCCAAAACCTAGAAGTGAATTGCACCCCTCGATCCGAAATAACCTCATCCGGTACTCCATGTAAGCGAAACACATCTTTAATCATCAAATCTGATGTCTGTTTTGCAGTGGGTAAGCCGACACAAGGGATAAAATGAGCTGCCTTTGTTAGACGGTCAACCACCACTAGAATGGTGTTCTTCCCTTGAGAGGTTGGTAACTCCACAATGAAGTCCATAGAAATGGATCCCCACGGGCGGGACGGGGTGGGAAGAGGCTGTAACAGACCAGTTGGTGAGGAGCGAGGTGTTTTGCATCTTGCACAGACTTCACATGAAGTGACATAGTTTAAAACATCCTTCCTGCAAGTGGGCCACCAAAAGAAAGAGAGACAAATTCCTGTGTCTTTAGAATTCCTCTATGCCCAGCTATCTTGGAATCGTGAATGAGTTGCAATACTCTCAATCTGACTGTTTCAGGAATATACAGGCGTTGTCCCTGAATCCACACACCATTCTTAAAGACAAGACTTACGTCCCTTGGGGGTTGTGCCAAAAAGGAATCCGCATGGTATGCTTCCTTGATGTCCTTAAGTAGGTCTTGATTATGAATTACTCCTAGGAATCTAGAGTCAGGAAGAATAGTCTTAGGAGGAGTAATTGGACGTGTCTCTGCTGAGTAAATCCTAGAGAGTGCATCAGCCTTTCCATTGCGCGATCCTGGTCTATAAGAAATGATAAAATTAAATTGGTTTAAGAAAAGATTCCAGCGAGCCTGGCGAGGAGTCAGGCACTTAGCCGACCTGATAAACTCAAGGTTACGATGGTCTGTCAGGACGACTATTTGCTTGCAGCTCCCTGAAGAAGGTGTCTCTATTCTTTGAAGGCGGCAATAATGGCCAACAACTCTCTATTGCCCACATCGTAGTTCCTCTCAGCCGAAGACAACTGCTGGGAAAAGAAGGCACAGGGATGCAAGACATTCTTCTCACCTGTTCTCTGAGAGAGTATAGCTCCAACGGCACAGTCTGAAGCATCCACCTCTATTATGAAGGCAAGCTCGGGGTTGGGATGTACTAGGATAGGTGCAGTGGTAAATTTATCTTTTAGACGGGAAAATGCTTCCTGGGCTTGGGGAGTCCAGGAGAACCTAGACTCTTTCCGGGTAAGTTGGGTGATAGGTGACACTACCTCAGAGAAATTTCTAATGAAACGTCTATAGAAGTTGGCAAACCCGATGAAGCGCTGTACCTCCTTCACATTTCTAGGACTTGGCCAATCCTTGATGGCTTGGGTTTTGCTTCCATCCATACTAATTCCTTGTGTAGACAGTACATACCCCAGAAATTGAATTTCGGTCCTATGGAATTCACACTTTTCAAGTTTGATGTAAAGATGATTTTGTCTTAGACGTTCCAAGACCATTCTCACATGTCCATGATGTTCCTCTGTGGAGTTAGAAAAAATTAGAATATCATCCAAATAAATTACCACGAATGTATCTAGGAGATCCCTGAAGATGTCATTCACCAAGTGTTGGAAAGTGGCTGGGGCGGTACTCAGACCAAAAGGCATAACTAGATATTCAAAGTGTCCATAGCGTGACCTGAATGCAGTCTTCCATTCATCCCCAGGTCTAATACGGACTAAGTTATAGGCCCCACGAAGATCTAGTTTAGAGAAAATTTTGGCATGTCGCACTCTCTCCAATAACTCAGGGATTAAAGGCAATGGATAACGGTTTCTAATAGTAACCTTATTGAGTTCCCTATAGTCTACGCATGGTCTCAGAGATCCATCTTTCTTCTTTACAAAGAAGATGGGTGCACCTGCAGGAGATGAAGAGGGGCGTATGAAGCCCTTGGCTAGATTTTCGTCTATGTAATCCTTTAAAGCCTTTAGCTCGGGCCCCGCCAGGGGTAGATCTTACCAAAAGGTATCTCTGCTCCAGGCAATAATTCAATTGGACAATCATATGGACGGTGAGGAGGAAGCTGGTCAGCGTTCTTCTTGTCACATAAATCCACATAGTCCTGGTATACAGCTGGTAGTTCAGGGACTGACATGGTTCCTTTAGGAACAGAGCAAGCTGAAACTTTTGGACTCATCTGTTTCTCTGGAAAGTGTAATTCCTTGGTCTCCCAGTTAATGGTAGGATTCTGAGCCTGCAGCCATGGTAGCCCTAGAATAATGGGAAAGTGGGGAGAAGAGATAAGCATAAGACAGTTTCTCTTGATGATCTTTACCCATAAGAACCCTCAAAGGCTCTGTTTCCTGATCCACTGGTCCAGAGGTCAGCAGGGAGCCATCCACAGTTTCCATCTGTACTGGAGTAGCCTTCTTCACTGAACGTATCCCCTGTTTCAGAGCAAAGGAGACATCCATAAAATTTCCACTTGCCCCTGAGTCGATCATAGCAGAGCTAGACACCCAAGCTGAGTCAACCCAGAGTTTGATGGAAAGAAAGCAATGAGAATTGTTTTTCTTACAACTCAGCTGGGACACCGCTGAGGAAACTTGAAAAATGGCAGCGTTTACACAGTCAACGTCCTCAGAGGTAACGGAGTTTAAGTCCGAGAAATCAAGATCTGTTGCTGCAGATCTCTCTGGAGCCTGAGGCTCGGACCTGACAGATCCCCTCTCGCAACACTCACAATGAATGAGTGCTGCAGTAGTCTTACGAGAACGGCTGGGGCAGTTTATAATGAAGTGCCCTGACTTACCACAATAGAAACATAGATTCTCCTTAAAACGATGTTCCTTGCGTGCATCACTAACCCGTCGTTGTAAAGAGTCTACCTGCATGGGTTCAGGTTCAGGTTCCCGTGTAATCCTACTCAAAGGTTCCTTAGCTGGAGAGGAAGGTAGGAAAAGGTTAGTGCGATTGCTTTCGAACCATCTCTCTTGCCTGCGTTCAGTCAGACGAGTATCAATACGGATGCAGTAGTTAATAAAGTCACCTAACGCAGTGGGAGGGTCGGCACGAGCAAGTTCATCCTTAATCAGTGGAGATAACCCCTTTCGAAAAATAGATTTTTTGGCGGAACTGTCCCAGGTGGTATCAAGGGCCCATCTCCTGAAATCCAAGGCATATTCAGCTACCGAGTGCTTACCTTGGCGCAAAGCTAACATGGCTGCTTCAGCTGTTGCACCTCGATTGGGGTCATCAAACACCTGCCCCATGGCTGAAATAAAAGCATCAAGGTGATTCAAACAATCATCCTCAGTCTCAATCAGAGGGTTTGCCCACATCAAAGCCTTGTTGGTAAGCAACATAATTATAGTAAGCACCTTAGATCGTTCAGTGGGAAATTGTGAAGCATGTGCAGAAAAAAAAATATTGCATTGATTAATAAATCCCCTGAATTTCTCACGTTCACCGCCAAAACGAAAAGGGGGCAACTTGGGAATCCCAGAACTCAGGGCTACGGCAGGAGCCTGGACTCGCTCTTCTAGAACCTCAATCCTGGCTCGCAAATCCTGGGCAGTCTGTCCAAACACTTGCAAATTGTGATTAGTGAGGTCCTGTAGGCTTGAAAAACGGGTCTTTATATTCTGCAAATCTGCAAGGATATTATCAGTCACTCCGCAAAGTTCCTTTATGCGGGCCTCCATTTTCCAGATCTTTTAAGACAGGAGTACTGGAAGAAGAGGAGAGGAGAAAAAAAAAAAACAATAGTGTTTACCTGTGGTAACACTGCAGAGAGAAAAAAAAAATTAAGGGAACTGCTCACCTGGAATGGTTGTGAGAAGTCACAACCACTATCATCACAGAAAGTTCACCCAGACATCTGATATCCACAGTTACAGCAGACAAAAAAGAGAAAAGAAAAAAAAAAAAACAATAGTGTTTACCTGTGGTAACACTGCAGAAAAAAAAACACTTAAGGGAATTGCTCACCTGGAATGGTTGTGAGAAGTCACAACCACTGTCATCACAGAAAGTACAACCGGACATCCGATATCCACAGTTACAGCAGACCTAGCCTTTCCAGACCCAGCAGACACTAACGTTTTGGCTTCATAATCTTGTAATGTATGTAGTACAGTTCATATAGCGTCTTGTGCTTGGGTGCGATGAAAATACATGAGACACAGGTTTGATATAGAAAGTCTTGTATTACTTCATACAAGTTGGCAAAAATAGTCACACAGTTTGCAGACACAGAAGCAGGAGACACAGCAGGCCAGAGTAATCTAAGCTCAGCAATCACTCTCCACAACAGGTTCAGGATCTTCTTCTCTGTTACCGTAAGTCCATGCAAACGTGGGTCTTTCAAAGAGCAGGATTCAGAGTCCACAAGTGCTTCAGAGTTCCTCAGTAGGAATAGCTGGAGTACAAGGTCCAAGGCTTTAGGAGTCAGGTCACAGGTTCACTGCAGGCTAGATTCTGAAGCACTGATTGCTCAGCTGTGGCTGCTTAAGAAGCAAAAGGAGAGAATCAGGGCGGGAACATGCAAGCTGGAAACTCCATTTTGACTGAGGGCAAGATAGCTGCAGCAAGACAGAAAGTAAAATGGCTGACGAACAAACTGAGTTTCAGGAACATGTACACAGAACCTTACACCAAGATCTGTAGCTTAAAGCTCTAATTTACACTTATAAAAGAATTGTGATCTCGACAGGAACAAAAGGGAAGTTTTAGCTTTATGTCTTCATTGATCTTTTCCTAAGAGGATTAGATTTGTCCAGGAGTTAAAAAAAAATAGGGCTACTTTCTTACAAAAAATAACTAGTTCTCAGCTGCAATACCACATGTGGACAGGTGTGGCACTGTTTTTTAAAGGGAACCTGTCACCTTGTAGATGCAGTCCGATCTGTGGACGGCATGAGAAGCTGAGCAGAATGCTATATGGGTTTGTGGGAAAAGATTCAGCATTATTCTTATTTTATTCATTGAAATCACTAGTGTTTGCATGCATGAGTCCAATGGGCGGTGCTACTGGTGACTGACAGCTACGAGTGTGAATGCACAGTCCTACAATCATTGAATAGGACCGCCCATTTGACATATAATGTATTCTATTATTTTTGTTGGAGTTTTCAGAGCATAAAACATTTCTTTTCATTGCAATTTAGGTACCGTACTTTTGATTCATACCAAAATTATTCGACCCATAAGTGAATCAGCCTGTCAGACGGCCGTATAAACCGGAACGAGAGCGTAACGCAAATGCACAGACTGGCCGTTGGCTCTCCCCACCCAAACGTGATAGCTTCATGTATTTCTATGCAGCTGTCACGTTCGGGTAGGGAGAGCCGACGGCCAGTCCATGCACTGCGGTCTGATCTCCTTCCGATTTATATGGCCTATAACGAAGTTCAGGAGATTTACTGATCTCTACAGGGGACTAATCCCAAGACTGCATCCAAATATCAGAACGAAGAATCCTTTACTGCTGACATACCCGCCATAAGTGTGTGAGTTACCTGTTGGGTCACACGAGACTCATAACTCCAGGGGATGTCACCTGTCCGGGTGGGCTGGCCACCAAGACCTTGCATTCCAAGTCTTTTGACAGATGCATCTTACAGTTCCCAGTTTATTATTTTCACCATATTGGAGGAGGTGAATAGAGGAGATCAAATAATTTTAGATAGCTATAGAAAAAGACGGCACAAAAAAAAGAATTTACATAAAAAAACAATTACACAGATGTCCAAAACGCGTAAGGTTTTTCAGTATCCCCCTTTATTTGTGTTTTTTAAACACTTATATGTTTTTAATGTATTTAAATTAATAGTTTTTTTATATTAATATATATATATATATATTATTTATACATTTTCTTTAACTTCATGGTGAGACTTTTTTGTTGGCAGCCAACTTTAGGCCTGTGATGACTACAGTACCCAAACTCACAAATGTAATGTCCATATGCTTCCATGTCGAGAGCTAAAGCTCGGTACGAGCCACTTGAATTAGATGAAGCTGCAGTACCAAAAGCAGCCACATTGGCATCCACAGCGCTGTGTTAGCTACTACAATGAATGAGGTCATGACCCCTTCTTTTGGACAATCATAGGGATCATTTATAATTAGCTTCTCCCCAAATTCTAAAATTATAGTCAATATATCGAAGCTTGATAACCGGCTGCCACTCGGATGCATTGGCCAAACAATTTTTCTTTTAAAATGGTTGAATCTTAACAAGTTGAAACAAGACAATGTTGAATATGTTTATGTTTTACTGTTCTGCCAAGGAGAAGAGAAATCAATTCAATTCAATTCTCCAAATCCTTATAACCTTATGCTTATTCTTACAGATTGGAGCATCTTTAATGTCCAGCAATGTCGGCAGTGGTCTTTTCGTTGGGATGGCGGGATCGGGTGCAGCGGGAGGTTTGGCAGTCGGAGGCTTTGAGTGGAATGTAAGAAAATATTATTACTGTGAAAAATGTAATAAAAACAGATAAAGAATATCTGTCATCAGATTAAACAACAAAAGCTGCATATAGTATGGATTTCTTCAATCTGATGAAGCTGGTATACTTACTTTGAAAATCCATGTCAGTATGACTGTATACCTTATAAAAGTTTCCTGCCGTTTATTAAAAGGGATATCCAAGGCAGAGTCTGCTTTAAAAACCCAAGATCTACCCAAAAATAAAAGTCATTTGAAGGAAAAACATGAGCGTTTTGTATGCAAGAAACCAGGACCCCTAAGGCTGACTGCGGAGGCAAGAAAGCGATCAAGCGTAAATGGGTTTTTAAGACCGAGAATGACTCGGAAGGCACGCTTCACAGATGTAAACCAAGATTAGCCGGAAAAAAGGATATTCTCAGAAATTGCCAAGATGACTAAAATGATCAATCAGCATTTTGAAACTGAAGACCTTGGAAACGTGACATATTATCTAGGAATCTAGGTCCAAAGAGAAGATGGAAGCTTTCTGATAAACCAAAGTGCAAAAATCAACTCAGTTCTGAATTTGTTTGGAATGTAAGAAGCCAAAGGTATATCATCCCAAAAGGAACCATCCTACTTAATGTTGGAAGGAGAAGATGATCTGTTGTTAGTATTGAGCGATACTGCTCGATATCTAAAAATATCGGATCGGAATGGTATCGCCGATATCACTAAATATCGGCGATATCCGATTCCGATACCGGAAGTCCCATGTAAGTCTATGGGAACAAAATATCGCAACTAAAAAAACACTTTCTTTCCTTGTAAACACAAAATATACACACTTAGAATACATATATATATATATATATACATGTCATTGTGGCATATATATATACATATATTTATAGTTTATTCACTTCTACATAGTAAAATAGCCTCTGATTCAATTGCCGGGTAAAGCCGGCATTTGTGAAAAGACAGAAGCACCCGAGGGTCCAGTCGCCACAGAGATGTTGCATCGCACCCAGCGAACAGGATTCAGAAGCTCGCTATAAGCGAGTCCTGTGTGCCTTAATTGAACTGTTTTTTTGCTTGAGAATTGCAAAAATCATCATAGACTGTATTTGCCATTTTTCCGTCATATCTGCGCCACGAGGCACAGGTGAAGAATAAGGGCGTGCTCTTGTGGGCGTACACTCACTCCGTGGAGCGAAAACGATGTCCGCACACTCTAAATGTTACTGCAATGTAAGATCGTGCCACACAGCTCTGGAGTTCCGCCTCCTCATCCTCCTCAGTGGGCGTAAACGAACGCGAAGGTCCCGCCTCCCTACAAAAGATGTCGCCTCTCCTGATGCTAATGACACATGTGACTTTGCTGAGATGGCGAATGGACGTGAGCAGAAGTGGGAAGGGATGGAGGAGTCAGAGCTCTCCCCCCACGGAAGCGACCCGATCGCCACGGAGCCACCGTTTGGCACCCGGCCTGGAAACCCTCCTACGCTGGAAGAAGCGGAGGATACCCTGAGAGACCTGGCCCGGCACCGGGAGGAGGTCGCCAGGATGGAAGCGAGCTGGCGGGCCCTAAAACTACAATTGGAGCGGCGCCAATCCCTCTTACCCCCTGAAGTGTCTGTACCGGAAGGTGAGGCACCCGTTCCAGTAGAGGAGGCCGTGCGGGCATCCCAGCCCTTGCAATCTGAACCGGTTGCCAGTATATCAGTGGAGGCACCCGTTCCAGTACAGGAGGCCGTGCGGGCATCCCAGCCCTTGCAATCTGAACCAGTTGCCAGTATCTCAGTGGAGGCACCCGTTCCAGTACAGGAGGCCGTGCGGGCATCCCAGCCCTTGCAATCTGAACCGGTTGCCAGTATCTCAGTGGAGGCACCCGTTCCAGTACAGGAGGCCGTGCGGGCATCCCAGCCCTTGCAATCTGAACCGGTTGCCAGTATCACAGTGGAGGCACCCGTTCCTGCAGAAAACGCCGCACCAGCACCCCAGATCCCGCTGTCTGCCCCCGTCGCTGAGGCAGAAGAAGCGACACCCGTCCTCATGGAGGAGGCCGCGCAGGCACCAGAGCTCTACCTGCCTGTACCGGAGCCCCGACCGTCATCTGTTCCAGAGCCGGCTGCTTCCGCCACAGGTGAGCGCCGCCAAGACTGGCGGGCGCCAGGAGAGCTGCCGCAAACCGGACATCGTAAGCTGGCGTTTGATGGTGGAGACATGGAGATGCTGGTGGAGGAGAATTACAACCGGCGTCAGGAGGAAGAGTGGAGACGTTGGGAGCGGGAAGCAGAGCGACAAAGGGAGCAGCGAGAATCCCAAAAGCTTCGGCAACGTCACCTGGACAAGGACCTGGCAGAGAAGGCACGTATGAGAAAGGATAAAAGTACGCTGAGGGAGCCGCGGCGTAAGGGTGCAGTACGGAACTTTAAGTTAAAAGGTGGTTGGGGCTTCATCCAGGAGCCTGGACTTTATTTAGAAGTTTTTGTAACCCGGCGGGACGTGGAGGCTCACCTCCCAGAAGGACACCCGGGGAGGGACCTGTTGCCAGGAGACTTGGTGACTTACACCCGACACTGGGGTTACAATGGATGGTACGCCCTAAATGTTACCAGGTGCGACCCCTACTCCCCAGAGTGTCAGGAAACTGACAGACCCTACGAGCCTTCAGCCTCCCCCAACCAGGCCTCTGCACAAGTGCCCACCCCACGCCGTAAATCTCCCCAGCCTCCCTCAGTGGTCTCCTCAGCAGCCCCAGCTATGGACATGATAATGATAGCTGGCCCGTACCCGGCGCCTGTTAGGCCCCCTGGGGTTCGTTCAGTCCGGGACATAGGGGTCCAGACCCGGAGGGAGATGAAAGAGGTGGCCACACAGACCCAGATAGCGGGTCACGACGTCACTGTACAGGCCACACGACGTCATCAGGTCTGGGTGGACCCTCCTGTCACGGATGTTTGGCAAGCTCCAGAAGAGTACCAGGTGGTACCTGGAAGAGGCCAGCCAAAGAAGTCTAAATAACCCGGACAGGGTCTCTGTATGTAAATAGTTAAATTATTGATGTACCCGGACGGGTGAATGTTCATAAAAAGAAGTTTATTGTTGCCTTAATATACCCAGGTTGGGTAATGGTTTGATGTACCCGGACGGGTGAATGTTCAGAAGAACAAGTTTATTGTTGCCTTAATATACCCAGGTTGGGTAATGGTGTTTCACTGTAATGAAAATGTTGAACTTTGAAGCCATGAACTGTACTGGCTCACAAACTTTTCTGTAAATAGTTGGCACTTCGGTGCTCCATCTTGGTTTTACAAAAAACTTTACTGTGCACTATTTTCAACTACCTCAGAAACTAAAAACCCGTTTGGTGTGGCCGAAAGTGAGGTCTGCTCAAGGAAAGTCTTGCAGCCCACCCAAGACCACAGTTGGAGGTTTGGAGCGGGTCCTCCACAAGCACAAGTAAAGGACACTGTGAAGTTACCCCGGTGGGGGTAGTCCTAAGAAGTCTCCACGAACTTCGGCACTAATGCTATTTGCACTTTTGTTGAATATGTATTTATTAACACACATGTATAACACATATCAAGGGTATGAACAGTAACAAAACATGTCACATAATATAAGCCATTTGCACTTTTGTAATGTTATTATTAAAAATTTTATTATGCAACGTTTAACTTGAAGTGTTTCCTGCTTTCTTACTACGTCGCATAGTCCACTCTGCTACATCACTTTGCACCATTGCTCTATCTCACATCTATCTGCCCTGGAAGGATAGCGTGTTACCTGTAGAAGACTTTTCACCTACCTGCACTACACCATCCCTTCCAGAGGACCTGCACAGCAGCGCTGGACACCCTGACCAGGTACTACAGGTGGCGTCACGACAAACTACACGAACATTCTATCATCCCCTGGAAATATCCCACATTCCAGTGATCGCCCAGGTCACGGACCGAGCTGTGCTACTCGTGACATCCCCCATAGAAGTCGACGTGATCGGTGCCGAGTACCCCCAAAACCCCTGTCTCTGTGCGACTCAACTTCCCTCACTGTGCTGGCACTTTACATTTACAATGCCTCTGGGTTTTTTTTTTGGGGGGTGGGGAACATTCAGACTTTTGCTATGGGGCCCCATGATTTATATGTACGCCCCTGCTGCTGAGGCATGGTATTTAAGGCTGTTAAGGAGCCAACATACATGGACCTTGCCAGCAGCGTCGGCCTGGAGTACCTTGGGCCCACCAGAGAAAATATATTCTTGCGGCCCAACATCATACTTCCCAACCTTTGAATAAGGGAAAGAGGGACAAAGGCTGTGGCACGCTGTGCATGCTGCAGAAAATTTTAGGCCATGCCACGTTGCACCACAGACTGTCCAGGAGTTGGTGGATGCTTTAGTCCAGGTGTGGGAGGAGATCCCTCACGAGACCATCCGTCGCGCTCATCAGGAGCATGGCCAGAAGTTGTAGGGAGGTCATACAGCATACCTCCCAAATTTGGAAGACAGGAAAGAGGATTAAAGGCTGCGGCGCGTGTTGCGCGCCGCTGAAAATTTTAGGCCACGCCCCGACAACACCCATTTCACAGCTAATCACACCCATATCCTCGCCCCAAGCGTAACCATTTAGCACTGCTGATCACACTGACTGGTAATGAGGGCACAGTGGCTGGTACTGAGGAAAAGAAAGAAAGAGCAGCGAGAGAGAAAGAACAAACAGAGAAAGAAAGAGAGGAAAGAAAGAAAAGAGAGAAAGAAAGAACAGAGAGAAAAAAGAACAGAGAGCGAGAAGGAAAGAACAGAGAGCGAGAAAGAAAGACTAGAGAGAGAGCCATAGGCGTAGCTAGGGTTTTGGTTTAGTGGGGGCAAAACTTCTGAGTGGGCCCATCATCAGAGAACCTCAGCAAATGACCGCGCTGTTGGCCAAAATAATCTATATATAAAAAGACCAATATTGATATTACCGCCATATGGTCTGTGTTAAATAATACCAGTCCTACAGAACATATATAGATTACAGCACAGTACAGATAATGACTTACCGCTGATGTTCTTTCTAATGGAATTGTTCACTTTTCATGTCTTTTCCATCTGGCCCACACCGACATGACGACTTCTCCAGCCAGGACTCGACTGCACCCCCATTAAAAAAAAAATAAAAAAAAACTCACCTCCCGGCTCCTGTGCTGCTCACTGTTCTCCCTCTCAGCGTCTGACAACGGGCGCCGGCAGGTGATGTTATTGCGCCCGCTGTAATACGCTGAGAGGGGGATTATGGGAGAGAAGGAGCGCTCGCTCCTTCTCTCTCCATGCGTTCAGCTTTATCGGCTGGATGCCGATACAGCTGACCCTCCGATGACGGGTGGGGGGCCCACTGCTGGCACCGGGCCCCCCCAACGCCTGTTCAGGCCCCATAGCTTCCGGGCGGCAGAGCAGGGAGAGCGATTCTCCCTGCTCTGCCGCAGAATGTAACTGTATCGTAGCTCCGGGTGGGCCCCCTCAGAGCGCGGGCCCCGGGCCACCACCCCCTCTGCCCCGCGACCTATCCTTTCAAATCAGGGCCCACCACGCAGGAGCTGGGGCCCACCGTAGGTTTCTCCGGTGTCCCGGTGCCTCAGTCCGACCCTGCTTGCCAGCCTGATAATACCAGGCCACAGCAGTCTGCTTAGCTTGGCTGGTTAACAAAAATAGGGGATCCCCTCGAAAAAAAAACGGTGTAGGGGTCCCCCTATTTTTGTTAACCAGCCAAGTAAAATGCAGACTGCTGCGGCCTGGTATTAAAAGACTGTCAAGGCCCATGGATTTTGGCCTCAACAGCCTGATAATACCAGGCTACAGCAGCCCCACATTTGGCGCATCAAAAGATGTGCCAATTGTGGCACTTTACCCGGCTCTTCCCAGTGCCCTGTAGCGGTGGCAAGTGGGGTAATAAGGGGTTAATGTCACCGTTGATTGCACGGTGAGAATAAGCCCGGTTAATAATGGAGAGGTGTCAATAAGACACCGATCCATTATTAATCCCAAAGTTTTTAAATGTATAAAAAAAAAGACACAGCAAGAAAAAAGTATTTTAATGAAATAAAAGAGACAACACAGTTTTCATTTCTTTTATTATACTCTCATTCCTGCGACGCCATCGATCTCCTGTAAAAAAAGAAAAAAAACAAACCAACAGTATACCACCTGTCCGACGCAGTCCATAGTAACGAGGGTCCCACGACGATCCAGCTCTGCTACATCGCAATGACAGGCAGAGCCTGTCATCTCGACGCAGCACAGCTGATTACCTGCTTCCCCGGCGGTGACGTCATCGGACTGACTGCTTTACGGCCGGGATTACCCAGCAGTCACTGCAGTTATCCCGAGAAACTACATGTGACCGCCGGGGAAAGATGGTGGCGGCCATCAAGCAGTCCAGCCCGTGACTGCCGGAGATCTTCTGCCAGGTAAGTGCCGCTGACTCCTGACAGACCCGACCGACGGACACTGACAGTGACAGTGACAAATCCGATTCCGGTATCCGATAAGACGAAAATATCGGAACTAAGTATCGAAAGTCCGATAGAGCTAATATCGGCCGATACCCGATACTTGCGGTATCGTATCGCTCAACACTATCTGTTGTACTTCTATACATAGCAACTATGACTCGACCGGATATTGCAGCAACTATTGGAATTCTCTGCAGATATGTGGAAAAACCACATCAAAAAAGACTGGAATGCCGCTAAGAGAGTTCTTGGATATTTGAAAGAGACTAAAGAGATAAATGTAAGGATATCTGCAACAGGAGATCTAAAACTAACAGGCAATGTGGAAGCAGACTGGGCTGGTGACTTAAGTGATTCTAAATCGACAAGCGGCTATTTGTTCAAGCTTGGAAAAAGTTCAATTCCTTGGTCTAGCAGAAAACAGGTGTCTTTAGCCTTGTCATCTACAGAAGCAGAGTATGTGTCTGCAGCCCACGCAAGTCACAAGGTCATTTGGTTAAACCAATTGTTAGGCGATCTCGGTAAGCCATCAACTCAACCCATGGTGATTTATGAAGACAATCAAGGATGCATTAAACTTGCATGCAGTGAGAAGATCAATGTAAGATAGAATGTGACATTATTGAATTTATTGTGAAACTGACCGGATGATAGCTGATGTTACGACAAAGCCACTTTTAAGAGCCAAGTTTGAAGAATTCAAAACCACTATGGAACAAACAGGATAAGTAGTTGTTGAGTGGGGGTGTTGGAATAATGCTTATTATTGTATCAATTGCATCAACTACTATTTATCACTGTTTAAAAGTGCATGAGTTTCTGTCTCCAACAAAAGTGTTATATTGCCAGTAAAGCACTGTTTAAAAAAAACCTCAGGAAGTTCCTGCTCACTGAGTGTGTAGATGGAGTACAGTTTACTTTCACTTTGCAAGCTGACAGACAAGATGCTAAGATCCTAAGCTATAAGATCTACCAGTTGTAAGCTGTGTTATCTTTGTTCCTGAATAAAGATTCACTGTTGAGTGTCTGGACAGTGCAGAGATTAATCCACAGACACCATCTAATTAGTAAATCATCACATGGGCTTTCTTAAGTGGTCAATCACAACCAATCATAAAATGAATTGCAAAGATATTTTAAGAATATTAGGAAACTCCATGTGATTTGCAAACAATATATAATGTATCATTCATAGTGTTTTAATGCTATTATTTTGTGTAAGGCATCTTGGGTGCTGGTGGCCCTTGGATGGATCTTCGTACCTGTATACCTTGCCTCTGGAGTAGTCACTATGCCTGAGTACTTGGAAAAACGTTTTGGTGGTCGCAGAATTCGGATCTACATGTCCGTCCTATCACTCATCCTCTACATCTTCACTAAAATATCGGTAAGTTTACTGCCTTCTGGAGAGATCCGTTTTTTGATTGGTGAAACATAGGCTATGTTCATACATTGCATTTTTGCAGGGGTTTTTTTTTGCAGTCTTTTTATGCAAATTAAAAGCTACTTGTTATAGTGCCAGCAAAATCTACAAGGTTTCAGTAATCTCATGCACACGCTTGTCTTTTTTTACTGATTGAATTGGAAAACTACAATATTTTTTAAATCTGCAGCATGTCAATTCTTAATTAAAGCATTTTTGTAGCATTTTTTCACCGATAGAAAATAGTAAAAACTTAAAATTGCTGTAAAGAAAAAAAGCAACCACGTTTTTCGCACCATTTTCGATGCATTCTTAAGCTTTTTTGGTGACTAAAACTGATTTTAACTCCAGAATAAAACACAGCAAAAACATATAGCCTTACTATTTTATTCATTCTTCTAGCATTATTATTAGAAATATTAATAATACCATTAATTAACCCTTTTCGATCCAAACGACTAGTAGTTCTGAATCCTCTGTCACTCCAGCTCTATTCCTCACCCAACGGTGCCACCTCCTACTTAACTGTTGGCTATTTTGCCTGAAGTCACACAGCATAGAGGCTGTAGGTGAAGCAGGAGGAGGAGGCGCTGAGCGCGATATAGAGCTGGAGTGACAGAGGCTTCAGATCTACATATAATTTTTATATCTCATTTGCATATTAATTCAAACGCTGATTTCTCAGTAACGGAGGAACGGACTGACAGTGTAAAGATATTGCTGGATTTGTCTTTGCAAGGTGTACATGCACATGTAAATGATTTGTGGAGTGAAATACAGCTGACAAATTTAATTTAAAGGGATAGTCCACTATTCTTCCTTAGTTTACAAATAGGCCCATGATGGTCTTGACATAAAAAAACAAACTCTCCTGCTAACTCCAGACATTCTTCCATACCGATTCCTGTATCCGCCGTTGGTTTTCTGGCTTCTTCTGGTGTGAAGGCGCCACTTGACCCGCTGATTGGCTACATCCGAGATGTTCTGCCTGACTCGGAATTAATAGTTCCTAACACTTCCTTCCAGTTTTGACCAAACGTAACCGGTGCAGTCAATCAACTTATGTGATCTGCTGGAAGAGAAAGCCACGAGACCAGCTGGGAATACCAGCAGCACAGAGGAGCGTCAGGGTTGAATATACTGTATATACTGTATATATATATATATATATATATTTTTTTTTATATTAGGCTCTCCATGGATTCATTTTTAAACTGAGTAACATTAATGGAAAACCCCAATAAGAAATAAATCTGCCTTTTTAAAAGTCGATAACGATTTCCTCCTTCTACAAGTGAAATATAGGGGCACCGTCATGTAATATAAGAAATGCAGAATACATTTTATTTTACACCTTGGTTGATGGCAACATTAATGTTTCTTTTTTCTGTTTTTGTCTTTTTTTTGTTTCAGACAGATATTTATTCTGGAGCTCTTTTCATCCAGGTCTCTCTGGGTTGGAACATTTACCTGGCCACAGTTATATTACTAGTAGTCACAGCCATTTACACTGTCGTTGGTAAGTACCTTCATTATGGATCTTTTCTATATCACTACTGGGTGTATGGTCGGGTTTCAAAATGTAATATTTTATCAAAGAGGATCTGTGAGCAAGTTTTTTTACCTCATCTGAGAGTAGCATGATGTAGGCAAAGAGACCCTGATTCCAGCGACGTATCGCTTACATTACTGGGTGCAGCTGTTCTGACCCAATCAGATTTTTTAGATTTAGCTATGAAGCAGAGCTGAGAAAGCTAACTCCACCCATAACACAGCTAACCCCACTCACACCAAGCTCTCTGTGTACATAATCTATAAACAGTAAGCTGCTTATTAAAGGAGGGGGCAGAGTCAGACTAGCATGCAGGTCCTTCTGTAGTCAGGACAATGATAAATCACCAGGTGATAAAACCTACAGTCTATGTAAACAACAACACGCAGCCTGACATGTGACACATCGTAAAATTCTGTGTTTTAACCCCTATCTTATGCTGTCCTCAGATTACATAGCAAAATCCTGCTGATAGATTCCCTTTAAGAGGAGCCTCCTGTCTTCTGACATGCCTATTTGGGTGAATGCTTCTTTTCATCAAAAAAGGCATCGCTTCTTGAAACCCCTCAATATGTTTTTCTCCCTTCCTGGAAATGAATAACAAGGTGACAACTGGGCGTTACCATTCTTGTTGTCACTAGGGTGTGTCACTGTATAATCAGACACTGGCACCGATTGGAGAGTCTCAGGGTGTGAAGGGCAACCTCCTCCCATTGTCAATTTTACTAGAGATTTCCAGAAGGAAATATAGCGGAATGTCACAATCCAGAATTCTACAAAAGAATTCTCCAGAATTGAAACTTCCCAGTTAACACAAGAATTTACTAAACCATTACCCGGACATCTCCTTTTTAAATTAAGTAGTCCCCCTAACATAAATATCATATACTCACTTTCCAATGATGTCGGCGTTGGGTTGGCCGGAGTTCGTGTGAGCCCTACAGCCAATCAGCAGCCGCCATTAGGCTGCTGCACTCTTACTTCCATTGGATGAATGTCCCAGGAGATCCAGTGTCGACATTGCTGGAGCAGCGCCAGGCCGTGAAATGAGTATATATTCTTTTATTTTACAAGGGGGACTATTTAATTTAAAAGGGATTGTCCATTACTTTAAGCTAAATTATTTTTCCAAATGTATTCACCAGAAATGTGAAAAGTGTTATTGTAGCTTAGAGGGTTTTTCCACCACTCGGACAACCTGTTCTCAATCTGAATGCTTGCACCCTTTAAAATAAAAACACCTATACTCATCTCCTGTGCCGACGCCGTTCCAGCGGTGTCAGAACTCGCATTCCCGGGGGTCACGTGAGGTTGTTATGTCACATGAACTCTGTGCCGGATTCAATTGTCCTCGCCTTCTGACAAATCGAACATCAGGAGGAGGTCAGAGAGTTGTAGCGACCCTGGCTTCCTGTTGATGCTCAATATGTCGCTCACAGGGATGCCAGCACTAGTGTTGAGCATTCCGATACCGCAAGTATCGGGTATCGGCCGATATTCGCTGTATCGGAATTCCGATACTTAGTTCCGATATTTTTCATATATCGTATACCGGAATAGGAAGTTCCCATAATTCTTTGAGAGGCAATGTGATTTTAGTCAGCCAATGAGGAATCTTATGAAGTGTGGGCACATCCTGTAATGCTGCGGTCATCTTAACTAATGGCATGGCTGTGATTGGCTGCTGAAATGATGTCAGAATGCACTATAAAAGGCGCCGCCTCCATTTTAGCGTCACTGTGCTGTGAACTCAGTTAGGGACAGAACGCTGCTGTGCTGACTCTGAGGGACAGTTAGACATTGCGATTTTGTGTACTCTACTGTGCTTTAGGCAGGCTAGTTTACCAACCGCTGTGTAAAGCTTCCTTTTGCCAGTGTTGTTTTAACAGCTCTGTGCAAGGGTGTGTGAGAGTGCAGGTGACGCTGCAGTTTGCTCTGCATCCACGCTGTTTGTAGCATCTGCACGTGTCACTCACTGACTCTTTTTTTTATTTGATTTTGTGGAATTGGTGCAGCTCCATTATATTTGCAAAAAATCTAATCTATTAGTGTGACGCGCTTCCATCCGTATACAATACATTGGTTGCAAACACTATAGAAGTAGACAAAGGGGCCTTTCACAGCTACTGAACAGTTGTGTTTCAGTGTTCACTGTAGTCTGTGAGCTTTTCATTTTTTGAGTGCAGATTACGCTCCAGTTAGTTCTTCAACCACTGCTGGTTGTAGTCTGCTGAGCGTGTGTCACTGCCTCATCCTTCACTAATTGTGCTGCTCCATTATATTGAAAAAAATCTAATCTATTAGTGTGATGCGCTTCCATCCGTATACAATACATTGGTTGCAAACACTATAGAAGTAGACAAAGGGGCCTTTCACAGCTACTGAACAGTTGTGTTTCAGTGTTCACTGTAGTCTGTGAGCTTTTCATTTTTTGAGTGCAGATCACGCTCCAGTTAGTTCTTCAACTACTGCTGGTTGTAGTCTGCTGAGCGTGTGTCACTGCCTCATCCTTCACATTTTTCTCTAATTGGTGCTGCTCCATTATATTTGAAAAAAATCTAATCTATTAGTGTGACGCGCTTCCATCCGTATACAATACATTGGTTGCAAACACTATAGAAGTAGACAAAGGGGCCTTTCACAGCTACTGAACAGTTGTGTTTCAGTGTTCACTGTAGTCTGTGAGCTTTTCATTTTTTGAGTGCAGATCACGCTCCAGTTAGTTCTTCAACTACTGCTGGTTGTAGTCTGCTGAGCGTGTGTCACTGCCTCATCCTTCACATTTTTCTCTAATTGGTGCTGCTCCATTATATTTGAAAAAAATCTAATCTATTAGTGTGACGCGCTTCCATCCGTATACAATACATTGGTTGCAAACACTATAGAAGTAGACAAAGGGGCCTTTCACAGCTACTGAACAGTTGTGTTTCAGTGTTCACTGTAGTCTGTGAGCTTTTCATTTTTTGAGTGCAGATCACGCTCCAGTTAGTTCTTCAACTACTGCTGGTGGGTAGTCTGCTGAGCGTGTGTCACTGCCTCATCCTTCACATTTTTCTCTAATTGGTGCTGCTCCATTATATTTGAAAAAAATCTAATCTATTAGTGTGACGCGCTTCCATCCGTATACAATACATTGGTTGCAAACACTATAGAAGTAGACAAAGGGGCCTTTCACAGCTACTGAACAGTTGTGTTTCAGTGTTCACTGTAGTCTGTGAGCTTTTCATTTTTTGAGTGCAGATCACGCTCCAGTTAGTTCTTCAACTACTGCTGGTTGGTAGTCTGCTGAGCGTGTGTCACTGCCTCATCCTTCACATTTTTCTCTAATTGGTGCTGCTCCATTATATTTGAAAAAAATCTAATCTATTAGTGTGACGCGCTTCCATCCGTATAAATACAGTGGTTGCAAACACTATAGAAGTAAACAAAGGGGCCTTTCACAGCTACTGAACAGTTGTGTTTCAGTGTTCACTGTAGTCTGTGAGCTTTTCATTTTTTGAGTGCAGATCACGCTCCAGTTAGTTCTTCAACTACTGCTGGTTGTAGTCTGCTGAGCGTGTGTCACTGCCTCATCCTTCACATTTTTCTCTAATTGGTGCTGCTCCATTATATTTGAAAAAAATCTAATCTATTAGTGTGACGCGCTTCCATCCGTATAAAATACAGTGGTTGCAAACACTATAGAAGTAAACAAAGGGCCTTTCACAGCTACTGAACAGTTGTGTTTCAGTGTTCACTGTAGTCTGTGAGCTTTTCATTTTTTGAGTGCAGATCACGCTCCAGTTAGTTCTTCAACCACTGCTGGTTGTAGTCTGCTGAGCGTGTGTCACTGCCTCATCCTTCACATTTTTCTCTAATTGGTGCTGCTCCATTATATTTGAAAAAAATCTAATCTATTAGTGTGACGCGCTTCCATCCGTATAAAATACAGTGGTTGCAAACACTATAGAAGTAAACAAAGGGGCCTTTCACAGCTACTGAACAGTTGTGTTTCAGTGTTCACTGTAGTCTGTGAGCTTTTCATTTTTTGAGTGCAGATTACGCTCCAGTTAGTTCTTCAACCACTGCTGGTTGTAGTCTGCTGAGCGTGTGTCACTGCCTCATCCTTCACATTTTTCTCTAATTGGTGCTGCTCCATTATATTTGAAAAAAATCTAATCTATTAGTGTGACGCGCTTCCATCCGTATAAATACATGGTTGCAAACACTATAGAAGTAACAAAGGGGCCTTTTTATTTCACTAGCTATGAACAGTTGTTCTTACCAGTGTATCACTGTCATGTTCTCACTGAGGAATATTAACCACACTTAGGCCTTATAAATTCTTTTCTGACTTTCACTTATTATCATCTCTACCACAGATGAAGAAGGCAGGGAGTAAGGCACGTGGTCGTGGCCGTGGAGTTTCAGCAGGGAGAGGACGTGGGGATTCTGTGCCTGCTGCTGCCGCACCCAGTGACACAGCATCCACCAGTTTTCCCCATGAGCGTTCCTTTATGCGCACTTTTGTAGGAGCTCAGCGTACCCCCCTGCTGCGGGAAGAACAAATTGAAGCCGTTGTTGGTTGGATGGCAGCCAATGCATCGACTTCAATTGCTTCCACCTCCTCTCAGGACCACAGCACTGTTGAACAACCATCTGTCTCTTCACCGCCTGCCAAATTGCCCAGGCAGTCAGAGAGTTCTGAACTGGAGCCAGCTGAGGCTCTGCTTCTGTTCTCAGAATCTGTTGCTTGGAAACAGGGGCCCAGCCAAGCAGCATTCTGGAATGTGAAGAAGAGGCAGTATGCAGTGATGCGCAACAGCTGTGTCTCTCTGAATCTGAAGAGGCGGGTGAGCCAGTGCCGATGGTCAGCACATCGCAGAACGCATCTGATGATGATGAGACTCAGGTGCCATTTTCTGTTGAGCAAGGTGCTGGCCAGACCACCCAACAGCAGCAGGTGTTGGAAGAGGGTAGTGGAGATGATGAGGTCCAAGACCCAACATGGCGTGAGGAACAGGAAGGTGGTGGTAGCAGCTCTGAGGAAGAGATTGCCCCAACGGTCCAAACAGTAGGGAGAGGTAGGCTGCAGACTCGGTTGCCTGTACCCTCCAGTTTGGCACCCGTTCGTAGAAGTTCTCTTCCAACAGCCAAAACGGGCGCTCCCAGGACTTGCACTGCGTGGTCCTTTTTTGACACACTTGCAGATGATATTTGCTATGTCAAATGCAAGCTGTGTAATCAAAAAGTTAAAAGAGGTAAAAATACCAGTAACCTCAATACCACAAATATGTGGAAACATGTATGGACAAAGCACGTAGCTGAGTTACAAAGACACACTGGAGATGTAGGCCAACCTACAGCAGCACCTACATCTTCTGCTCGTGTTGGAGCCTCTTCCTCCAGCTCACACACAGCTGGTTCGGCTTCCTCACAGGATCGCCATGGAAGAACCTCTGTCACTGTTGTCCAGAGACCCAGTGTTATTCCACCCACAGCTGCAAGTTCCCTGTCATCCTCACACTCCCAGGCCACAAAACAGCCATCGGTAGCACAGGCATGGGATAAAAGACGGCCATACTCGGCAAACCATCCACGAGCACAGGCTCTGAATGCTGGCATTGCAAAACTCCTGTCCCTTGAAATGCTGTCATTCAGGCTGGTGGAGACTGACACTTTCCGTAACTTTATGGCATTGGCAGTCCCACAATACAATGTGCCCAGCCGATTTTATTTCAGCAGGCAAGCCGTCCCTGGTCTGCAAAAGCATGTCGAGGGAAAAATTAAACATGCGCTACTAAACGCCGTCAGTAGCAAGGTCCACCTGACCACCGATGCGTGGACCAGTACCCATGGCCAGGGACGATACCTTTCCCTCACTGCCCATTGGGTCAATGTTGCGGAGCCGGGTACAGATCTTGAGAGTGGCGCTGTACGTGTTCTGCCAACTCCAAGGATTGCAGGAATCAAGTCTGTCCACATTGACTCCTCCTCCTACTCCAGTTCCTCAGAATCATCGCTGCAGGAGCCGTCACGGTCTACCTCCACATGGACCCGTGAACGCTTACCTGATGCGACCGATATGAGCACAGCCGTGGCCAAACGTCAACAGGCCGTCCTGAAATTAATTTCCATGGGGAATCGAAGCCACACAGCGCAGGAGCTCTGGAATGCCATCAAGCAGGAGAGCGACGTGTGGTTTTTGCCAGCGAATCTCCAGCCAGGCTTGGTAGTGTGTGACAATGGCCGAAATCTGGTGGCAGCTCTGGGCCTTGGCAACCTCACTCACATACCATGTCTGGCACATGTGCTCAACTTGGTCGTGCAGAGTTTTTTGAGGGACTATCCGGATCTTGATGCACTGCTGCACAAGGTCCGCCTAGAGTGCGCTCACTTGCGACGTTCCAGCATGGCCAGATCGCGCATTGCAGCTCTGCAACGCAGATTTCGCCTTCCTGAACATCGCATCATATGTGACGTACCCACCAGGTGGAATTCCACGTTACATATGTTGGAGCGGTTGTGTGAGCAGCAGCCAGCAGTAATGGAGTATCAGCTGCATCAGGCGCAATCAACTCGCAATTTGCGTCGTTCACACTTCACCACTACTGAGTGGGCCTCTATGAAGGACATCTGCCACGTTTTGCGTGCGTTTGATGAGTCAACGCGGATGGCGAGTGCAGATTATGCACTAGTCAGCCTGACTGTCCCCCTTATCTGCCTGCTTCAAAAAACACTGCAAGCAATAAGGGATGAGGTTTTGGAAGAGGTGGAGGATGAGGAGTCACAAATTCCATCACCTTCTGGACAGTCAGCGCAACGTGGTTCCTCACAAAGGGCTGGGCAGTGTTCACTTTGTGAGGAGGATGAGGAGGAGAGTCAATGGAGGAGGAAGACATTGCTCCAGAGGGAGGTACACAACGCTCTAGTCAGTATGTAGAGCGAGGGTGGGGTGATGCAGAGCAGGCAGAGATGACGCCTCTTGCAGGGGACAGCGTTTCTTGGCCAGTTGGGAGTCTGCAGCACATGGTTGATTTCATGATGCAGTGTCTGAGAAACGACCGCCGCATCGCCCACATTCTCACCACGTCTGATTATTGGGTGTACACCCTCCTAGACCCTCGCTACCGGGACAACTTACAAAGCCTCATCACACCGTTGAACCGGGAGCGTAAAATGCGGGAGTACCAAGACACACTGGTGCAATCCATAATGTTCTCCATTCCAGCCGAGAGCACTGCTGCTGCTACTGCTTTACAAAGCAGCTCTGTGCGTCGAGGCAGTGGAGACAGCTCTGCAACAAGAGGGAGCACAAGCAGCGCCTCTGCACAGGGCAAGACCAGTATGTTCCAAATTGGCGAAGTTTTGTGGCAGCGCCACCAATGTCTACACCATCCGAGACGGCTCCAGTCAGCAGGAGGCAACGTTTCCGTAAGATGGTGACAGACTACATGTCTTTCCCTCTCAGTGTACTCCCAGATGGCTCTTCCCCATTCAAGTTTTGGGTCTCTAAGCTGGATACATGGCCAGAGCTTAGCCAGTATGCATTGGAGGTGCTGGCTTGCCCTGCTGCCAGTGTATTATCGGAGCGCGTCTTTAGTGCCGCAGGTGGTGTACTAACAGACCGTCGCATGCGACTATCCTCCGATAATGTAGACCGGCTTACTTTTCTGAAAATGAACAAGGCATGGATCTCGCCAGAATTTGTCTGTCCGTTTTCAGATTAAATAACTGGTTCGCAACGTTATCCATGTCTCCTGTTATGTTCATCTTTCTACCACCTGAACTCTACTCCCTGTGCTACAACACTGCCAGTTGCTGCTCAGAACTGTCGTGTCCACAGACCAATACACAAGCTATAGTGTTAGTGGGGTTCAGTAACGCCAGCTGTTCCCCTGCTGTGTGTCCGGCAACAAGTCTCCTGTTCCCTACACATGCACAGAAAAACCCATGTCGAACATGCTCCAAATAGGGAAGAGCCGTCACCCTGATTGTTATGCTTAAAACAGGAAATTGTGAAGTTTTCCAGGCCTAGAATGATAAATTTTTATGACAAATATGGACAAATAATAATTTGTCATCACAGCGCATATCTGCACATGTCTATTATAAATGGTAACAAAAACTAAAACATAGTCTTCACTTTTTGAAATTAATGGATAAAAGTACATTTCATACTTATCAATTAATGCTTTTTAAGGAACTTTATCTGTACTTGTAAGATAATGCAGTCAATGGATGTACGAATCATAAAATCCTCATCATCATCATCACGATTTTTTATTTATGACAGACATTATAAAATACACATACTGATGCCAACTGTAACTTCACACACCATATATGAAATGGCCAGCATCTAAACCTGGTAATAATGTGCAATAATAAATTATTACATCTAGAAAGTGCATCATGCATACTGACAATAGTTAGTACTAGTTATACCTGCAAGTGCTGTTGAAACAACCACAACAGATATAAATTAATAATGGTATATAGGTATCACAGTGCATAGTTACTCATGGACAATGTCGATGTAATACTGTACCTCAATAAAGTCAGCGTCAACCATTATGCTTGTTAGTCTTGTAGATTGTTAAAGAGGGAACGGTCTTTTTTTGTTGGTCATAGGTGGAGTATTAGACAGTAAATGATTACTGCTGTCGTATTTTTGGCGTCCCTAGGGCGCAATAACGCTGCGTAACGTCACATTTTATAGAGTCATCTAATTGACACACGCTACCCTACGCGTGACAGTAGGAAGGTAGTGTTGACGGATAAAGCCTTGCGCAACCAGACATGCTTTTACCCTCTTCAACACTGTACAAGCAAAAAATGCATGATTGCAGCCGCAGACTTTATTGACGTACAGTATAACATCGCCATTACCCATCAGAGGCTGTCCACTGTCTGATACAGACATAGAATATACCTTTGCTATCCGTAGCCTTTGTTTCACCTACACTTGCAGGCACACACTTAAATTGTGACAATGCATTATGTTTTTTTAAATGGTTATTTTTTATCGTACATTATTGTGTCATCACATTGATGAGTCCATGCTGGACATGTCATACATGGTGTACAAAGTAACTATTTTATTAACTTAAATAATTGAAATGTCTGTGACTGTCACATCTAAATTGCAATGATGATGATGATAAGTGACTATTACAAAATCCATTGTCTTCACTATGTTATGGTTTAACATAGCGTTCCTTAAGCATTATTCATAAATACAAAAATGGACTTTTATTGTTAAATTTACAACACTATATTTTGTAACCAATTTTTTGGGTGGTGTGTTGTTCCATTTCTTGTTGGCATGTGCATATATGCGTTTATATTTGCAGTGTCTTTATTTTTATTCTTGAAGTTAGGAAACATGTGTATCTTTGTACCGTGTTAGCCAGTAGATAGATAAATATTTAGACTTGAGAGTCCGCAGTGGTTGATATCTTTGAATGGATAACTGAAAAGATGGTAACAAATTGCAAGCTTTCGAGGCTACTCACGTCTCTTCATCAGGCAAAGACTAAACCAAAAAATGAAGCATCACATATTTCTATACACAACAGGACACAGGAATAGTGCAATAGGTAAGACAAGTAAGTGACATGTAGCAGAACTGTCATTATCACAGAGGGATGAACATAAATATTGGAACAGTTCCTAGATAACGATAGAAAGTTTTATTGCCCTCTGATTGGGGTCTGGTTTTGTGTTTTCATGCCCCTGGAAGGGCAGAGACGCAGATTCCTTAATTGATATAGAATGACATAAATCCGTGTGATCTATTCATTCCATCACTAACAGTGTCAAAGGTCATGATGAGCTTATATTCTGAAACCTTTGTATCTTTGTCATATTTGAAGTTATATTTTAATACCAGTAATTCCATATCCATCATGCTATGACCGGGCATACAAAAGTGTTTTGCCACAGGTAAATCCATTATTTTTTGTCTTATCGTGTGGCGCTGATAATTCATCCTTGTTCTCATTTTTTGGCCGGTTCTCCCTCACTTGTCCCTCCCTCACTTGTCTTACCTATTCCTGTGTCCTGTTGTGTGTAGAAATATGTGATTCTTCCTTTTTTTTTTTAGTCTTAGCCTGATGAAGAGACCTGAGTAGTCTCGAAAGCTTTGAATTTGTTACCATATTTTCAGTTAGCCATTAAACGGTATCAACCACAGAGGACTCTCAAGTATAAATATTTTTCTATTCTTGGAATTGAAATTCATCATTTTATTGTCCTAGTAAAACTTCATTTATTCTTGTTTGAAGTACATACATTTGCAATGGCCACGTAACAAGGCAATAACTCAATATTTTGTGCCTACACCCTCTTTGACCCTGGCTTCAACAGCGCCAGTTGCTGCTCAGAAGTGTTAGATGCACAGATGAAAACAATCGCTGATGTGTTTGTGGGGTTCAGTAACGCCTGCTGTTCCCCTGCTGTGTGTCTGGCAAAAATTACTGCTGCTAACTACAACTTCAACTTCAAACGTCTCATACTAGGCCTCTGCCTACACCCTCCTTGACCCTGGGCTTCAACAGCGCCAGTTGCTGCTCAGAAGTGTTAGATGCACAGATGAAAACAATCGCTGATGTGTTTGTGGGGTTCAGTAACGCCTGCTGTTCCCCTGCTGTGTGTCTGGCAAAAATTACTGCTGCTAACTACAACTTCAACTTCAAACGTCTCATACTAGGCCTCTGCCTACACCCTCCTTGACCCTGGGCTTCAACAGCGCCAGTTGCTGCTCAGAAGTGTTAGATGCACAGATGAAAACAATCGCTGATGTGTTTGTGGGGTTCAGTAACGCCTGCTGTTCCCCTGCTGTGTGTCCGGCAAAAAATTACTGCTAGGGCTACCTAATCATGGTGAAAAAAACATGACATCTCAAAGTGTCTAGTGCTACACATAGATATGAGGCTACACCCTGATTTCTAAGCTGTAAACATTTGAAACGTCAACTTTCAAACCATAAAATGATTTGTCTTTGTCACAAATCTGTAACAAAATAATTGTGACATATTATTACAGATATGCACATGTCGAAAACAAATGCAAACACAAAAGCCTACTTATGCTATAGGATACTGATGGTCAACCTTGTCACTCCATAGCTTAGACAAATCCAACTCACATCATGATGACTCAAATACTGCAATGTTGGAAGTGCATAATGTGGGTTGAACTTTGACAACTGCTGCAGTGCGAAGGTTATACTTCAGTGTTCTTGCCTTTGAAATAAAAGCATACAAGTAAATATAATAATCCAATGTTGATTAAGGGACGTGATGTACACCTGTAATATTGTGCAAACAATGCATGTAGGAATAGTCCTCTTCAACATTACTTATATTTGTGTCATTTTAAAAAATACATATTTGATTAGAAAGTTAACAGCCCAATATCATAAAGGTCCTTCATGTAAACATGATAATCGCTAACAAAAATCATGCATTACCTTGGTAAAGTCAATAGTGCATAGTCACAATAGCAAAATATATACCTGTAAGTGGTGCTGAAAGAACGACAACTGATAGAATACGTGAATGATATATATTTATCAGACTGAATAGCGACATCTGTACAATGTCGATATAATACTGTACCTTAACAAAACAGCTGTGTCACACCTCACACTCGTTTTTCTTGTAGCTTGTTATGTAATAGGGCACATGCGTGTATGTTTCATCATAGGTGCATGTTTACTGAGTAAAGCAGTCATGACAACGCCTTTGTGTTGTCGGTACGCTTGCGATGATGAACGATGCGCACCGTGAATGTTAGTCTGCATCATAAGACGTACAGACGCTCCAATACCCAACGCGTCACAGCAGGAAGCCAGTCTGTGCGTCCAAACAAAGGCGCAACCATACATGCACGTAACCTTTTATAAAGCTAGATAAAAAAAAGGATGTAGTAGTAACGCACACTTTATTGAGGTACAGTATTACATCGCCATTCACCATCTGTGGCTATGCAGTCTCATCTATATATACCTTATCTATCCGTTGTCATGCTTGCAAGTCCACAGTCAGGCATAAATATCTGTTTTCACTCTGCACTATGCACTTTTTAAATTTTTGTTTTGTTAATATAAATGATTGGCACATATTATCAGTATTACATGATGGAAATTTTAGATATTTTTTAAAAATTTTAGTGATATTATTCACCAAATGTAAAGTTTTATGAATGTCAAAGAAAACTTGTAATGCTGATTATGTTTTTAAGTCAGCCATTCATTGTCTAACACAATAAAAATGGTGTACATACTGTTACTTACCCATCATTAATGGATTCTGATGTGTACTTGTATGCTTTTATTTTAAAACCGTATAGCAGATTATTTAACCTATTTTAATTGTGGTTTGCATTGCTTTTCAACATGTTAATGTATGCGTTTATGTTTGTAAATTATTAATTTACATATATTTTTTTAAGTTAAATCATCATCTTATGGTACTAAAGTTTATATTTCTCTTGTTTGGAGTATAGACATTTTTAATTGACACGTAACAAGGAAAATACTTGATATAGTATTTAAACATCCTCCTTGACCCTGGGCTACAACACCGCCAGTTGTTGCTCGGAAGTGCTGTTAGCACAGTCTACACTTGCTCCTGTGTTACTGGGGTTCAGTAATGTCAGCTGTTCCCCTGCTGTGATAACGGCAAAAAGTCCTGCTGCCTCCACCATGTTCTCTTCTCATCCCTGGGCTTCAACACCGCCAGTTGTTGCTCGGAAGTGTCATTGGCACGGGTACTCACTCCTGCCCAGACTGGTTACAGCACCCATCTGTTTCCTGTCAGTGTAAACGTCACTTAGCCTCCAATAAGTTGTCCTGTCGTGTTGCGGTCGGGTTAGCCGACTCTATGGTGCTTGGAGTTTAGGTGCTTCCTATGTGTGCTGCGGGATATGCAAATAAAGGCTGTTTCCGTTGTGACAATAGGACAATCACCCACTGTAGTACTGTGGGATTCGGTAACTGCGGCCGGCTCGCGGCCTGTCATCTTAAATTTCCATGGGTACCTTCTGCTACCCGTCCGGGTTCCAGTACCGTCAGCTGGTTCTCCGCAGTGCCTTTGGCCTAGGTGCCTCCATCTCGGTATCCGAGTTCCAGCAATGTCTGCTGGTCCTTGGTAGTGCTTTGGAGCACAGGTACCTCCTGCTTAGTAACCGTGTCCCAGTAACGTCAGCTGGTCCTCGGTTGTGCCATTGACTCTTTTCCTTCTGCTGCCCCTCCGGGTTCCAGCACAGTCAGCTGGTCCTCGTTACTTGCATTGGCTCTTGTACCTTCTGCTACCCGTCCGGGTTCCAGTACCGTCAGCTGGTTCTCCGCAGTGCCTTTGGCCTAGGTGCCTCCATCTCGGTATCCGAGTTCCAGCAATGTCTGCTGGTCCTTGGTAGTGCTTTGGAGCACAGGTACCTCCTGCTTAGTAACTGTGTCCCAGTAACGTCAGCTGGTCCTCGGTTGTGCCATTGGCTCTTTTCCTTCTGCTGCCCCTCCGGTTCCAGCACAGTCAGCTGGTCCTCGTTACTTGCATTGGCTCTTGTACCTTCTGCTACCCGTCCAGGTTCCAGTACCGTCAGCTGGTTCTCCGCAGTGCCTTTGGCCTAGGTGCCTCCATCTCGGTATCCGAGTTCCAGCAATGTCTGCTGGTCCTTGGTAGTGCTTTGGAGCACAGGTACCTCCTGCTTTGTAACCGTGTCCCAGTAACGTCAGCTGGTCCTCGGTTGTGCCATTGGCTCTTTTCCTTCTGTTGCCCCTCCGGGTTCCAGCACAGTCAGCTGGTCCTCGTTACTTGCATTGACTCTTGTACCTTCTGCTACATTTACAAATTGAAGATTTTTTCAATGCTTTTTTGGGTAATCACTCTGGATCTCCAACAATGAAGACGACGACCCTGATGACCACCCCGAAGAAGATGACGACCACAAGGACGACGAGCATCAAGCCAACCAGCCTAAACACCATCACAAAGAAGAAATAAAAGATTACCAAACAGGACTAAGAAGGTTAAGACAAACTACAAGATACAGAACAAGAGACTTAAGAACAATAAGCAGAAGATCAAAAAGCAGAAGAACATGAAGTATAAGACCAAAATGAAGAGCAAAATATATGCTCTAAATTATAAGCAGAAGAAGACTAAGCAGTGTATGGGGGTGAGTCCGTTCCTCCTCGTGGTGCCCTGGAAAATGCCTGCTGCTGCAGGCTAAACTGAACACGGACAAATACTGTTGTAATTTAAATCTTTTGTGACAGCAAGAACGAAGGATGAACAATTCATACTTTGACAGATTACAAGTACAGGATTCTCTGTCACAAATAAGAATATGATGAAGAAGATGAAGTACAATATGAATAAGAATAATAGTTTAATAAGAAGAATCTGAGTAATGTTAACAAAAAGATGAATAGCAAGAAGTTTAAGAAGAAGATAAAGAAGGTGAAGATGAAGAATAATTTGATGAAAAAGATGATGCTGCTGAAGATTATGAAGGAGAAAGTGTGTGAAAAGTTAAAAAGGTGAAGAGCATGGAAGTTGTGAAATATACATATTTGCCAAAATAGAAAAAACGTTAACAACATTGTCAATTTCTTCGTCAATCCGAACATCTTTAAAAAAAAAATATTTATGCTATTCCATTTGATTGGGTTAAACATCTATGCCTTTAATGTCTCCTCAACCTTCCACAATACATTGTACATTACTCTTTGTTGTTTTCTTTCATGTACAATTAACCAACAAGGCAAGAATGGGGTTTTTTTAATTCCGATATTTTGTTCCCATAGACTTACATGGGACTTCCGGTATCGGTATCGGGTATCGCCGATATTTTAATTGTATCGGCGATACCATTCCGATTCCGATACTTTTGGATATCGGAAAGTATCGCTCAACCCTAGCCAGCACTGATTAAATGCAGAGTTTGTAAGACGTAACAACCTCACGTGAGCCCTGGGAACGTGAGTGCCGTTACCGCTGGAACAGCGCCAGCACTGCTGGAACAGCACCGGCATGGGATGTGAGTATAGGTGTTTTTATTTTAAAGGAGGCAAACACTCATATTGAAAAGGGGTTGTCCGAGTAATGGTAAAACCCTCTAATGAAAATCTGTCAGCAGGATTTCACACTTCAGATTATTTATATGGGCAAGTGATTCTTTAATTGCCAAGTAGAGCAATACCTTTACATGGCCAGTCCGTTCCTCTATTACTGAGACATCAGAGATTTAATTAATGAGGATAAAGAGCTATTTTGTTCACCTGAAGCCTCTGTCACTCCAGCTCTATTCCCAACCCAGTCCCACTGGGGACATTTTTTTTTTACTTTATGTTTTTTTTCTTTATCCTGCAAAAAAAAAGAAGTTTTATAGTAACGGTGTTAATAAAAATATACTGTAACTTGTTATAAAAAATAGCTATAGAATATTCAAGGGGTTAAGAAAAAAAGAAACCACAGGCAACCTGTGAAGTGTTGGCATTTTGTTATCATGGCGTAATAATCAGACAAACGTACTTTGTCCAAACTGTCATGATAGGAGCGGAGGCGCAGATAAACAACACCTCACATCACAGGGACAGGGATGGTGCCTTATTCCTGCTCTGATGATTGAAAAACGCAATGTTTGCACTGAGGACATCACATACGGGGAGAGTCAGCGCCAATGATGCCGAAACAAGTCGTTGTTACATGCACGGATCTAACAGACCGCAAGAAAAACACAAGAATAAGTTTTAAAAAACATTTCTTATTCTATGTTGATAGTAGCCTGCAAAGTGTAGCGTAAGAGCTCTGGTGTTTAATCGCCTTCATACAGTCTATAGCTATGTTCACACATTGCGGTTTTTTTCAGCGTTTTTTAATGCAAAGTTAAAGCTTCTTTACAACACCAGCAAAAGCTGACGCTTTTTTTTTAAATCTGCAACATGTCAATTCTCTCAACATTTTTGCAGCATGTTTTACCTATTGGAAGCAATGAGAGAATGCAAAAAAAACGCTACAAAAAAAACCCAAACACACGTTTTTGCGGCATTTTTGGTGAATAGAACTAACTTTATTAAAGGGGTCCAAATCGATAAGTCTGTAGTCACTCCGCGTGATTGCAGACTCATGAATCCCCCCAGTGGGCTCACTGTGCATTGCAGGGATTCGCCGATTTCTGAGCATACTCACGGCCAAGTGTAAGGAACGAGGTGCCCGCACCACTCCCGGCACTTTAACCCCCTAAATACTATGATCGCTAATGATTGCAGCATTTAGCAGGCATTCAGAGGGAGAGAGCCCAATCGGCACCCCCGCGATGTCATCAAAAGTTTAAAAAAAATCGTAAAAATATTTAAAAAAACAAAATCAGAAAAAATATATATATATATATATATATATATGTAAAAAAATAAAGAAAGTACATGTTTGATATCGCCGCATCCATGACGCCTTGGCCCATAAAACTGTTACACTAGTTAACCCCTTCAGTGAACACCATAAAGAAAAATAAAAAACAGGGCAAAAAACTATGCCGAACAGACAGGTGTAAATAAAAGTGGTATTGCTGAAAACGCCATCTTGTCCCCAAAAAACAAATTGCCATACAGCTCCATCAGCGGAAGAATAAAAAAGTTATAGCTCTCACAATAAAGCAATGCAAAAATAATTATTTTTTCTCATAAACAGTTTTTATTGTGCAAAAGCGCCAGAACAGAAAAAAAGATTAAAATGTGGTATCTCTGTAATCGTACTGATCCCTAGAATAAAACTGCCTTATCAATTTTACCACACATGGAACGGCATAAAAAAATATTTCTGACTTGCTGGTTTTTGTTCACTCTGCCTCCCAAAAATCAGAATAGAACGCGATAAAAAAATGTCATGAGCATGTAAATGGTAAAAATAAAAATGTCAACTCGTCCCACAAAAAACAAGCCCTCACATGACTTTGTCGGCAGTGATATGGAAAAATTATAGCTCTCAAAATATGGTGATGCAAAGTAATTTTTAGTGTGTGACAGCAGCCAAATATAAAAACATAATATAAATCTGGTATCGCTGTAATCGTACTGACACAAAAAATTAACACTTACACAGCACTTGAAACAGCGTAAAAAATAAATAAAACCAATTTCTTCATCTGATTTGTTCATTCTGCCTCCCAAAGGTCACAGTAAAGTGCACATTTATCCTGTGCTCTGCGCTGAGCGCTTATATCGGGGTTTCCATGTAAATCTGTGAAATAAGTGATTCACATGGAACCCCCAATGGAAGATTCCCTATTATGAGGCAAATGGAGGCACTGTGCATGCCGTTTGGCCAATTATGATACAGCGATGTCCGTCTTTTAAGGCATGCATAAAAGTGCGGTCTGCAACAGTTTTTTGCACCTCTGAAAAGAAGACAACACTGAACAGAGGCCAGAAAGAGTCCTGAGTAACTTTGTTGTCTCGTTATAGTAAATGGATCCCTTGGGGGTTTCATCTGAATCACATCACTCAGAGATTTAGGGTGAGTTTCCACGATCAGTAAACGCTGCGTGTTTGGCGCTGTGCGCTGGCGCAGCGCCAAACACGCAGCGTCCAGATGTTACAGCATAGTGGAGGGGATTTCAAGAAATCCCGTCTCCACTATGCGTAACAATACGCAGGTGGCAGACCTGCCTAAACAGACATGCGGCGCGTCTTTTCAGACCGCAGCATGTCCTCGCGTGTTGCGGCGACGGTGCGTCGCCGCAACAGAATTTAACACAGGGCTATGTAGCCCTGCGTTCTTTCCGGAGGTGTTCCGGAGGTGTCCTGAACACCTCCGGAAAGAGCGGCGTTAGAAAGGGGGCGGGGCTTAGACGGAGCGGAATTTCCGCTCCGTCCAAAGCGCTGTGGTTCCGGACCGTGGAACCACAGCCTAAGATGGAAACCACAAAGTAAGTGCTCAGCATGGTGCACAGGATAAATGTGATCCCAAATGTTATGTAAAATGTTCCCAATAAAAGCTTCAACTCAATCCACAAAATAAGCAAGTCATCACTCAGGTCCGTCAACCGTTATCTGAAAAATATGGGGCTTCCACGTTATTGGTAGTACAGAGGCTCTGTTACCTTCTTGTTTTGACTAGCGCTGCCTCTATCACCAAGCAGTGTCAGACTTGTGCTGTGGACGGCTCTGCCGATGAAGGTTGTCAGTTTTGTCAGTGTCACGGTTCGTAGCCTATTTGATTAATTTAGAATTGATTCACTCATCTCTAGATGCTGTAGAAATTTTGCAGAAAATTTGAAGCAATTGGAATAAATATTACTATAAATAAAGCCAATCGTGCATAATATAAGTCATCATCCTACTGGTCCAGAACATGCAAATGTACATTACAATGAAGTAGGTAACTTAGGCTATGTTCAGACACACCATTTTTTCTGCATTTTTTTTCTGCATTTTTTTCTGCAGCCAAAATGTGGTCTCTTGGTAGTAAAACCGCTGCGTTCAATATATCCATCTTGCAGTCTTTTTGTGGCATTTTTCATTGCTTTTCCCTTCCTTTTTTATTAATTTTTTTGCAGTATTTTTTTTATGGTGCGAATGACATATGTGCTTTGTCTACAGAACACATTTTGGAAAAGTTAGATTTTTTTTTTCACTAAAAACGTTTGTTGCATGTTTTCACTTTCTCATTGCTTTTTGTGGGTGAATAAAACTCTGCAAAAACACTGAAAGAAGTGACGTGCCGCAGATTTAAAAAACGCAATTCGGTCAGGAAAAAAAAAAAGAAGCGCGGGCATGAGATTTTTGAAATCTCAGAGCTTTTTCAGGTACTGTAAAAATGCAGCATTTAATTTTAATTTGCAAAAAAAAAATCGTACCCAAAAAAAAAATGCTGCGTGTGAACATAGCCTTAAGGTGAAATATGCTATGTTACATTCACTAGGTGGACTCACCGCTGTTTATCTACACTGACACCCTGCAAACTGTCATCATGGTGGTGGGAGCCTTCATCCTCATGTTTATATGTAAGTCTTCCATCATTTTCTGTCTTTGTATTCTGAGCACGGGACTTTTTCTATGGCTATGTTCACACGGTCAGTATCTGGTCAATATTTTACATCAGTATTTGTAAGCCAAAATCAGGAGTGGAACAATCAGAGGAAAAGTATAATAGAAACACGCCACCACTTCTGGATTTATCACCCACTCCTGATTTTGGCTTACAAATACTGATGCAAAAGACTGACCAAATACTGACCGTGTGAACGTGGTCTAAAAGGGCTAAACTGTTGTGAGTACATACTGACCACTGGCTTCGTGCTTTATATTTGCATTCATTTTGCAGCATTTAATGAAATTGGTTGGTACACAGGACTGGAAGAGAAATACATGCAAGCCATTCCAAAAGTAACAGTACCCAACACGACATGTCACCTGCCCCGCAGTGACGCCTTTCACATGTTTCGTGACCCGCTCACTGGAGACTTGCCCTGGCCCGGACTCATATTTGGTCTGACAATATTGGCCACTTGGGTTTGGTGTACTGACCAGGTGAGTCAAAAAGAAGAGTTTCCCCCAAAACTACATCAAATTAAAAACATAACTTTGTGATCATTATACCTAGGAATTTAGGACTTTTTAATTAGAATAAGGCAAATTTAACAATTTTACTATTATGATATAAGAAAAAAAAATCGACCTCTGTATTTTCTTCCAACTTGATTCCATGTAGTAGATAATATGGTTAATAGACAACTTGCAAATCAAATTAATTAAAAATAATGTTGTCTTACCTCCGAAATCCCACTACAAATTGCCGGCCACTAGGTGTCTCACTGGTGGAATTTGCTGTCCACTGCCTGTTGTTGAGTGTAATCAGTCTCTGGCAACAGAGACACCGAGGCGAATTACAGCAAGTGAAGGAGAGTTTTTGTATCTCTGCTCCTGATTTTCTGTGTGTCGCCTTAGATATGAGCATTAATGAGAGGTGGGGAATTATTTCAGGTCTGGCAGGCTAATAGACAATGATAGTATCCATGCCTACTGGGAACTGAGAGGAAGGGAGGTTCCAGCACCTAAAGTGCTGATATGAGAGGAACTGCCCACTGAGAAAGAGTGGATGGAAAAATACGGAGTATGAGAATTGGGACAGTTCCAAGGGATATTAGACTGGCATGTGCTCCAAAAGCAGTTTTAATGAAGCACCAATAATATCCACATTGGAGGTGAGCAGTGCTGCTCATGTTATGACCACACATCTGCCGAAATTCATGCATGATTACCAGGTGTGTCGTTTTCATAGAATATGAAACATCCATGATACCTCTTTCAGCAGGTGTCTGGGGTCATAAAACCATCTGCGCTGCCCACCTCTGATGTGGAAGCGAGCGGTGGAAGGGCAGAGTTTTGCATTAAAAATTAGTAATGTATGAGTTTAGGACAGAATGTTTGTTGGGGTATTATCGGCATCTCCTGATTGACAGCACCTACATATCCCTTCTCCCTGGTTCTGCTGCTGAATCTCTACCTACCTAGCATGATTGACAGCACCTCAGTGTCCCTCCTCCCTGTTGCCACTGTAAAGTCACACTGCTCGGTACAAGCTGCAGCTGTCAGTCACGGTACGTGGGTGGGTGGAAGGGCAGAGATTGGATACAGTTAGATTCATGAGCTCTCACTCTTTATCTGGACACGTAAAACGCTCATTTTAATACCAGTATTATATAATCATTTTGTCACTGATTTTCAAAGTAAGTACACCAGTTTCATCAAGTCTAAAAGTTCTGTTTCATAATGTGCAAAGTTTATATTGTAAAACCAAGTGATGAATCTACTTTATTGATCACAGTTTACCGGATGGATCCCTATTAATGACTACAGGAAATATATTTCAGGTTATTGTGCAGAGGTCTCTGTCCGCCAAGAATTTATCCCATGCTAAGGGGGGCTCTATTGTTGGGGGATACTTGAAAATCCTGCCCACATTTTTTGTGGTACTTCCCGGAATGATCAGCAGAGCATTATACCCAGGTGAGATTACTGTTGCCATCCTTTGTCTTTACAGACCTTATATAAGTTTTTCATCATTTGATGTCTTGTTAACCCTTCAGGACACGACCAATTCTCATTTTTGCACTTTTAGTGTCTTAATAAATTTCTGAACTTTTTAAAAGTTTTTCAAGACCAATAACTTTTTTTGTATTGTTTTGGTTAATTAACTTGTGTGAAAGTTTCTTTTTTTGTGTTGGGGTACATGCAGTGTGATGTTTTGATCACTTTGTACCCTTTTTTTCTAATCCCATAAAGACACAACAAAGTTGGACTTACAATGTATATTTACTGTTCGGAAGTCAAAGGAACTGATGCATGTCATTAAAAAAAAGCGGATAAGTTCTCCAACTTTTCTTATAGGGAATGTATCACTTATATTAGATTTAAATAATTAAAACTAGAGGTTAATATTGTTTTTTTTTTCTATTTTTTTCCAGATTTTTACATTTTTTTTTCTGTACATGATTATGAAGGCGGCCGTTTTGCTTGAGCATTTACAGATGTACTTTAAAGCAGCCGCATTGACCATCTACAGTAATAGTCTAGGACTGACTCATTGGCTTCTATGGGAGTGTTGTGAGCATGCTCAGTAACCTGTGCAAAGGTCATTGTGCAGGGAAGGGGAGAAGGTTAGCTGTGACCAGCACCAGCTGTGAATAATGGATGATGTGTTATCCACATTTAGCTGTTACTTTTCACTTTAATCCTGTCTGATAATAATGAAATGACTGCTGTGTAGTGATCTCTACAGCACAGGAAGTATCAGCCCATTATGAAGCTCTGTAAGAACTGCAAGATTTTTTTTTTAGCATGATAGTCATATGAAGAACTAAACAAAAAATCTGAAACATTAAAAAAAAAGTAACATGAAAGCTCGAAGTCATTTTGCGGTGACACTCTTCCTTTACGTTTCCTTTGCAGATGAGATTGGCTGCGTTGACCCTAATGAATGCTTTAACTTCTGTGGCATTAATGTGAGCTGCTCAAACGTTGCGTATCCCATGCTGGTAATTAGACTCATGCCTGTTGGTGAGATGCTCATTTATTATCTAGTTTTGGGGAAATGGGCTAAACTGAAAAACTTCATAAAACTTTTTGCTATGTCTGAAAAAAGGTCACAGTGAAAGGTGTCCTCAGAATGGGAATGAATGGATTAATTCTGCGCTACCGGTATTAATGATGGAAAAAGAGGACGGTATCAGGAGTGTGGCATATCAGTCAACGCATTTCGAAGTTTCAAACTTCTTCGTCAGGACTAACCACAGTATCCCAAATAAGAAGTTTGAAACTCCGAAACCCGTTGACTGTTATGATTTGGTAGCTGAGGAGAGCAGGCAAAAACGTCAATACACCAGAGAGGTTGGGATCTACTGGATTGCAGTACCCTGACTAACCACCACAACTAAAGGCAGCCGTGGAGCGTTCCTACATTGGTCCTAGACGCCTCGTCACAGCCTGAGAGGCTAACTACACCCAAAGATAGAAAGAGGAAAGCTATCTGCCCCGGAGCAGATCCCCAAAGAACATAGGAAGCCCCCAAACATGTAATGGCGGTTAGACAAGAGGAAATACAGACACAGACAGAAAATAGTATGAGCAAACGCTGGGGCCCAATCTGCCTGGACAGAAAAGGATAGGAAGGATACTTACTGCAATCCAAAAAAACCCTAAAAAAAGCCAACGCTACTAATTGCAAAAACACCTGAGATCACATGACCTCTACCACCTAAATTAGTTCTCTGGTGTAACAAAACTAAGCCGCAGCTACTGAAAAAACAGGAAAAAGCAAATGAACAAACAACAGTGGCTCCAGAGGAACCGAGAGGCGCCCAAGCCCCCTGAGGAGGGGAACCTGGCCAACCTCACAGAAATGCAGAGAAAATTGCAAATGGCAAGCACAAAAACAAAAAACAGAAAATATCTTATCTGAGAGGAGGAGAAGAGGCAAGACTCAGCAAGCTTCCAAGTGAACCAGGAAACAACGTTGAGACAAGAACAATTGATCACCGGCAACCATGATGGGGGGAAACCTCCCTTATATCCAGTCAGTCCGTGATTCCTGATTGCCAATCCTCATTGAATGGTTCAGTACCGTTTGTAACCACCAGAGGGAGCTTCTGCTCAGAATTCATTTCTAAAACATTCATAACAGTTGACCAATATATCGCATTCCTGGATCCTTGCTTTCCATCACTAATACCTTTTCATCCCAATTCTGATGGTATGTTTGCCATGGGTCTATAGAAGCCTTGAGTTTGTACAGGAGGTGAGTACCATTGCTTTCGGTGTCCTCATTTTTACTCGGATAAGACCCTATTGCGTTTATTGTTATTGCAGCTTTCTACCTCACCGTGAGAGGTGTAACAGAATTATCTCATAAAAACAATCCCAGTCCATATGTTGCTTTAGAGAAAAATAGTCATCACAAAAAGGAGTCTACCACAAGGATTCTCCTCTGTCAGGCAGAATAGCTTTCACCCCAGCAAACTCAGCCAGGACATGTATTAGATGGTGGCCCATTTCAGTCACAGGAGTTTTGACATTTTTTCAGAGGACATCCTTTAGATGCTAAATTTTTGGGGGGATAAAAAAAAATTTTCAGTTGAAAATTTTTCTAACCTTCAAAAGCCTACATAGAAATCCATGGCACCCAGAGCGGTTGTCCAAATTGGCCCCCAGCTGCCAATAAATAATCTAATGGGTTCCCGTGATCTCCTATGATAAAAATTACAGACCTGTCCAATCTTTGTAGGTGGGAAAATTTGCAAAATCGTCAGTGTATCAAATACTTATTTTCCGCACTCTGTATGGCTATTCTCCCTTAGGAGCAATGCCGAATCTGATATCGAACATCTCCGTAAATCTCCACGTGAATTTGGAGGCAGACGCTTATCTGAGCACCATATTATGATTCTGCACCACCCAATGGTTGTACGGTTCTGTAGGACCGCCTGGTACACGAGTCTTATGGCAGATAGTAGGAAATTGCAACTGCAGATAAAACTTGAGATAACGCTTGTGTTAGTGGATTGGTAGCCATGTGATGACTGGTAAATGCCTCCGCCATCGCCAAATACATCCCCCATAAATGATATTATTTTTGCTGTCACGTTTCTAATCTACAACAGACCATACAGCCTTCCAATTAATGACCGCTAATTTTTATTGATTTTTCTCTTCTCAGGACTGAAGGGTTTAATGATAGCAGTAATCATGGCGGCTCTCATGAGTTCTCTCACGTCCATCTTTAATAGTGCCAGTACTATATTCACCCTTGACATCTGGATACGTATACGAAAGAATGCTAAGGAAACAGAGCTCATGATTGTCGGCAGGTACAGTCCGGGCAACCATGCTTCTGATAAATAGTGGGAAAATAATGAAATGGGACGGTGACAGGTATACCAATGTATGAATAGAAAAACGAAAAACAATTGGAGCAAAAATGTTGATGAGTTATTGCTAGGTGTCCAGAAGGCATCCCTGACCTTAGGATGGTCTGTCATTGTAAGGAGTTACTTAAAGAGAGCCTGGTATAAGGTCAAAAGTGTCCAGTTCTTGTTATTTTACTCCCTCTGCTCATTGGGGTATTCAGTTTTTTGTTTTTTTACTAAATCCATCATACAGGTTCCAGAGATATGGGCCTTTTTATTTAGTGCTACTTTTTATGGTCTTTCCCAGGAGGGTATAATCACAGGGCAATTATACAGAGCACCTAAAGACACGCCCCAGAGGATCCTTGGAACCACTCTCCCTTGGTAAAGACAATAAAAATTAGCAACAAAGCAAGAGCTGAACATTTACAGAATGTGATTACAGAAAGTAATAGAAATATATTTGCACAAATGTATTAAAGTTTTATTTCTATGGTAACGTAAAAAAAACACTTGTCATTTAACATCATATGGAACTCCCAATCCAAATTCCGGTTCCACAACCATACAGTACTCATGTAAGGACCTATTCAGTCTCAATAGTTTGCAGGGACCTTGGTAAGTGCCCAAGGTGACCTCATTCTTTTCTCCCAGATGACCTGGCATAGTTGAGATTGAAGCTGCTAGGAATAATTTTTTTTTAGTAAATTGCCAGGGGAACAGGTAAGAAAAGAAGAGGCTGAATGTCAAGTTGTCAACAAGCAGTTGAATTGGGTCAGGATGAATAATTAAGAAAGGTGATGAAAGGACAATTTTTTTGCTGAAATTTAATTGAGATGTCAAAGACACATCCTAGACTAGTAATCAGGTGGGGATTTTATTTTACATATTCACATGGCAACATTAATATTAATATATAGATAATACAGAATCCACGAGTTGATGGTCACAGCTCACCTCCTCCCCCTATCTGCACAGGTTACAGAACATGCCCTTCACACTAAGGGCCTGTGCACACATTGCGGATTGCTTGCGGATTTTTCCGCGCCGAAACCGCACCTCTTGGCAGAAACCGCAGGCGCGGTTTTGACGCGGTTTTGGCACGGTTTTGATGCGTTTTTGGCGCGGTTTTGACGCGTTTTTTCTCATGCGGTTTTGTATGCGGTTTTTACAGCTAAATAAAGATATGTTGTTTAACAAAAAAAAAAAAAGATTTGTGATGTCATTTCTTGCCCAACCTCCTCTTTTACATTTGTCCAACCCACACTCCATTACACACACACAGATAGAGATAGGCCGGCGTCGCACTTGCGACTGTGATGCGAGTAAGTCGCACGACTTTCTCGCATCAACACCTGGCACGGCTGCCCGCTCTCGGACCCGAGTGTGCGGCTGCATGTATTTCTATGCAGCCGCACATTCGGGTCCGAGAGTGGGTGGCCGTGCCGGGTGTTGATGCGAGAAAGTCGTGCGACTTACTCACATCACACTCGCAAGTGTGTCGCCGGCCATAGATAGATAATAGATACCAGTAGATAGATAGATAGATAAAATGGTACATAAATAGTTAAAGACACACAGGCGTACACATACACAAAATAGCACAATAGTTAATAAAAAAAAAAAATATAGGAAATAAAAATGGCGTGGGTATAATGTATGTAGTACAGTTCATATAGCGTCTTGTGCTTGGGTGCGATGAAAACACAGGAGTCACAGGTTTGATATAGAAAATCCTGTATTACTTCATACAAGTTGGCAGAAATAGTCACACAGTTTGCAGACACAGAAGCAGGAGACACAGCAGGCCAGAGTAATCTAAGCTCAGCAATCACTCTCCAATACAGATTCAGGATCTTCTTCTCTGTTACCGTAAGTCCATGCAAACGTGGGTCTTTCAAAGAGCAGGGTTCAGAGTCCACAAGTGCTTCAGAGCTCCTCAGTAGGAATAGCTGGAGTACAAGGTCCAAGGCTTACAGGAGTCAAGTCACAGGTTCACTGCAGGCTAGATTCTGAAGCACTGATTGCTCAGCTGTGGCTGCTTAAGAAGCAAAGGAGAGAATCAGGGCGGGAACATGAAAGCTGGAAACTCCATTTTGACTGAGGGCAAGATAGCTGCAGCAAGACAGAAAGTAAAATGGCTGACGAACAAACTGAGTTTCAGGAATATATACATATAACCTTACATTACTCCCCCTTAAGGACAACCTCCGGATGACCTCAGACCAGGCTTGTGTGGGTACCTCTGATGAAACTGACGGAGCAAGCGAGGAGCATTAACGTTATTGACCGGTTCCCATGAGTTGTCCTCCACTGGGTAGCCCTGCCATTTAATCAGATATTGTAACTGATTTCTATACAACCTGGAATCTAAAATCCTTTCCACCACAAATTCTTCCTGACCATCGACTAGCACTGGGTCAGGGCAAGGAGAGGAACGTCCAGGAAACGTATTGGGTGTCGCAGCCTTTAGTAGGGATACATGAAAGACAGGGTGGATTCTCATAGTTCTGGGCAGTTGAAGACGACAAGCAACGGCACTTATAATTTTACTGATTTTATAGGGTCCAATGTACTTATGTCCCAACTTAGACGATGGAATCCTTAACTTAAGATTTCTGGTTAACAGCCAGACCAAGTCTCCTACCTTGAAAGCTGGTGCAGGTTTACGAAATTTATCTGCTGCTTTCTTGTACCTTTCTTGAGCCGATTCCAGATTTTCCTTTAGAAGATCCATATTCTTCTGTAAAGACGTGATTCTTTCAGCCACTGCTGGTAAAGGCGTTTCTATGGGAAATCGTGGTAGAATGTTAGGATGATAACCTAGATTAGAGTAAAAAGGAGACTGTTTAGTGGAGGCACTCTGAGAGTTGTTATACGAGAACTCAGCTAATGGAAGTAGATCACCCAATCATCCTGTAGGTGGCAGATAAAGCAGCGGAGATACTGCTCCAGGGTTTGATTGGTCCGTTCGGTCTGTCCATTAGTCTGGGGATGAAAAGCAGAAGAAAGGTTTACTTTAATGTCCAATGCTGCACAGAAATTTTGCCAAAACCTAGAAGTGAATTGCACCCCTCGATCCGAAATAACCTCATCCGGTACTCCATGTAAGCGAAACACATCTTTAATCATCAAATCTGATGTCTGTTTTGCAGTGGGTAAGCCGACACAAGGGATAAAATGAGCTGCCTTTGTTAGACGGTCAACCACCACTAGAATGGTGTTCTTCCCCTGAGAGGTTGGTAACTCTACAATGAAGTCCATAGAAATGGATCCCCACGGGCGGGACGGGTTGGGAAGAGGCTGTAACAGACCAGTTGGTGAGGAGCGAGGTGTTTTGCATCTTGCACAGACCTCACATGAAGTGACATAATTCAAAACATCCTTCCTGCAAGTGGGCCACCAAAAGAAACGAGAAAGAAATTCCTGTGTCTTTAGAATTCCTCTATGCCCAGCTATCTTGGAATCGTGAATGAGTTGCAATACTCTTAATCTGACTGTTTCAGGAATATACAGACGTTGTCCCTGAATCCACACACCATTCTTAAAGACAAGACTTACGTCCCTTGGGGGTTGTGCCAAAAAGGAATCCGCATGGTATGCTTCCTTGATGTCCTTAAGTAGGTCTTGATTATGAATTACTCCTAGGAATCTAGAGTCAGGAAGAATAGTCTTAGGAGGAGTAATTGGACGTGTCTCTGCTGAGTAAATCCTAGAGAGTGCATCAGCCTTTCCATTGCGCGATCCTGGTCTATAAGAGATGATAAAATTAAATTGGTTTAAGAAAAGATTCCAGCGAGCCTGGCGAGGAGTCAGGCACTTAGCCGACCTGATAAACTCAAGGTTACGATGGTCTGTCAGGACGACTATTTGCTGTGCAGCTCCTGAAGAAGGTGTCTCCATTCTTTGAAGGCGGCAATAATGGCCAACAACTCTCTATTGCCCACATCGTAGTTCCTCTCAGCCGAAGACAACTGCTGGGAAAAGAAGGCACAGGGATGCAAGACATTCTTCTCACCTGTTCTCTGAGAGAGTATAGCTCCAACGGCACAGTCTGAAGCATCCACCTCTATTATGAAGGCAAGCTCGGGGTTGGGATGTACTAGGATAGGTGCAGTGGTAAATTTATCTTTTAGACGGGAAAATGCTTCCTGGGCTTGGGGAGTCCAGGAAAACCTAGACTCTTTCCGGGTAAGTTGAGTGATAGGTGACACTACCTCAGAGAAATTTCTAATGAAACGTCTATAGAAGTTGGCAAACCCGATGAAGCGCTGTACCTCCTTCACATTTCTAGGACTTGGCCAATCCTTGATGGCTTGGGTTTTGCTTCCATCCATACTAATTCCTTGTGTAGACAGTACATACCCCAGAAATTGAATTTCGGTCCTATGGAATTCACACTTTTCAAGTTTGATGTAAAGATGATTTTGTCTTAGACGTTCCAAGACCATTCTCACATGTCCATGATGTTCCTCTGTGGAGTTAGAAAAAATTAGAATATCATCCAAATAAATTACCACGAATGTATCTAGGAGATCCCTGAAGATGTCATTCACCAAGTGTTGGAAAGTGGCTGGGGCGGTACTCAGACCAAAAGGCATAACTAGATATTCAAAGTGTCCATAGCGTGACCTGAATGCAGTCTTCCATTCATCCCCAGGTCTAATACGGACTAAGTTATAGGCCCCACGAAGATCTAGTTTAGAAAAAATTTTGGCATGTCGCACTCTCTCCAATAACTCAGGGATTAAAGGCAATGGATAACGGTTTCTAATAGTAACCTTATTGAGTTCCCTATAGTCTACGCATGGTCTCAGAGATCCATCTTTCTTCTTTACAAAGAAGATGGGTGCACCTGCAGGAGATGAAGAGGGGCGTATGAAGCCCTTGGCTAGATTTTCATCTATGTAATCCTTTAAAGCCTTTAGCTCGGGCCCCGCCAGGGGGTAGATCTTACCAAAAGGTATCTCTGCTCCAGGCAATAATTCAATTGGACAATCATATGGACGGTGAGGAGGAAGCTGGTCAGCGTTCTTCTTGTCACATAAATCCACATAGTCCTGGTATACAGCTGGTAGTTCAGGGACTGACATGATTCCTTTAGGAACAGAGCAAGCTGAAACTTTTGGACTCATCTGTTTCTCTGGAAAGTGTAATTCCTTGGTCTCCCAGTTAATGGTAGGATTCTGAGCCTGCAGCCATGGTAGCCCTAGAATAATGGGAAAGTGGGGAGAAGAGATAAGCATAAAGGACAGTTTCTCTTAATGATCTTTACCCATAAGAACCCTCAAAGGCTCTGTTTCCTGATCCACTGGTCCAGAGGTCAGCAGGGAGCCATCCACAGTTTCCATCTGTACTGGAGTAGCCTTCTTCACTGAACGTATTCCCTGTTTCAGAGCAAAGGAGACATCCATAAAATTTCCACTTGCCCCTGAGTCGATCATAGCAGAGCTAGACACCCAAGCTGAGTCAACCCAGAGTTTGATGGAAAGAAAGCAATGAGAATTGTTTTTCTTACAACTCAGCTGGGACACCGCTGAGGAAACTTGAAAAATGGCAGCGTTTACACAGTCAACGTCCTCAGAGGTAACGGAGTTTAAGTCCGAGAAATCAAGATCTGTTGCTGCAGATCTCTCTGGAGCCTGAGGCTCGGACCTGACAGATCCCCTCTCGCAACACTCACAATGAATGAGTGCTGCAGTAGTCTTACGAGAACGGCTGGGGCAGTTTATAATGAAGTGCCCTGACTTACCACAATAGAAACATAGATTCTCCTTAAAACGATGTTCCTTGCGTGCATCACTAACCCGTCGTTGTAAAGAGTCTACCTGCATGGGTTCAGGTTCAGGTTCCCGTGTAATCATACTCAAGGGTTCCTTAGCTGGAGAGGAAGGTAGGAAAAGGTTAGTACGATTGCTTTCGAACCATCTCTCTTGCCTGCGTTCAGTCAGACGAGTATCAATACGGATGCAGTAGTTAATAAAGTCACCTAACGCAGTGGGAGGGTCGGCACGAGCAAGTTCATCCTTAATCAGTGGAGATAACCCCTTTCGAAAAATAGATTTTTTGGCGGAACTGTCCCAGGTGGTATCAAGGGCCCATCTCCTGAAATCCAAGGCATATTCAGCTACTGAGTGCTTACCTTGGCGCAAAGCTAACATGGCTGCTTCAGCTGTTGCACCTCGATTGGGGTCATCAAACACCTGCCCCATGGCTGAAATAAAATCATCAAGGTGATTCAAACAATCATCCTCAGTCTCAATCAGAGGGTTTGCCCACATTAAAGCCTTGTTGGTAAGCAACATAATTATAGTAAGCACCTTAGATCGTTCAGTGGGAAATTGTGAAGCATGTGCAGAAAAAAAAAGATTGCATTGATTAATAAATCCCCTGAATTTCTCACGTTCACCCCAAAACGAAAAGGGGGCAACTTGGGAATCCCAGCACTCGGGGCTACGGCAGGAGCCTGGACTCGCCCCTCTAGAACCTCAATCCTGGCTCGCAAATCCTGGGCAGTCTGTCCAACCACTTGCAAATTGTGATTATTGAGGTCCTGTAGATTTGTAAAACGGGTCTTTATATTCTGCAAATCTGCAAGGATATTATCAGTCACTCCGCAAAGTTCCTTTATGCGGGCCTCCATTTTCCAGATCTTTTAAGACAAGATTACTGGAAGAAGAGGAGAGAAAAAAAACAATAGTGTTCACCTGTGGCAACACTGCAGAGAGAAAAAAAATTAAGGGAACTGCTCACCTGGAATGGTTGTGAGAAGTCACAACCACTATCATCACAGAAAGTTTCAACCAGACATCTGATATCCAGAGTTACAGCAGACAAAAAAGAGAAAAGAAAGGAAAAAAAACAATAGTGTTTACCTGTGGTAACACTGCAAAAAGAAAAAACTTAAGGGAATTGCTCACCTGGAATGGTTGTGAGAAGTCACAACCACTGTCATCACAGAAAGTACAACCGGACGTCTGATATCCACAGTACAGCAGACACAGCCTTCCAGACCCAGCAGACACTAACGTTTTGGCTTCAGAATCTTGTAATGTATGTAGTACAGTTCATATAGCGTCTTGTGCTTGGGTGCGATGAAAACACAGGAGTCACAGGTTTGATATAGAAAAGTCCTGTATTACTTCATACAAGTTGGCAGAAATAGTCACACAGTTTGCAGACACAGAAACAGGAGACACAGCAGGCCAGAGTAATCCAAGCTCAGCAATCACTCTCCAATAGTGTTGAGCATTCCGATACCGCAAGTATCGGGTATCGGCCGATATTCGCGTTATCGGAATTCCGATACTTAATTCCGATACTTTTTCAATATCGTATACCGGAATCGGAAGTTCCCATAATTCTTTGAGAGGCAATGTGATGTTAGTCAGCCAATGATGAATCTAATGAAGTGTGGGCACATCCTGTAATGCTGCGGTCATCTTAACTAATGGCATGGCTGTGATTGGCTGCTGAAATGATGTCAGAATGCACTATAAAAGGCGCCGCAGCCATTTTAGCGTCACTGTGCTGTGAACTCAGTTAGGGACAGAACGCTACTCTGCTCACTCTGAGGGACAGTTAGATATTGCGATTTTGTGTACTACTGTGCTTGAGGCAGGCTAGTTTACCAACCGCTGTGTAAAGCTTCATTTTGACAGTGTTGTTTTAACAGCTCTGTGCAAGGTGTGTGTGTGACAGTGCAGGTGACGCTGCAGTTTGCTCTGCATCCACCGCTGTTTGTAGGCATCTGCACGTGTCACTGACTCTTTTTTTTTATTATTTTATTTTGTGGAATTGGTGCAGCTCCATTATATTAGAAAAAAAATCAAATCTATTAGTGTGACGTGCTTCCATCCGTATACAATACATTGGTTGCAAACACTATAGAAGTACAGAAAGGAGCCTTTCACAGCTACTGAACAGTTGTCTGCAGGGTTTACTGTAGTCTGTGAGCTTTTAATTTTGTGAGTGCAGATTACGCTCCAGTTTGTTCTTCAACCACTGCCGGTTGTAGTCTGCTGAGCGTGTGTCACTGCCTCATCCTTCACATTTTTCTCTAATTGGTGCTGCTCCATTTTAGTGGAAAAAAATCTAATCTATTAGTGTGACGCGCTTCCATCCGTATACAATACATTGGTTGCAAACACTATAGAAGTACACAAAGGGGCCTTTAACAGCTACTGAACAGTTGTGTTTCAGTGTTCACTGTAGTCTGTGAGCTTTTCATTTTGTGAGTGCAGATTACGCTCCAGTTTGTTCTTCAACCACTGCCGGTTGTAGTCTGCTGAGCGTTTGTCACTGCCTCATCCTTCACATTTTTCTCTAATTGGTGCTGCTCCATTTTAGTGGAAAAAAAATCTAATCTATTAGTGTGACGCGCTTCCATCCGTATACAATACATTGGTTGCAAACACTATAGAAGTACACAAAGGGGCCTTTAACAGCTACTGAACAGTTGTGTTTCAGTGTTCACTGTAGTCTGTGAGCTTTTCATTTTGTGAGTGCAGATTACGCTCCAGTTTGTTCTTCAACCACTGCCGGTTGTAGTCTGCTGAGCGTGTGTCACTGCCTCATCCTTCACATTTTTCTCTAATTGGTGCTGCTCCATTTTAGTGGAAAAAAATCTAATCTATTAGTGTGACGCGCTTCCATCCGTATACAATACATTGGTTGCAAACACTATAGAAGTACACAAAGGGGCCTTTAACAGCTACTGAACAGTTGTGTTTCAGTGTTCACTGTAGTCTGTGAGCTTTTCATTTTGTGAGTGCAGATTACGCTCCAGTTTGTTCTTCAACCACTGCCGGTTGTAGTCTGCTGAGCGTGTGTCACTGCCTCATCCTTCACATTTTTCTCTAATTGGTGCTGCTCCATTTTAGTGGAAAAAAATCTAATCTATTAGTGTGACGCGCTTCCATCCGTATACAATACATTGGTTGCAAACACTATAGAAGTACACAAAGGGGCCTTTAACAGTACTGAACAGTTGTGTTTCAGTGTTCACTGTAGTCTGTGAGCTTTTCATTTTGTGAGTGCAGATTACGCTCCAGTTTGTTCTTCAACCACTGCCGGTTGTAGTCTGCTGAGCGTGTGTCACTGCCTCATCCTTCACATTTTTCTCTAATTGGTGCTGCTCCATTTTAGTGGAAAAAAATCTAATCTATTAGTGTGACGCGCTTCCATCCGTATACAATACATTGGTTGCAAACACTATAGAAGTACACAAAGGGGCCTTTCACAGATACTGAACAGTTGTCTGCAGGGTTCACTGTAGTCTGTGAGGAATAACCACACTTAGGCCTTATAACTTTTCTGACTTTCTTTATCAATCTACCAAGATGAAGAAGTCAGTGAGTAAGGCACGTGGTCGTGGTCGAGGCCGTGGATTTGCAGCAGGGAGAGGACGTGGGGATTCTGTGGCTGCTGCCGCACCCAGTGACACAGCATCCACCAGTTTTCCCGTGAGCGTTCCTTTATGCGCACTTTTGTAGGAGCTCAGCGTACCCCCCTGCTGCGTGAAGAACAAATTGAAGCCGTTGTTGGTTGGATGGCAGCCAATGCATCGACTTCAATAGCTTCCACCTCCTCTCAGGACCACAGCACTGTTGAACAACCATCAGTCTCTTCACCGCCTGCCAAATTGCCCAGGCAGTCAGAGAGCTCTGTACAGGAGCCAGCTGAGTCTCTGCTTCTGTTCTCAGATCTGTTGGCTTGGAAACAGGGGCCCAGCCAAGCAGCATTCTGGAATGTGAAGAAGAGGCAGTATGCAGTGATGCGCAACAGCTGTGTCTCTCTGAATCTGAAGAGGCGGGTGAGCCAGTGCCGATGGTCAGCACACCGCAGAACGCATCTGATGATGATGAGACTCAGTTGCCAGTTTCTGTTGAGCATGGTGCTGGCCAGACCACCCAACAACAGCAGGTGTTGGAAGAGGGTAGTGGTGGAGATGATGAGGTCCAAGACCCAACATGGCGTGAGGAACAGGAAGGTGGTGGGAGCAGCTCTGAGGAAGAGATTGCCCCAACGGTCCAAACAGTAGGGAGAGGTAGGCTGCAGACTCGCTTGCCTGTAGCCTCCAGTTTGGCACCCGTTCGGAGCAGTTCTCTTCCAACAGCCAAACCGGGCGCTCCCAGGACTTGCTCTGCGTGGTCCTTTTTTGATACAGTTGCAGATGATATTTGCTATGTCAAATGCAAGCTGTGTAATCAAAAAATTAAAAGAGGTAAAAGTGTCAGTAACCTTAATACAACAAATATGTGGAAACATGTGCGGTCAAAGCACTTTGTTGAGTTACAAAGACACACTGGAGATGTAGGCCAACCTACAGCAGCACCTACATCTTCAGCTCGTGTTGGAGCCTCTTCCTCCAGTTCACACACAGCTGGTTCGGCTTCCTCAAAGGATCGCCATGGAAGAACCTCTGTCACTGTTGTCCAGAGACACAGTGTTATTCCACCCACAGCTGCAAGTTCCCTGTCATCCTCACACACCCAGGCCACAAAACAGCCATCGGTAGCACAGGCATGGGATAAAAGACGGCCATACTCGGCAAACCATCCACGAGCACAGGCTCTGAATGCTGGCATTGCAAAACTCCTGTCCCTTGAAATGCTGTCATTCAGGCTGGTGGAGACTGACAGTTTCCGTGAATTAATGGCATTGGCAGTCCCACAATACAATGTGCCCAGCCGATTTTATTTCAGCAGGCAAGCCGTCCCTGGTCTGCAAAAGCATGTTGAGGCAAAAATTAAACATGCGCTACTAAACGCCGTCAGTAGCAAGGTCCACCTGACCACCGATGCGTGGACCAGTACCCATGGCCAGGGACGATACCTTTCACTCACTGCCCATTGGGTGAATGTTGTGGAGCCGGGTACAGATCTTGCGAGTGGCGCTGTACGTGTTCTGCCAACTCCAAGGATTGCCGGAATCAAGTCTGTCCACATTGACTCCTCCTCCTACTCCAGTTCCTCAGAATCATCGCTGCAGGAGCCGTCACGGTCTACCTCCACATGGACCCGTGGACGCTTACCTGATGCGACCGATATGAGCACAGCCGTGGCCAAACGGCAACAGGCCGTTCTGAAATTAATTCCCATGGGGAATCGAAGCCACACAGCGCAGGAGGTCTGGAATGCCATCAAGCAGGAGAGCGACGTGTGGTTTTTGCCAGCGAATCTCCAGCCAGGCTTGGTAGTGTGTGACAATGGCCGAAATCTTGTGGCAGCTCTGGGCCTTGGCAACCTCACTCACATACCATGTCTGGCACATGTGCTCAACTTGGTCGTGCAGAGTTTTTTGAGGGACTATCCGGATCTTGATGCACTGCTGCACAAGGTCCGCCTAGAGTGCGCTCACTTGCGACGTTCCAGCATGGCCAGATCGCGCATTGCAGCTCTGCAACGCAGATTGCGCCTTCCTGAACATCGCATCATATGTGACGTATCCACCAGGTGGAATTCAACGTTACATATGTTGGAGCGGTTTTGTGAGCAGCAGCCAGCAGTTATGGAGTATCAGCTGCATCAGGCGCAATCAACACGCAATTTGCGCCGTCCACACTTCACCATTAATGAGTGGGCCACTATGAAGGACATGTGCCACGTTTTGCGTGCGTTTGATGAGTCAACGCGGATGGCGAGTGCAGATTATGCACTAGTCAGCCTGACTGTCCCCCTTATCTGCCTGCTTCAAAAAACACTGCAAGCAATAAGGGATGAGGTTTTGGAAGAGGTGGAGGATGAGGAGTCACAAATTCCATCACCTTCTGGAAAGTCAGCGCAACGTGGTTCCTCACAAAGGGCTGGGCAGGGCTCACTTTGTGAGGAGGATGAGGAGGAGGAGTCAATGGAGGAGGAAGACATCGCTCCAGAGGGAGGTACACAACGCTCTAGTCAGTATGTAGAGCGAGGGTGGGGTGATGCAGAGCAGGCAGAGATAACGCCTCTTGCAGAGGACAGCGTTTCTTTGCCAGTTGGGAGTCTGCAGCACATGGTTGATTTCATGCTGCAGTGCCTAAGAAACGACCGCCGCATCGCCCACATTCTCACGACGTCTGATTATTGGGTGTACACCCTCCTAGACCCTCGCTACCGGGACAACGTCAAAAGCCTCATCACACCGTTGAACCGGGAGCGTAAAATGCGGGAGTACCAAGACACACTGGTGCAATCCCTAATGTTCTACCTTACTGCCGAGAGCACTGCTGCTGCTACTGCTTTACAAAGCAGCTCTGTGCGTCGAGGCAGTGTAGAGAGCTCTGCAACAAGAGGGAGCACACGCAGTGCCTCTGCACAGGGAAAGACCAGTATGTTAAAAATGTGGCAAAGTTTTGTGGCAGCGCCACAAATGTCTACACCATCCGAGAGGGCTCCAGTCAGCGGGAGGCAACGTATCCGTCAGATGGTGACAGACTACTTGGCTTTGCCTCTCAGTGTACTCCCAGATGGCTCTTCCCCATTCAAGTTTTGGGTCTCTAAGCTGGATACATGGCCAGAGCTTAGCCAGTATGCATTGGAGGTGCTGGCTTGCCCTGCTGCCAGTGTATTATCGGAGCGCGTCTTTAGTGCTGCAGGTGGTGTACTAACAGACCGTCGCATGCGACTATCCTCCGATAATGTAGACCGGCTTACTTTTCTGAAAATGAACAAGGCATGGATCTCGGCAGAATTTGTCTGTCCGTTTTCAGATTAAATAACTGGTTCGCAACGTTATCCATGTCTCCTGTTATGTTCATCTTTCTACCACCTGAACTCTACTCCCTGGGCTCCAACACTGCCAGTTGCTGCTCAGAAGTGTCGTGTCCACAGAACAAAACACAAGCTCTACTGTTAGTGGGGTTCAGTAACGCCAGCTGTTCCCCTGCTGTGTGAACGGCAAGAAGTCTCCTGTTCCCGACACATGGACAGAAAAACACATGACCAACATGCTCCAAATAGGGAAGAGCCGTCACCCTGCTTGTTATGCTGAAAACATGAAATTGTGAAGTTTTGCACGCCTAGAATGATAAATTTTTATGACAAATATGGACAAATAATAATTTGTCATCACAGCGCATATCTGCACATGTCTATTAGAAATGGTAACAAAAAATAAAACATAGTCTACTCTTCACATTTTGAAATTAATGCATAAAAGTACATTTCAGACTTATGAATTAATGCTTTTTAAGGAACTTTATCTGTACCTGTAAGATAATGCAGTCAATGGATGTACGAATCATTAAATCCTCATCATCATCATCACGAGTTTTATTTATGACAGACATTATGAAATACACATACTGATGCCAACTGTAACTTCAAACACCATATATGAAATGGCCAGCATGTAAACATGGTAATAATGTCCAATAATAAATTATTACATCTAGAAAGTGCATCATGCATACTGACAATAGGTAGTTATACCTGCAAGTGCTGTTGAAACAACCACAAGAGATATAAATTAATACTGGTATATAGGTATCACAGTGCATAGTTACTCATGGACAATGTTGATGTAATACTGTATCTCAATTAAGTCAGCGTCAACCATTAGGCTTGTTAGTCTTGTACATTGTTAAAGAGGGAACGTAATTTTTTTGTTTGTCATAGGTGGAGTATTACACATTAAATTATTACTGCTGTATTTTTTTTGCGTCCCTAGTGCGCAATAACGCAGCCTAACCTCACATTTTATAGTCAGCTAATTGCCACACGCTACCCTACCCTACGCGTGACAGTAGGAAGGTAGTGTTGACGGATAAAGCTTTGCGCAACCAGACATTCTTTTACCCTCTTCAACACTCTACAAGCAAAAAATGCATGATTTCAGCCGCAGACTTTATTGACGTACAGTATAACATCGGCATTACCCATCAGAGGCTGTCCACTGTCTGATACAGACATAGAATATACCTTTGCTATCCGTAGCCTTTGTTTCACCTACACTTGCAGGCACACACTTAAATTGTGACAAACAATGCCTAATGTTTTTTTAAATGGTTATTTTTTATCGTACATTATTGTGTCATCAATCACATTGATGAGTCCATGCTGGACATGTCATACATGCTATAGAAAGTTACGATTTTATGAACTTAAATAATTGAAATGTCTGTGACTGTCACATAAAATTTGCGATGATGATGATGAGTGACTATTACAAAATCCATTGTCTTCACTATGTTATGGTTTAACATAGCGTTCCTTAAGCATTATTCATAAAAAAAAAAATGGACTTTTATTCTTAAATTTACAACACTATATTTTGTTACCAATTTTTTGGGTGTTGTGTTGTTCCATTTATTTTTGGCATGTGCATATATGCGTTTATATTTGTATTTTCTTTATTTTTCCTTCTTGAAATTAGAAAACATGTGTATCTTTGTACCGTGTTAGCCAGTAGATAGAAAAATATTTAGACTTCAGAGTCAGCAGTGGTTGATACCTTTTAATGGATAACTGAAAAGATGGAAACAAATTGCAAGCTTTCAAGGCTACTCACGTCTCTTCATCAGGGAAAGACTAAATAAAAAAATTAAGCATCACATATTTCTATACACAACAGGACACAGGAATAGTGCAATAGGTAAGACAAGTAAGTGACGTGTATCAGAACTGTCATTATCTCACAGGGATGAACATAAATATTGGAACAGTTCCTAGATAAGGATAGAAATTTTGATTGCCCTCTCATTGGCGTCTTTTTTTGGGTTTTCATGACCCTGGAAGGGCATAGACGCAGATTCCTTAATTGATATAGAATGACATAAATCCATGTGATCTATTCATTCCATCACTAACAGTGTCAAAGGTCATGATGAGCTTATATTCTGAAACCTTTGTACGTTTCTCATATTTGAAGTTATATTTTAATACCAGTAATTCCATATCCATGATGCTATGACCGGGCATACAAAAGTCTTTTGCCACAGGTAAATTCATTAATTTATCTGTGATTGTGTGGCGCTGATAATTCATCCTTGTTCTCCTTTTTGTTGCCGGTCTCCCTCACTTGTCCCTCCCTCACTTGTCTTAGCTATTCCTGTGTCCTGTTGTGTGTAGAAATATGTGATTCTTCATTTTTGGCTTTACTCTTAGCCTGATGAAGACACCTGAGTAGTCTCGAAAGCTTTGAATTTGTTACCATATTTTCAGTTAGCCATTAAACGTTATCAACCACAGAGGACTGTCAAGTATAAATATTTTTCTATTCTTGTAATTGAAATTCATCATTTTATTGTCGTAGTAAAACTTCATTTATTCTTGTTTGAAGTACATACATTTGCAATGGCCACGTAACAAGGCAATAACTCAATATTTTGTGCCTACACCTCCTTGACCCTGGGCTTCAACAGCGCCAGTTGCTGCTCAGAAGTGTTAGATGCACAGATGAAAACAATCGCTGATGTGTTTGTGGGGTTCAGTAACGCCTGCTGTTCCCCTGCTGTGTGTCTGGCAAAAATTACTGCTGCTAACTACAACTTCAACTTCAAACGTCTCATACTAGGCCTCTGCCTACACCCTCCTTGACCCTGGGCTTCAACAGCGCCAGTTGCTGCTCAGAAGTGTTAGATGCACAGATGAAAACAATCGCTGATGTGTTTGTGGGGTTCAGTAACGCCTGCTGTTCCCCTGCTGTGTGTCCGGCAAAAATTACTGCTAGCTACCTAATCATGGTGAAAAAAACATGACATCTCAAAGTGTCTAGTGCTACACATAGATATGAGGCTACACCATGATTTCTAAGCTGTAAACATTTGAAACGTCAACTTTCAAACCATAAAATGATTTGTCTGTCACAAATCGGTAACAAAATAATTGTGACATATTATTACAGATATGCACATGTCGAAAACAAATGCAAACACAAAAGCCTACTTATGCTATAGGATACTGATGGTCAACCTTGTCACTCCATAGCTTAGACAAATCCAACTCACATCATGATGACTCAAATACTGCAATGTTGGAAGTGCATAATGTGGGTTGAACTTTGACAACTGCTGCAGTGCGAAGGTTATACTTCAGTGTTCTTGCCTTTGAAATAAAAGCATACAAGTAAATATAATATCCAATGTTGATTAAGGGACGTGATGTACACCTGTAATATTGTGCAAACAATGCATGTAGGAATAGTCCTCTTCAACATTACTTATATTTGTGTCATTTTAAAAAATACATATTTGATTAGAAAGTTAACAGCCCATATCATAAAGGTCCTTCATGTAAACATGATAATCGCTAACAAAAATCATGCATTACCTTGGTAAAGTCAATAGTGCATAGTCACAATAGCAAAATATATACCTGTAAGTGGTGCTGAAAGAACGACAACTGATAGAATAGGTGAATGATATCTATTTATCAGACTGAATAGCGACACCTGTACAATGTCGATATAATACTGTACCTTAACAAAACAGCTGTGTCACACCTCACACACATTTTTCTTGTAGCTTGTTATGTAATAGGGCACATGCGTGTATGTTTCATCATAGGTGCATGTTTACTGAGTAAAGCAGTCATGACAACGCCTTTGTGTTGTCGGTACGCTTGCGATGATGAACGATGCGCACCGTGAATGTTAGTCTGCGTCATAAGACGCACAGACGCTCCAATACCCAACGCGTCACAGCAGGAAGCCAGTCTGTGCGTCCAAACAAAGGCGCAAGCATACATGCACGTACCCTTTTATAAAGCTATATAAAAAAAAGGATGTAGTAGTAACGCACACTTTATTGAGGTACAGTATTACATCGCCATTCACCATCTGTGGCTATGCAGTCTCATCTATATATACCTTATCTATCCGTCATGCTTGCAAGTCCACAGTCAGGCATAAATAGCTGTTTTCACTATGCACTTTTTAAAGGTTTTTTTTGTTAATATAAATGATTGGCACATATTATCAGTATTACATGATGGAAATTATAGATATTTTTAAAAACTTTTTAGTGATATTATTCAGCAAATGAAAATGGTGTACATACTGTTACTTATCCATCATTAATGGATTCTGATATGTACTTGTCTGCTTTTATTTAAAACCGTATAGCAGATTATTTAACCGATTTTTATTGTGGTTTGCATTGCTTTTCAACATGTTAATGTATGCGTTTATGTTTGTCAATTATTAATTTACATATATTTTTTAAAGTAAAATCATCATCTTATGGTACTAAAGGTTATATTTCTCTTGTTTGGAGTATAGACATTTTTAATTGACACGTAACAAGGAAAATACTTGATCTAGTATTTAAACATCCTCCTTGACCCTGGGCTCCAACACCGCCAGTTGTTGCTCGGAAGTGCTGTTAGCACAGTCTACACTTGCTCCTGTGTTACTGGGGTTCAGTAATGTCAGCTGTTCCCCTGCTGTGTGTACGGCAAAAAGTCCTGCTGCCTCCACCATGTTCTCTTCTCATCCCTGGGCTACAACACCGCCAGTTGTTTCTCGGAAGTGCTGTTAGCACAGTTAACACTTGCTCCCGTGTTACTGGGGTTCAGTAATGTCAGCTGTTCCCCTGCTGTGTGAACGGCAAAAAGTCCTGCTGCCTCCACCCTGTTCTCTTCTCATCCCTGGGCTACAACACCGCCAGTTGTTTCTCGGAAGTGCTGTTAGCACAGTTAACACTTGCTCCGTGTTACTGGGGTTCAGTAATGTCAGCTGTTCCCCTGCTGTGTGAACGGCAAACAGTCCTGCTGCCTCCACCCTGTTCTCTTCTCATCCCTGGGTTACAACACCGCCAGTTGTTTCTCGGAAGTGCTGTTAGCACAGTCTACACTTGCTCCTGTGTTACTGGGGTTCAGTAATGTCAGCTGTTCCCCTGCTGTGTGTACGGCAAAAAGTCCTGCTGCCTCCACCATGTTCTCTTCTCATCCCTGGGCTACAACACCGCCAGTTGTTTCTCGGAAGTGCTGTTAGCACAGTTAACACTTGCTCCCGTGTTACTGGGGTTCAGTAATGTCAGCTGTTCCCCTGCTGTGTGAACGGCAAAAAGTCCTGCTGCCTCCACCCTGTTCTCTTCTCATCCCTGGGCTACAACACGCCAGTTGTTTCTCGGAAGTGCTGTTAGCACAGTTAACACTTGCTCCCGTGTTACTGGGGTTCAGTAATGTCAGCTGTTCCCTGCTGTGTGAACGGCAAAAAGTCCTGCTGCCTCCACCCTGTTCTCTTCTCATCCCTGGGCTACAACACCGCCAGTTGTTTCTCGGAAGTGCTGTTAGCACAGTTAACACTTGCTCCTGTGTTACTGGGGTTCAGTAATGTCAGCTGTTCCCCTGCTGTGTGAACGGCAAAAAGTCCTGCTGCCTCCACCCTGTTCTCTTCTCATCCCTGGGCTACAACACCGCCAGTTGTTTCTCGGAAGTGCTGTTAGCACAGTTAACACTTGCTCCCGTGTTACTGGGGTTCAGTAATGTCAGCTGTTCCCCTGCTGTGTGTACGGCAAAAAGTCCTGCTGCCTCCACCATGTTCTCTTCTCATCCCTGGGTTACAACACCGCCAGTTGTTTCTCGGAAGTGCTGTTAGCACAGTCTACACTTGCTCCTGTGTTACTGGGGTTCAGTAATGTCAGCTGTTCCCCTGCTGTGTGTACGGCAAACAGTCCTGCTGCCTCCACCCTGTTCTCTTCTCATCCCTGGGTTACAACACCGCCAGTTGTTTCTCGGAAGTGCTGTTAGCACAGTCTACACTTGCTCCTGTGTTACTGGGGTTCAGTAATGTCAGCTGTTCCCCTGCTGTGTGTACGGCAAAAAGTCCTGCTGCCTCCACCATGTTCTCTTCTCATCCCTGGGCTACAACACCGCCAGTTGTTTCTCGGAAGTGCTGTTAGCACAGTTAACACTTGCTCCCGTGTTACTGGGTTCAGTAATGTCAGCTGTTCCCCTGCTGTGTGAACGGCAAAAAGTCCTGCTGCCTCCACCCTGTTCTCTTCTCATCCCTGGGTTACAACACCGCCAGTTGTTTCTCGGAAGTGCTGTTAGCACAGTCTACACTTGCTCCTGTGTTACTGGGGTTCAGTAATGTCAGCTGTTCCCCTGCTGTGTGAACGGCAAACAGTCCTGCTGCCTCAACTTTAATTTCCATGGGTACCTTCTGCTACCCATCCGGGTTCCAGTACCGTCAGCTGGTTCTCCGCAGTGCCTTTGGCCTAGGTGCCTCCATGTCGGTATCCGAGTTCCAGCAACGTCTGCTGGTCCTTGGTAGTGCTTTGGAGCACAGGTACCTCCTGCTTAGTAACCGTGTCCCAGTAACGTCAGCTGGTCCTCGGTTGTGCCATTGGCTCTTTTCCTTCTGCTGACCCTCCGGGTTCCAGCACAGTCAGCTGGTCCTCGTCACTTGCATTGGCTCTTGTACCTTCTTCTACCCGTCCGGGTTCCAGTACCGTCAGCTGGTTCTCCGCAGTGCCTTTGGCCTAGGTGCCTCCATGTCGGTATCCGAGTTCCAGCAACGTCTGCTGGTCCTTGGTAGTGCTTTGGAGCACAGGTACCTCCTGCTTAGTAACCGTGTCCCAGTAACGTCAGCTGGTCCTCGGTTGTGCCATTGGCTCTTTTCCTTCTGCTGACCCTCCAGGTTCCAGCACAGTCAGCTGGTCCTCGTCACTTGCATTGGCTCTTGTACCTTCTTCTACCCGTCCGGGTTCCAGTACCGTCAGCTGGTTCTCCGCAGTGCCTTTGGCCTAGGTGCCTCCATGTCGGTATCCGAGTTCCAGCAACATCTGCTGGTCCTTGGTAGTGCTTTGGAGCACAGGTACCTCCTGCTTAGTAACCGTGTCCCAGTAACGTCAGCTGGTCCTCGGTTGTGCCATTGGCTCTTTTCCTTCTGCTGACCCTCCGGGTTCCAGCACAGTCAGCTGGTCCTCGTTACTTTCATTGGCTCTTGTACCATCTGCTACCCATCCGGGTTCCAGTACCGTCAGCTGGTTCTCCGCAGTGCCTTTGGCCTAGGTGCCTCCATGTCGGTATCCGAGTTCCAGCAACGTCTGCTGGTCCTTGGTAGTGCTTTGGAGCACAGGTACCTCCTGCTTAGTAACCGTGTCCCAGTAACGTCAGCTGGTCCTCGGTTGTGCCATTGGCTCTTTTCCTTCTGCTGACCCTCCGGGTTCCAGCACAGTCAGCTGGTCCTCGTTACTTCCATTGGCTTTTGTACCATCACCAACAGGACAAAGAAGGTTAAGACAAACTACAAGATACAGAACAAGAGACAGAAGAACAATAAGCAGAAGATCAAAAAGCAGAAGAACATTAAGTATAAGACCAAAATGAAGAGCAAAATATATGCTCTAAATTCTAAGCAGAAGAAGACTAAGCAGTGTATGGGGGTGAGTCCGTTCCTCCTCGTGGTGCCCCTGGAAAATGCCTGATGCTGCTGCAGGCTAAACTGAACGCGGACAAATACTGTTGTAATTAAAATCTTTCGTGACAGCAAGAACGGAAGGATGAAAATTCAGAGTTTTACAGATTACAAGTACAGGAATGTCTGTCACAAATAAGAATATGATGAAAAGGATGAATAGGAAGAAGATGAAGAAGTAGAATATGAAGAATAATAACTGTTTAATAAGAACAATATAAGTAATGTTAACAAAAAGATGAATAGCAAGAAGTTTTAGAAGATTAAGAAGGTGAAGATGAAGAATAATTTGATGAGAAAGATGATGCTGCTGAAGATTATGAAGGAGAAAGTGTGTGAAAAGTTAAAAAGGTGAAGAGCATGGAAGTTGTGAAACAGACATATTTGACAAAATAGAAAAAAGGTTAACAACATTGTCAATTTCTTCGTCAATCCAAACGTATTTCAAAAAAAGAAATATTAATGCTATTCCATTGCATTGTGTTAAACATCTATGCCTTTAATGTCTCCTCAACCTCCCCCAATAAATTCTACATTACTCTTTGTTGTTTTCCTTCATGTACAATTAACCAACAAGGCAAGAATGGGTTTTTTTTAATTCCGATATTTTGTTCCCATAGACTTACATTGTATTTCCGGTATCGGTATCGGGTATCGCCGATATTTTTTGTGTATCGGCGATACCATTCCGATTCCGATACTTTTGGATATCGGAAAGTATCGCTCAACTCTACTCTCCAATACAGATTCAGGATCTTCTTCTCTGTTACCGTAAGTCCATGCAAACGTGGGTCTTTCAAAGAGCAGGGTTCAGAGTCCACAAGTGCTTCAGAGCTCCTCAGTAGGAATAGCTGGAGTACAAGGTCCAAGGCTTACAGGAGTCAAGTCACAGGTTCACTGCAGGCTAGATTCTGAAGCACTGATTGCTCAGCTGTGGCTGCTTAAGAAGCAAAGGAGAGAATCAGGGCGGGAACATGCAAGCTGGAAACTCCATTTTGACTGAGGGCAAGATAGCTGCAGCAAGACAGAAAGTAAAATGGCTGACGAACAAACTGAGTTTCAGGAATATATACATAGAACCTTACAGTGGGCTCCCGCGCAATTTTCTGCGCCAGAGGGGGAAAGCAGACAGCCGGGGCCAATATTTCTAGCCTGGGAAGGGGTTAATACCCATGGATCTTCCCAGGCTATGAATATCAGCCCGCAGCTAGCCTTCACTGGCTATTAAAATAGGGGGACCCCCCCAAAAAAATGACGTGGGGTCCCCCTATAATTTATAGCCAGACAGGCTAGGCAGACAGCTGCGGGCTGATATTCATAGCCTAGGAAGGGGCCATGGATATTGGCGCCCCCCCTGGCTAAAAATACCAGCACCCAGCCGCCCCAGAGTTGGCGCATCTGTACGATGCGCCAATTCCGGCACTTAGCCCCTCTCTTCCCACTCCCCTGTAGCGGTGGGATATGGGGTAATAAGGGGTTAATATCACCTTGCTATTGTAAGGTGATATTAAGCCCGGTTAATAATAGAGAGGCGTCAATAAGACGCCTATCCATTATTAATCTTATATTAATAAAGGGTTAAAAAAAACAACACACGCATAAGAATAAATTATTTTAATGAAATAAAACACAACATGGTTTTCATATCTTTATTACACACTCAGATCCAAGCGACGCCCTTGATCTCCTGTAAAAAAACGTAAAAAAATAAAACAACCGTATACTCCCTGTCCGACGCAGTCCAATTAATAACGAGGGTCCCTCGACGGTCTCCCCTATAGAACGGTGACATCAGGTGATGCCACTGCTCTGTAGGGCCTCCCAGTGATGCACTGACAGGAGACAATGGCTCCTGCAGTGCATCACTGAGTTCATTCTCTCACTTTATGGCAATGCTGCGTGGGAATTTTCTCACCCAGCATTGCCGTGAGAGAATGAACTGTAGTGACGTCATTCTCTCCCGGCGGCAGAGCAGTACAGATCGATGGCGTCGGGGAAGAGGTGAGTATGTGCTCAATGTTATGTGTTGTATGTCATGTGTATGTGTGTAGCCCTGGTGTTAGGCACACGCAGTACCCTGGAGAGTGTGTGGCGAGACAGCAGTTTAATGCTCAATACCCATTCACTCAACATACACTAGACACACCCTTAGGGTAGTGTAGTTACTTGTGAGGGAGTGGTCAGGGTGTATGTTTGTTGAGTGATTTATATAGTCGGTTTCCTGTCGTCGGACAGAGCAGACGTCTGGAGTCTAGCTGGAACTAGGAGGGAGGAAGCATTCCAGCCTGGGTCTTCATCAGTTCAGAAAGTGGAGGCTAGTACAGGTGGTCTAGTTCACCTCAGCCTAGTCAGAGCTGTACCTCACCTGAATACATTGAAAGAAAGAAGAAGCTTAGTGCAGAAAGACTTCAGTCACCTGTCTAAAGGACAGTGAAAGGTTCAGAGACGTGCTCCTGCCTAGTGATAACTGAGAATCTGTAACTAACTCTAAAGGAAGAGAAGAAGGAAGTGATTACATGACTTTTTGCAAGTGTGAGTGTTTATGCTATCAGCGAGGACAAGGCGAAAGGCACAGTGGAAAGATTATTGGAAAAGTGCTTTTGGATTGAAGAAGTCCTGCACATTGCTACCGGTCACTGGGGACCGAAGGATCACTATTAGCTTCAAGCATAGTGGTAAGAAAACCAGGGATTTACCGGACCTTAGGTCGCGGCAAACAGCCCCAAATAGTCAGTACGTAACTGGGGTCAGGGGGAGTGAAGACTTTGAGCCTGATCAGCAAGATAAGAATTCAGCTTTCTCACAGGAAGGCCCCTACCACAAAACTGGCTGGGCGGTACAGCTATGGATTAGCTGGAGTTATTGAGGGAACTACGCTTCAGGCTGGTTGTACTCATCATGTTGAAAGTAAAGGAGGCCCTAACTTGTCCAGCTGCTGTCTCAAAATACACTCTCCTTGGATCAGCCTCCCTGGGACCTGCCTGAACATCTTACAAGTAAAGGTATGGAAAGACGCTGACCGTGTGAGACTGTGTTATTTATCTGCACCCGACTTCACTAACTTCATAGACTTTGAGGGACCAGTCCCACCTGTAGGGGACCCGACATCTAGCTGCTTCACCATCCCCTCAGAGATCTACAGCAGCGCTGGTACAAATTACCAGAAAACTACAGGTGGCGTCACGAACTGTATATAAATATATCCCCTGTAAATATATCCCCAACATACGCCAGACCGCCAGGGCCACAGACCGAGCCACCGCTACCTGTGACAAACCCCATAGACTTCCATGGGCTCGGCTCTGAGTACCCCATTGCCCTGGTAACCCACAATTGTGGTGGCGGGTCGACACAAAACTTTGGCGTCACGAACAGGATGCGAAACTCGCAAAATTGCGAGCCCTGTGTGCCTATGGAGTTGTTTTTGTGAAAAGGACTGTTTGCACTTTTGGCGCCAAAATCGCCATTTTTGTCGCCATATTCGCGCCCTCAGGCGCTGGAGAAGAAGGTGGGCGTACCTTCGTGGGCGTCTACCCCCCTGTGGCGCGAAGAAAATGCCTGCCCTCTCAAAGTGCTATTACAACATGCGATCCTGCCCTACAGCAAAGGAGGTCCGCCTCCTCTTCACCTTCCCTGCGAGGAGGAGGAGACGCAAACCTCGCCTCCACGGAAGAGACCGGATGTCTCTGGAGGAAGATGAGAGAATCTTCTGGAACATCATGGAAGCAGGACGTGTGCAGCCGAGCAGGGAAGCGGAGGAAGGCAGGCCCCGTGCCCCAGCCAAGCTGCCACCAGCACCGGAGTCATCCGTGGTCCTGCACCTGCAGCAGGCGTTGCTAGAGATAAAAGAAGAAAATGCACGCCTGAAGAAGATGATTTCGCCACAACTTGGATTTGAAGAGATTGAGAGACGCCGGCGTACCCTGGAGCAGCGGAGGCTGTGGGACGCGGTGATCTCTCCCTTCGATGATCCCCTACGTTTGGAGTTACCAAAACTTCTGCTGCCCAAGGCAAAGGAGCAACCGGAGGCTGCCCCCGAAAGTACCAATCCTGATCCCACCGGTGAAGCGGTGGAGGCGAAGGAGGTTGAGGAGGTACCGCCAGTTCCGGAACGCCCGCCCGGCCAGGAGGCCGCAGCAGATGATCGAACCCCGACAGGGACACCGGAGGGGTCCTGTCCGTCGTTACCAGACGTCGACTGGGACGAGATGGCGCGCCTGGATGACGTCGCCTACACCGCCCAGTGGGAATATGAGTGGCAGCGTCGTGAGGAGAAGCAGAAACGCCAGCAGGAGGAAGAGCGGGAAGCTCAGCGGAACCGTCAGCGGCAACATGCAGAGCTGATCGCGGACAAGGAGAGTGTCCGGAGAGAGAAAGGTACCCTGAGGGAACCGCGGCGGCAGGGGTGTGTGACTGAGTTCCAGCTCCGGAAGGGCTGGGGCTTCATCCGTGAACCGGGCCTCTACCCAGGGGTCTTTGTTAGTCGCAGAGACGTAGAATCTCACCTACCGCAAGGCCATCCCGGGAGGGACTTAGTTAATGGAGACATTGTCACGTACACACGGCACTGGGGAATGAAGGGATGGTATGCCCTTAACGTCACCATCGTCCGTGACCCCGTCCCCGACGCAGGTAACGTCACCACTACCGCAGCGTCCCCGTCTCCAGCTCAAGCAGCATCCGGCCGTGCCCCAGCATCGCCCCTGCAAGTTCATCGCAAATTAAAGCAATTTCTACATCGCAACTAGCGACCCAGTCTCAATCGCAATCCATGACACGGTCCATATCGTTAACTGTGATTGAAACGCAATCGGTGTCTCGTGAGGAGAATGTACCCGTTGCGCCCCTAGTGGTTCGCACAAGCACTGTGGTGACTCAAACCCCAATAGCAGGTCACGACCTGTTAGTTCTGGGATCTGGGGAGCACCGCATTGTTCCAGCCCCCGGGGTGGAGGATGTCATTGAGGTCAGGGGAATGTGGGGAGCGGTGGGACCCAGACAGGGTTTACCGCAACTAAGAAGATGTACATAAGTTTTATAAAAGTGAAAATGTTTTGCACAAGTTAAATGTGTATATAGCATATATATATTTCTACCAGTAGAATGCCCGGCTGGGTAAATAGAGAAAAGTTTGCACTTTAGTATTATAATATGATTTTATAATATGTCTTCGTTTAACAATGGACTTTGAGGTTGAGGACTGTGCCAGCCCAGAACTTATTTGTATATAGTTGCGCTTCGGTGCTTTATCTTGGTTTTACATAAAACCAGCACAACTACCTCTGAATACAAAAACCCGTGTGGTGTGGCACTGAGTGAGGTCTGCATTCGGATGTCCTGCAGCCCACCCAGGACCCACGTTGAAGGTTTGGTGCGGGTCCTTCACAAGAATACTGTATATTTATTGAATGCTATTTAATACTTTTGTATTTTTCTATAATGTTATTGTTTTGTAACGTTCAAGATATCCTCACCTCCCGGATGGGACGAATTAATGTTTCATGTTTGATGTTTTCATGCATAAACAAAACTGTCTCTTTGTATTTTACAGCCCGGGAGTGCTGTCTTTTACCATGGGGGAATGTGTAGCCCTGGTGTTAGGCACACGCAGTACCCTGGAGAGTGTGTGGCGAGACAGCAGTTTAATGCTCAATACCCATTCACTCAACATACACTAGACACACCCTTAGGGTAGTGTAGTTACTTGTGAGGGAGTGGTCAGGGTGTATGTTTGTTGAGTGATTTATATAGTCGGTTTCCTGTCGTCGGACAGAGCAGACGTCTGGAGTCTAGCTGGAACTAGGAGGGAGGAAGCATTCCAGCCTGGGTCTTCATCAGTTCAGAAAGTGGAGGCTAGTACAGGTGGTCTAGTTCACCTCAGCCTAGTCAGAGCTGTACCTCACCTGAATACATTGAAAGAAAGAAGAAGCTTAGTGCAGAAAGACTTCAGTCACCTGTCTAAAGGACAGTGAAAGGTTCAGAGACGTGCTCCTGCCTAGTGATAACTGAGAATCTGTAACTAACTCTAAAGGAAGAGAAGAAGGAAGTGATTACATGACTTTTTGCAAGTGTGAGTGTTTATGCTACCAGCGAGGACAAGGCGAAAGGCACAGTGGAAAGATTATTGGAAAAGTGCTTTTGGATTGAAGAAGTCCTGCACATTGCTACCGGTCACTGGGGACCGAAGGATCACTATTAGCTTCAAGCATAGTGGTAAGAAAACCAGGGATTTACCGGACCTTAGGTCGCGGCAAACAGCCCCAAATAGTCAGTACGTAACTGGGGTCAGGGGGAGTGAAGACTTTGAGCCTGATCAGCAAGATAAGAATTCAGCTTTCTCACAGGAAGGCCCCTACCACAAAACTGGCTGGGCGGTACAGCTATGGATTAGCTGGAGTTATTGAGGGAACTACGCTTCAGGCTGGTTGTACTCATCGTGTTGAAAGTAAAGGAGGCCCCTAACTTGTCCAGCTGCTGTCTCAAAATACACTCTCCTTGGATCAGCCTCCCTGGGACCTGCCTGAACATCTTACAAGTAAAGGTATGGAAAGACGCTGACCGTGTGAGACTGTGTTATTTATCTGCACCCGACTTCACTAACTTCATAGACTTTGAGGGACCAGTCCCACCTGTAGGGGACCCGACATCTAGCTGCTTCACCATCCCCTCAGAGATCTACAGCAGCGCTGGTACAAATTACCAGAAAACTACAGGTGGCGTCACGAACTGTATATAAATATATCCCTGTAAATATATCCCCAACATACGCCAGACCGCCAGGGCCACAGACCGAGCCACCGCTACCTGTGACAAACCCCATAGACTTCCATGGGCTCGGCTCTGAGTACCCCATTGCCCTGGTAACCCACAATTGTGGTGGCGGGTCGACACATATGTTATATGTTCTGTATGTCATATATGTTATATGTTCTGTATGTCATGTGTATGTTATATGTTCTGTATGTTATATGTTCTGTATGTCATTATATGTTCTGTATGTCATTATATGTTCTGTATGTCATGTAATTTTTTTTTTTTTTTACATTCAGCAGTGCACATTAGCCGGATGATGGGACTACTACTGTCCCATCATTGGCTAATGTGTCAGTCACTGTCACTGTAGCAGGCATAGCCGGATGGGACTTGTAGTCCCATCCGACGATGCCTGCATACACGGAGACACGGACACAGCCCCGCACACCGCCGCACATACACAGCCCCGCACACCGATCGCGCACACAGACCCGCACACAGACCCCCACACCGATCACGCAGACACCGGCACACAATCACCGCCCACACACACAGCGCCGCACACTATACACGCCCACGCACCGCCCACACACATAGCGCCGCACACTATTCACGCCCACGCACCGCCCACACACTTCCCTCCTCCCGAACTGCAGCGGTTTCAGCCGCAGCAAACCCGCAGATCTTTTTTAGATCTGCGGTTTTGCTGCGGAAGTGCCCGACTCAATGCAAGTCAATGGGCGCCGAACCGCTGCAGTTACGCACAAAGAATTGACATGCTGCGGAAAATAAACGCGGCTAAACCGCGCGTTTTTTTCCGCAGCATGTGCACAGCAGACCTGCGGTTCCCATAGGGATTCATTGGCTGTGCACTGTGCTGCGGGTTGGATGCGTTTCCGCAGCGTTAAAAAACGCAGCGGAAACGCATCTAAAACCGCAATGTGTGAACGGGGCCATTGCGGTTTTAGATGCGTTTCCGCTGCGTTTTTTAACGCTGCGGAAACGCATCCAACCCGCAGCACAGTGCACAGCCAATGAATCCCTATGGGAACCGCAGGTCTGCTGTGCACATGCTGCGGAAAAAAACGCGCGGTTTAGCCGCGTTTTATTTTCCGCAGCATGTCAATTCTTTGTGCGTAACTGCAGCGGTTCGGCGCCCATTGACTTGCATTGAGTCGGGCACTTCCCCAGCAAAACCGCAGATCTAAAAAAGATCTGCGGGTTTGCTGCGGCTGAAACCGCTGCAGTTCGGGAGGAGGGAAGTGTGTGGGCGGTGCGTGGGCGTGAATAGTGTGCGGCGCTATGTGTGTGGGCGGTGCGTGGGCGTGTATAGTGTGCGGCGCTGTGTGTGTGGGCGGTGATTGTGTGCCGGTGTCTGCGTGATCGGTGTGCGGGTCTGTGTGCGCGATCGGTGTGCGCGATCGGTGTGCGGGGCTGTGTATGTGCGGCGGTGTGCGGGGCTGTGTCCGTGTCTCCGTGTATGCAGGCATCGTCGGATGGGACTACAAGTCCCATCCGGCTATGCCTGCTACAGTGACAGTGACTGACACATTAGCCAATGATGGGACAGTAGTAGTCCCATCATCCGGCTAATGTGCACTGCTGAATGTAAAAAAAAAAAAATTACATGACATACAGAACATATAATGACATACAGAACATATAACATACAGTAACATACAACACATAACATTGAGCACATACTCACCTCTTCCCCGACGCCATCCATCTGTGCACCGCTCTGCCGCCGGGAGAGAATGACGTCACTACAGTTCATTCTCTCACGGCAATGCTGGGTGAGAAAATTCCCACGCAGCATTGCCATAAAGTGAGAGAATGAACTCAGTGATGCACTGCAGGAGCCATTGTCTCCTGTCAGTGCATCACTGGGAGGCCCTACAGAGCAGTGGCATCACCTGATGTCACCGTTCTATAGGGGAGACCGTCGAGGGACCCTCGTTATTAATTGGACTGCGTCGGACAGGGAGTATACGGTTGTTTTATTTTTTTACGTTTTTTTACAGGAGATCAAGGGCGTCGCTTGGATCTGAGTGTGTAATAAAGATATGAAAACCGTGTTGTGTTTTATTTCATTAAAATAATTTATTCTTATGCGTGTGTTGTTTTTTTTAACCCTTTATTAATATAAGATTAATAATGGATAGGCGTCTTATTGACGCCTCTCTATTATTAACCGGGCTTAATATCACCTTACAATAGCAAGGTGATATTAACCCCTTATTACCCCATATCCCACCGCTACAGGGGAGTGGGAAGAGAGGGGCTAAGTGCCGGAATTGGCGCATCGTACAGATGCGCCAACTCTGGGGCGGCTGGGTGCTGGTATTTTTAGCCAGGGGGGGCGCCAATATCCATGGCCCCTTCCTAGGCTATGAATATCAGCCCGCAGCTGTCTGCCTAGCCTGTCTGGCTATAAATTATAGGGGGACCCCACGTCATTTTTTTTGGGGGGGTCACCCTATTTTAATAGCCAGTGAAGGCTAGCTGCGGGCTGATATTCATAGCCTGGGAAGATCCATGGGTATTAACCCCTTCCCAGGCTAGAAATATTGGCCCCGGCTGTCTGCTTTCCCCCTCTGGCGCAGAAAATTGCACGGGAGCCCACGCCATTTTTTTTCCTATATTTTTTTTTTTTATTAACTATTGTGTTATTTTGTGTATGTGTACGCGTGTGTGTCTTTAACTATTTATGTACCATTTTATCTATCTATCTATCTACTGGTATCTATTATCTATCTATGGCCGGCGACACACTTGCGAGTGTGATGTGAGTAAGTCGCACGACTTTCTCGCATCAACACCCGGCACGGCCACCCACTCTCGGACCCGAATGTGCGGCTGCATAGAAATACATGCAGCCGCACACTCGGGTCCGAGAGCGGGCAGCCGTGCCAGGTGTTGATGCGAGAAAGTCGTGCGACTTACTCGCATCACAGTCGCAAGTGCGACGCCGGCCTATCTCTATCTGTGTGTGTGTAATGGAGTGTGGGTTGGACAAATGTAAAAGAGGAGGTTGGGCAAGAAATGACATCACAAATCTTTTTTTTTTTTTGTTAAACAACATATCTTTATTTAGCTGTAAAAACCGCATACAAAACCGCATGAGAAAAAACGCATCAAAACCGCGCCAAAAAACGCATCAAAACCGCGCCAAAACCGCATCAAAACCGCGCCTGCGGTTTCTGCCAAGAGGTGCGGTTTCGGCCCGGAAAAATCCGCAGGCAAATCCGCAATGTGTGCACAGGCCCTAAGAAGTCAGTCAGTCATGGATATTCTGTAATGTTTCTTTATCTAAGAACTCATGGAAATCCTATGTTTTCCCTCACAGAGTCTTCATTGTCATACTTGTGGTTATCAGCATTTTGTGGATCCCTATAATTCAAGCAGCAAATAGCGGTCTGCTCTTTGACTATATGCAATCTGTCACTAGCTACCTCTCTCCGCCGGTCACTGCAATATTTATTTTGGGAATTTTTGTCAAGAGACTCACTGAACCAGTAAGTGTCTACCAGAAAGTCTCTATTGTATCTGTTGCGTAAAAGTGACTCTTACACTAGACTTGTATGTATTTGCAGGCTGCTTTTTGGGGTTTGCTCATTGGCCTGTTGGTGGGCTTGACTCGAATGATTATGGACTTTGTGTATACTGCTCCAAATTGTGGGCAGGAGGACACAAGACCTTCAGTACTCAAGAATGTCCACTACTTGTATTTTGCCATGCTTCTGTTCGGATTGACATCAGTCATCTGCATTGTGATCAGTTTGTGCACTAAAGCTATACCTGACGATGAGGTAAGGATACAGCGGGGTCTTCTTATAGCACGTGATACTTTATGAATCATTACCAACTTCAAAATATGAAACTCAACAGTAAGAGAATGCCCGCTTTATAATATGTCCAAGGAGCTACACAATGGATCCTTCTATCCCTATAATCCTCTCATTCTCGAAAAAATTACAAGATTATTTTATTTTGGAAGCTCTAGGTATAGTCTTTGTAGTCTAGGACCTTGTCATGGACTGATTACTTCTTTGTACACTTTTTATTGTTCTTAGCTCGGTCGTATGACTTGGTGGACTCGAAATAAAGTTGATCAAACTCTTTCCGTGAAAGATGAAATGGATCTTTCATCAGATGTTCCTGAGATATCTTCAACTATTGAGAAAGAGCCAGGTGATGGAGACTTATCTCTCTCTAATCATTGGATTTGAGGACTTCTACTTGAGCTTTGTACTTATGACATTGTGACCAATAATATAATTCAATGTTAGGAATTTAAGAACAAAATAAAATGTAATTCTATGCATACTGGGGAAGAATGAGGGTAATCTAGGCTCCATGGTATCAGGGACCCTTTATCAACTTTACAGACCTAATACATAAACGTATTAAATTGCACTTACCATTTTCTTACCATTACCAAAAAAATCCAAATCATCGATTCCTTCCTCCTTTTAAAGAACTAGATTCTTCTTATTATTCTTTTTTATGTGGATTGGAGGACCAAGGAAGATCATCAAGACGGTATAGCTGTTACTGCCATCAGGATCTCAGCCACGAAGATGAAACAAGCCACTTAGTAACTTCACATAAATGGAGGAGGGTCCCAGCTGGGAGAACTTTGGAAACTGGATCAGACCTTGGAATTAATTGGGTCCATTCCTGTCTCCAAAGAAACTTCCACTGAGTCTTTTGCACAAAACATCTTGAAGTTGGAGCTCGTGAACAGGCTAACATCGCCTCCACACAATGTGTCCTGCAAGTAGGGAGGAGGTGCTGACCAACTCTAGTTGGACATCTGAAAGCCTACCAGACGATCAGGAAAAAAATATGGCACCTCATTCCCCAGTCATTCTCATTACACAAGAAAAGGGAAAAAGAGTCTCAATGAATCATTGGTTGAGCGTGCACCCTACATTCAGCATACGTTCAATGTGTACTGGCCAACAGAAACAGCAAATAACTCTACTTGACTTTCTCCACCAGTCCCACAGGCTTTGAATGGAGCAGAACCATCATGTATGCCCAACAGCTGCTCCACTCAAAGTTGTGTTCACGTTGGTCATGTAGTATAGAGATGGGAGACTGAAACACCTTTTCTTCACCTTACTCCTCCACAGAGCCCTTTTACAGGTTGTGTTTTACCTCTTCCTTTCTTTCCTGCTCCTCACACTTTCCATTGCAGCAGCTTTGTCCAAAAGCCCTTGTATCTGCCTTCTGTCCGCACTAAGCCTGAAAATTTCTGCTAATGTTGTCTTGCCCATGTCTGTTACCTCATGGTCAAAGGGACTAAGAAATTCAGGTGACGGACTAAGGTGCCCAAATATGTTAAGAGCCCAGCTAGAACACTACATCTGCTATGTCGTTGGCATAGTCACTGCTTATTGTCTTTGTTCATGTAACCTAAAGATAATCTGTCAACATGCTTTTGCTATTTAATAGGAGGACCAATAGAAGTAGGGTTTAAAACACAGATTTCAATGATGTGTCACATGTCCAACTGTGTGATGCTGTTTACTTACACTGAAGGTTTTATCACCCGGTGGTTATCAATGCTTGACTACAGCAGCTACAGCAGGATGCTAGTGCTACTCCGCCTCCTCCTGTGATAAGCAGCTTATTGTCTATACACACATGCACACAGAGAGCCTGTTGGGGGCGGGGCAGCTGTGGTGTGGGCAGAGTTAGCTGTGGTGTGGGCAGGGTTTGCTTTCTCAGCTCTGCTGCATTGCTAAATCTAAAAGCTCTGCTTGTGTCAGAATGGTTGCACCCAGTAAAATAAGTGATACATCATTGGATTCAGCTCTTTCTTGCCTACATTATGCTGATCTCAGGTGAGGTAGCAAACACCTGCTGACAGATTTATTTCCTTTAATGTTCACTTCTGTTTATATTCACAGATGAAAGTTCAATCCCACAAGTTAAGATTCTGGATGATAGTTCTCCTGTAGAGGAGCAGGAAGCAAACAGTAACAGTAATTACAAATATATTACCTGACTCCTAAGTTGCAAATAAAAATTATGAAATTACATGCGAACGCTAATATTTTACTTTTCACCGTACACCTGATACCTGCTTATATTTAAGATGCCCATAAGATCTCACAAAAGTTACAACAATTTTCAGCTTTCAATAGAGATTAGCAAATTTATTTGGGCGTAAATGAAATCTCTTCGAATTTTACAAAAAAATCATATTCTCCAAGATACATATTTCTTTCAGTTCGCTTGACACTAATTCAGTTTAACAGTAGCCAGCTATCCACCGTTGTGCTGAACCTTAGAGTGCCCATAAAACAAAATAATACTCAACTGTAGTGATGGGTAAACCCAAATGATAAAGTTTGAGGTCCATACCGAACACCTTGTGTCCATGCACAGACCCCAAATATAGACTTCTCCAGGCTGTCCCTGTTATCATTCAGGTTTGCAACCCAAAAATAGGGTGTTTCCACGCTGTCAACTGTGAGACAGTGCAAGAAACACTGCCTCTGTTCGGTGGTAAGTTCGCTACTGCTAGCAGCATTACTGATAGCAGCGAGAGCAGGTGTAAGTTGATGAGCGTATTCACCAGCCAGCTCCTGTGCAATAAATAAATACATTTCAAAAATGATGTGCGTTCTCCAGGCTGTTTTTTAAAATTGTTGAAATAAATAATTTAAAAAAACTGTGTAGGGTTCCCCCATTTTAAACAACAAGCCAAGCTAAAGCAGACATTTGGGGCTGGTATTCTCAGACTGGTAAGGGACAATGTATATTGATTCCCCCTAAAAAATAGCAGCCCCCAGCTGCCCCATGTCTATTTGTGCTTGTCTTGATGTGTTGGCAAGTGGGGTTGATATCAGATTTGTAATGTCAGCTGACATCAAGCCCTCAGGTTAGTAAAAGAGAGGTGTCTATAAGATGCCTCAATTACTAACCCCATAATAAGATGACAAAAGACACAGTATAAGACACAAAAAAGAATACCAGCCCCCAGCTGTCTGCTTTAGCTTGGCTGGTGGACAAAAATGGGGGCCCTACAATATTTTTTAAAATTATTTAATTAAATAATTTAATAAATGGTGTGGGGACCCCTCTATATTTGAGAACCAGCCAAGATAACAAGATAACGCTGACAGCTGAGGGCTGCAACTTGCAGCTGTCGGTTTTGCCTGCGCTGGTTGTCAAAAATAGAGGGGGCTTCACATAATTTTTTTAAATGTATTTATTTTTTCACAATTTGCTGAATTTGAAATTTGTTTTTCTTTCAGTAGCACATAAATGTTAAAAACTACAGCTAATACCGCAAAGAAAACTGTCATACAGCTATACCGACAGAATAATAAAAAAAGTTATGGCTCTCAGAATAAGAGGAGGAAAAAATAAAAGCACAAAAATTAGAAATTGTTAAAGGGAATCTGTCAGTCATCTGCCAAAACTATATGATTTATGTTGTCATGTTATTCTCTGAAGGATAATATCATCCATATCTTTACTTATGCAATCTATTGTACCCTGATTGAAAAATTGCTGTTTTAATTCATATGAAAACAAGACTTAAAGGAGTATTCCCATCTTCGAGATCCTAGCACAATATGTAGTAGGCATAATAATAATATTATTATCAAATACCTCCAATTAGAAATTTAGTACAGTTCTCCTGATAACCTATGTCACTTACCCCATGTGCAGGCATTGCAGTATCTTAGCTATCCATGGTTGTGACCCTAGCAACTAACTAACTGTTATTATATGAGAGGTTGTAACCATGGGTACCTAAGCTACTGCAACGCCTTCACATGGGGTAAGGAACATACAGTAGGTTATCAGGAGAACTATACTACATTTCTAATTGGAGGTATTTGATAATATTATTATTACACCTACCACATATTGGGATAGGATCTAGGAGATGGGAATACCACTTTAAGTGTTCTGAGTTTAATGGATCACTTTCGAACCCTCTACCTACCTAGCTTTATTCTCCAACCAGCCCCACATACCTCTTCTTGATTGACTTCACTTCACTGGCTTAGATACACTGCCCGTGAGCTGCCAATCAAGCAGAAGAAGGTGGTGCTGCAAAGGAATGGAACCAGGGAGGCAGAGGCTTGGGAAGTGCTCCATCACACCTAGAGCACTTAAACATAATTTGCATATGATTTAAAACCGTAGGATTTTTTCAGTCATGGAACAACAGATTGCATCAGTGAATGAAAGGATGACAATATCTTTCAGAAAGCACCATGACCATACACTATAGATAGTTTTGGGGGATGGATTGTGTTGACTGATGACAGTTGACTGGTTGCTGCTCTGGCATACACGTGATGTGTGTCGTATGTTTCTCTATATTCTGGTACATTCTTGTGATTGATTTATAATGATTGTCTGTTGCTTTCTCACAGGTGTAACATATTCCTGTTGGAAAAAGTTGTATTTTTGGTTTTGTGGTGTATCCATGCAACCTGAAGCCAAAATGTCCAAAGAAGAAGAGTTGAAGTTGCAGATGAAGATGACCAGCATTGAAGAAAAGCCGTTGTGGAGGACCGTGTGCAATGTCAATGCTGTCATCCTTCTCGCCATTAATGTTTTCCTCTGGGGTTATTTTGGATAAAGTACAAGGAAAAACTACGTTTGTAAAGTTTGTGGTCGGAGCTTTTACAGCCTTGGTAGACTACAGATGTGCCCTTCTCTACGGTTCCTTTTGGCAGAATTTATGCAGAGATCGGTGACACAAGATGACCAGCTTTGAAAAAAACAAATGTTGGGAGTATTTTATGTAATGTGTGTCTGTGTGCGTGGCCCAGTGGGTGTGATATGAATTTTGGGGGGTTTCGGTAGCATATTGCAAAAATTTACTTACCTTGGATCGGAAATGGTGGACACATCTGTACATCCAGACCTGTGGCTTCGAGCCGTGGGTCTGTTAGAACTTGTAGTTGAACCAAAACGTTGCACATTGTTTTTCTACAATACGTCTACTGGAAATCTACCCACTCCTATGAAACTCGGACATTGGAAATGTTTTCCAGCACTGAAATCCATCTGAATAAACCAAAAGACTGCCCACGAGGGATCAAACAGCAGATAATGTTCTACATGAAGATCACTCGTTTCCCTAACAAGGACAGAGAGGTCTCCGATCATATTTGAACCAGGTCTGAGCCAAAAATTGCAGATCAGTGATTTTTGTGGCATTCAAAGGATTTCTATTACAATAATAAATGTCCTCAAAATAAAAGTGAAATATATTTAATGTACAAGTATGACTGTGAACTCCCTTTTTCTGTTACCAGCAGACTATCTTGAGTCTAGAAGACTATGATTCACTATTCCGGTCATAACTGATAAGTCTACGGGGCCGATTCTTCAAAGTTTTTATGCCAGCTTAAACTGTGAAAAAGTGGCAAAATTTTTGCACAACGAAAATTTTTTTAATTTTTTTAATTTTTTGTCATTTTTACACCACTTTAAAGCAGCTCTGGTGAAATAGGCAAAACTGGGGATGAGCCAGGGCCGTACGACATGTGGTTATGCCCTCCCACCCATCCGATTAATTGAAAATAACGGTGTTTTGACTGGAGTAACAGTTCTGACAACGTGCACGAAGGCTCATGCCACTAGGAAGATGCAGCGAATTCATTAAGTGGCATGCATTTCTTGCTTTGTGAAAACTGATGTGCACAACGTCAGATTAATTAATCTGCCCCATGTGTTCATTTACCCTCACTCACAAGCATCACTCTTTTAGCTGGCTCCGTGGGCACCTAAGCCTTGCCTGCCTGGTAGATGCATAATTCGGTCACAGGAACAGGAAGTGCTACTCACCCCCACTTGCTAGCTAGATAACTTGCAGGTATTTATTTCTAAGCCGATTTCCTCCTTCATATCTGCAGCGTCTGTGTGTGTCTGACCTCTACCAACAGAAACAGGGTACAGTATTTAATGATTTCTGTAATACTTACAGGGGACAAGGCTTTGAACTCATGCTGACCTTCGACCCATCCTTGTCACCAACAACTTAACTCTTTGAAAACACAGCTCACCCTTTTTGTTCTTATTAGTGGCACCTTAGACTTCACCAATGTCACTCAGATCAATATGTCCGTAAGCCCATTTTTACCATCATTACATCATCATTAGTGTTGAGCATTCCGATACCGCAAGTATCGGGTATCGGCCGATATTAGCTTATCGGACCTTCGATACTTTGTTCGATATTTTCCATATATCGTATACCGGAATCGGAAGTTCCCATAATTCTTTGAGAGGCAATGTGATTTAGTCAGCCAATGAGGAATCCTAAGAAGTGTGGGCACATCCTGTAATGCTGCGTCATGTTAACTAATGGCATGGCTGTGATTGGATGCTGAAATGATGTCAGAATGCACTATAAAAGGCGCCGCCGCCATTTTAGCGTCACTATGCTGTGAACTCAGTTAGGGACAGAACGCTGCTCTGCTGACTCTGAGGGACAGTTAGAGATTGCGATTTTGTGTACTGTGCTTTAGGCAGGCTAGCACCAACCACTGTGTAAAGCTTCCTTTTGCCTGCAGTGTTGTTTTAACAGCTCTGTGCAAGGTGTGTGTGTGAGAGTGCAGGTGACGCTGCAGTTTGCTCTGCATCCAACTCTGTCTGTAGGCATCTGCACGTGTCACTCACAGACTCTTTTTTTTTTTCTTTAGTGTAATTCTAGCTGCTCCATTCAATAGAAATTATAGTGTGACGTGCTTCCATCCGTATACAATACATTGGTTGCAAACACTATAGAAGTACAGAAAGGAGCCTTTCACAGATAGTGAACAGTTGTGTTTCAGTGTTCACTGCAGTCTGTGAGGTTTTTTTTTTTTTTTTTTTAAATGCAGATCACGCTCCAGTTACTTCTTCAACTAATGCTGCGTGTACTCTGCTGAGCGTGTGTCACTGGCTCATCCTTGTCATTTTTCTAAAATTGGTGCTGCTTTATTCTATTTTAAATTTACTAAAATCTATTAGTGTGACGCTCTTCCATCAAAATACAATACATTGCTTGCAAACATAATAGAAGTCCACAAAAAGGCCTATTCACAGCAACTGAACAGTTGTGTTCACTGTTCACTCTAGTCTGAGGTTTAAATTTTTGGTAGGAGTGTAGATCCCGCTCCACTTACTTCAACCACCGCTGCGTGTACTGTCACTGCGCTCATCCTTGTCATTTTTCTAAAATTGGTGCTGCTACATTCAATTTCAAATAATTCAAATCTATTAGTGTGACATGCTTCCATCCGTATACAATACATTGGTTGCAAACAATATAGAAGTACACAAACGGGCCTTTCACAGCTACTGAACAGTTGTGTGCACTGTTTACTGTAGTCAGAGGTTTTCATTTTTGGAGTGCAGATCACGCTCCAGTTAGATCACGCTCCAGTTAGTGCCTCATCCTTGACATTTTTCTATAATTGGTGCTGCTCCATTCTATTTCAAATAACTCAAATCTATTAGTGTGACGCGCTTCCTTCCATATACAATACATTGGTTTCAAACACTATAGAAGTTCACAAAGGGGCCTTTCACAGCTAGTGAACATGGGTTGTTAAATTTTAACTAAAATATGTATTTTTTCAAATGACACAAATATAAGTAATGTTGAAGAGGAATAGTCCTACATCCATTGTTTGCACAATATTACAGGTGTACATCACGTCCCTTAATCAACAATGTATTATTATATTTACTTGTATGCTTTTATTTAAAAGCCAAGAACACAGAAGGATAACCTTCGCACTGCAGCTGTTGTCAAAGTTCAACCCACATTATGCACTTCCAACATTGCAGCATTTGAGGCATGATGTGCAGTAATTTTTGCCGGACACACAGCAGGGGAACAGCAGGCGTTACTGAACCCCACAAACACATCATCGATTGTTTTGATCTGTGCATCCAACACTTCTGAGCCCAGGGTCAAGGAGGGTGTAGGCTGAGGCCTAGTATGAGATGTTTGAACTTTAATTTGAACTTTAATTTGGAGTTAGCAGCATTAATTTTTGTCAGACACACAGCAGGGGAACAGCAGGCGTTACTGAACCCCACTATCACTATAGCTTGTGTATTGGTCTGTGGACACGACACTTCTAAGCAGCAACTGGCAGTGTTGTAGCCCAGGGAGTATAGTTCAGGTGGTAGAAAGATGAACATAACAGGAGACATGGAAAACGTTGCCAACCAGTTAGTTAATCTGAAACGGACAGGCAAATTCAGGCGAGATCCATGCCTAGTTCATTTTCAGAAAAGTAAGCCATTCTACATTATTGGAGGATAGTCGCATGCAACGGTCTGTTAGTACACCACCTGCAGCAGTAAAGACGTGCTCCGATAATACACTGGCAGCAGGGCAAGCCAGCACCTCCAATGCATACTGGCTAAGCTCTGGCCATGTATCCAGCTTAGAGACACCAAACTTGAATGGGGAAGAGCCATCTGGGAGTACACTGAGAGGGCAAGACATGTAGTCTGTCACCATCTTACGGAAATGTTGCCTCCTGCTGACTGGAGCCGTCTCGGATGGTGTAGACATTGGTGGCGCTGCCACAAAACTTCGCCACATTTGGAACATACTGTTCTTGCCCTGTGCAGAGGCGCTGCTTGTGCTCCCTCTTGTTGCAGAGCTGTCTCCACTGCCTCGACGCACAGAGCTGCTTTGTAAAGCAGTAGCAGCAGCAGTGCTCTCGGCTGGAATGGAGAACATTATGGATTGCACCAGTGTGTCTTGTTACTTCCGCATTTTACGCTCCCGGTTCAACGGTGTGATGAGGCTTTGTAAGTTGTCCCGGTAGCGAGGGTCTAGGAGGGTGTACACCCAATAATCAGACGTGGTGTGAATGTGTTCGATGCGGCGGTCGTTTCTCAGGCACTGCAGCATGAAATCAACCATGTGCTGCAGACTCCCAACTGGCCAAGAAACGTTGTCCCCTGCAAGAGGCGTCATCTCTGCCTGCTGTGCATCACCCCACCATTGCTCTACATACTGACTAGAGCATTGTTTACCTCCCTCTGGAGCGATGTTTCCTCCTCCATTGACTCCTCCTCATCCTCCTCACAAAGTCCTTCAAATACATAAAAATTTACAAAATTTAAAACTCATAAAATTTAAAAACATTGTATCATAATTCTGTAACATCACTTTATGGAAACACAATAGCATTACAAAAGGATAGACAAAAACTGTACATTATGTGCTTTGTAAATACATTAAAAGTTTGGAATGGTTATGAAAATATAGACAGCGACTCTGGAGGTTGAATTGTTGATACAGCATGGTACTTTGAAAGTCCTCCAGCCCTTTGTGAGGAACCACGTTGCGCTGACTGTCCAGAAGGTGATAGAATTTGTGACTCCTCATCCTCCACCTCTTCCAAAACCTCATGCCTTAGTGCTTGCAGTGTTTTTTGAAGCAGGCAGATAAGGGGGACATTCAGGCTGACTAGTGCATCATCTGCACTCGCCATCCGCGTTGACTCATCAAACACACGCAAAACGTGGCAGATGTCCTTCATAGAGTCCTTCGCCACTCATTACACTGGCTGCCCATTCATTATAGGATACAATTCTAATTACTGGTTCTCACCAACAAAGCTCTCCACAGTGCAGCACCCCCCTACATCTCCTCCCTCATTTATATTTATCGGCCTAACCGACTGCTGCACTCTGCAAACGACCTTCGACTAACCTCTGCACTAATCCGTACCTCCCACTCCCAACTCCAAGACTTCTCCCGCGCTGCGCCAATCCTCTGGAATGCTCTACCCCAAGAAATTAGGACTATCCGCAATTTGGATGGTTTCAGGCGCTCCCTCAAAACACATTTGTTCACAGTGGCCTATCACATTCACTAATCAAAGTCATTCTATGTGTAAGTCTGTGTGTGTAGCCCATTCACTATCTCCATGCATCCCTCACTCCCTTAAAATGGCTGGACCATCATTGTAAAAACACCATTGTATATAAACACCTGTACTTTGTATCTCCCCCACTCATTGTAGATTGTAAGGTCTCACCAGCAGGGGCGGCTGATTTTGCTTTAATTATTGTATTGTTAACGTTGTTACTTATGACTTGTGTTTTGAAACTGTTAAACTGTAAAGCACTGCGGAATATTATGGCGCTATATAAATAAAGATTATTATTATTATTATTATTATAGAGGCCCACTCAGTAGTGGTGAAGTGTGAACGGCGCAAATTGCGAGTTGATTGCGCCTGATGCAGCTGATACTCCATTACTGTTGGCTGCTGCTCACACAACCGCTCCAACATATGTAACGAGGAATTCCACCTGGTGGGTACGTCACATATGATGCGATGTTCATGAAGGCGAAATCTGCGTTGCAGAGCTGCAATCAGCGATCTGGCCATGCTGGAACGTCGCAAGGCGGACCTTGTGCAGCAGTGCATCAAGATCCGGATAGTCCCTCAAAAAACTCTGCACGACCAAGTTGAGCACATATGACAGACATGGTATGTGAGTGAGGTGGCCAAGGCCCAGAGCTGCCACCAGATTTCGGCCATTGTCACACACTACCAAGCCTGCCTGTAGATTCGCTTCCAAAAACCACACGTCGCTCTCCTGCTTTATGGCATTACAGAGCTCCTGCGCTGTGTGGCTAAGATTCCCCATGGAAATTAATTTCAGGACGGCCTGTTGACATTTGGACACGGCTGTGCTCATATCGGTCGCAACAGGTAAACGTTCACGGGTCCATGTGGAGGTAGACCGTGACGGCTCCTGCAGCGATGATTCAGAGGAACTGGAGTAGGAGGAGGAGTCAATGTGTACAGACTTGATTCCTGCAATCCTTGGAGTTGGCAGAACACGTACAGCGCCACTCGCAAGATCAGTACCCGGCTACACAACATTGACCCAATGGGCAGTGAGGGAAAGGTATTGTCCCTGGCCATGGGTGTTAGAACCCTCTTGTTAGGTTTTGTTTCAGTTTGCTGGTCACATGACCTTTTTTCCCTATTTAGTCTGGCTCCGCCCTTCTGGCTTTGCTTGCCTTCATTGTATTATCTACTGTTAAGCTAGCCGGGTGCTTAGGTGCCTTAATCAGTCAGTTTTGCTTGATGTTAGGATCGCAAAGTATTTTTTTTTCTGTTTAATTATCCATGCTACAATTTATGTTAGGAGGTGTCCACCTTTTCTCCCAGTCCCTAGATCTTGTAGGGATTCCTCCCTCGCAACTATAGGTCTTCGTTCACACTAGATGAGGACTATAGCGGGTCTGGTCGCAGGATCAGGTTCCCCGTTACATCGTAGGGATTCAGCTTAGTTGTATTGTAGGGACAGAATTCTCTTCTTTCCTTACGGTTGTAGCAGATCATAACAATGGGTACTGGTCCACGCATCGGTGGTCAGGTGGACCTTGCTACTGAGGGCGTTTAGTAGCGCATGTTTAATTTTTCCCTCAACATGCTTTTGCAGACCAGGGAGGCTTGCCTGCTGAAATGAAATCGGCTTGGCACATTGTATTGTGGGACTGACAATGATATTCAGTTACGGAAACTGTCTGTCTCCACCAGCCTGAATGACAGCATTTCAAGGGACAGGAGTTTTGCAATGCCAGCATTCAGAGCCTGTGCTCGTGCATGGTTTGCGGAGTATGGCCGTCTTTTATCCCATGCCTGTGCTACCGATGGCTGTTTTGTGGCCTGGGAGTGTGAGGATGACAGGGAACTTGCTGCTGTGTGTGGAATAACACTTTGTCTCTGGACAACAGTGACCGAGGTTCTTCCATGGCGATCCTGTGAGGAAGCAGAACCAGTGTGTGTGAGCTCGATGAAGAGGCTTCAACACAACCTGAAGATGTAGGTGCTGCTGTAGGTTGGCCTACATCTCCAGTGTGTCTTTGTAACTCAACTACGTGCTTTGTCCGCACATGTTTCCACATATTTGTGGTATTGAGGTGACTGACACTTTTAGCTATTTTTAATTTTTGATTACACAGCTTGCATTTGACATAGCAAATATCATGTGCAAGTGTGTGAAAAAAGGACCACGCAGTGCAAGTCCTGGGAGCGCACGTTTTGACTTTTGGAAGACAACTGCTCCGAACAGGTGCCAAACTGGAGGCTACAGGCAACCGAGTCTGCAGCCTAACTCTCCCTCCTGTTTGTACCGTTGGGGCAATGTCTTCCTCTATCTTCCTTCTATCACTAACCACTTCTCTAGGCCTCTCCCAGCTTTCAACCAAAGTACTGGTTCTCAGCCACAAAGCTATCCACAGTGCAGCACCCCTCCTACATCTCCTCCCTCATTTCTATCTATCGGCCTAACCGACTGCTGCACTCTGCAAACGACTTTCGACTAACCTCTGCACTAATACGTACCTCCCACTCCCGACTCCAAGACTTCTCCCGCGCTACGCCAATCCTCTGGAATGCTGTACCCCAAGAAATTAGGACTATCCACAATTTGCATGGTTTCAGGCGCTCCCTCAAAACACATTTGTTCAGAGCGGCCTATCACATTCACTAATCAAAGTCATTCTATGTATTCTGTGTAAGTGTGTATGTGTGTGTCTCTAGCCCATTCACTATCTCCATCCCTCAGTCCCTTAAGATGGCTGGACCATCATTGTAAATGCACCATTGTATATAAACACCTATACTTTGTATCTCCCCCACCTCATTGTACATTGTAAGCTGTCACGAGCAGGGGCGACTTATTTAGCTTAAATTATTGTATTGTTAACGTTGTTACTTATGTTCTTAAACTGCAAAACTGTAAAGCGATGCGTAATATGATGGCGCTATATAAATTAATATTATTATTATTATTAGGATTCCTCTGAGCTGCTCCCACCACCTTCCTGTTCCTCACGCCATGTTGGGTCTTGGACCTCATCATCTCCACTACCCTCTTCCAACACCTGCTGCTGTTGGGTGGTCTGGCCAGCACCATGCTCAACAGAAACTGGCACCTGAGTCTCATCATCATCAGATGTGTTCTGCGGTGTGCTGACCATCGGCACTGTCTCACCCGCCTCTTCAGATTCAGAGATACACAGCTGTTGCGCATCACTGCATACTCCCTCTTCTTCACATTACAGAATGCTGCTTGGCTGGGCCCCTGTTTGCAAGCCAATAGATTCTGAGAACAGAAGCAGACACTCAGCTGGCTCCTGAACAGAACTCTCTGACTGCCTGGGCAATTTGCCAGGCGGTGAAGAGACAGATGGTTGCTCAACAGTGCTGTGGTCCTGAGAGGAGGTGGAAGCAATTGAAGTCGATGCATTGGCTGACATCCAACCAACAACGGCTTCAATTTGTTCTTCCCGCAGCAGGGGGGTACTCCGAGCTCCTACAAAAGTGCGCATAAAGGAACGCTCACGGGGAAAACTGGTGGATGCTGTGTCACTGGGGGCCGCAGCAGCCACAGAATCCCCACGTCCTCTCCCTGAAGAAACTCCACGGCCACGACCACGTGCCTTACTCCCTGCCTTCTTCATCTTGGTAGATTGATAAAGAAAGTCTGAAAAGTTATAAGGCCTAAGTGTGGTTATTCCGCAGAGACTGCAGTGAACACTGCACACAACTGTTCAGTAGGTGTGAAAGGCCCCTTTGTGTACTTCTATAGTGTTTGCAACAAATGTATTGTATACGGATGGAAGCGCGTCACACTAATAGATTTTATTTATTTGTAATAGAATGGAGCAGCAACAATTAGAGAAAAATTTCAAGGATGTGCCAGTGACACACGCTCAGCAGACTACAATCAGCAGTGGTTGAAGAACTAACTGGAGCGTGATCTGCACTCCAAAAAGGAAAACCTCAGACTACAGTGAACACTGCACACAACTGTTCACTACCCAACGCGTCTCAGCAGGAAGGCAGTCTGTGCGTCAAAACAAAGGCGCAAGCATACATCCACGTACCCTGTTTATAAACCTATATAAAAAAAATTATGTAGTAGTGACGCACACTTTATTGAGGTACAGTATTACATCGCCATTCACCATCTGTGGCTATGCAGTCTCATCTATATATACCTTAACTATCCGTTGTCATGCTTGCAAGTCGACAGTCAGGCATAAATAGCAATTTTCTCTATGCACTATGCACTATGCACTTTTTAAAGGTTATGTTTGTTAATAAAAATGATTATTGCCACATATTATGAGTAGTGTTGAGCGATACGATACTGCAAATATCGGGTATCGGCCGATATTAGCTGTATCGGGCTTTCGATTCCGAGTACCGATATTTTCGTCATATCGGATACCGGAATCGGATTTGTCACTGTCACTGTGAGTGTCCGTCGGTCGGGTCTGTCAGGAGTCAGCGGCACTTACCTGGCAGAAGATCTCCGGCGGTCACGTCCTGGACTGCTTGATGGCCGCCATTATCTTCTCCCTGGCGGTCACATGCAGTTTTTCGCGATAACTGCAGTGACTGCTGGGTAATCTCGGCCGTAAAGCAGTCAGTCCGATGACGTCACCGCCGGGGAAGCAGGTAATCAGCTGTGCTGCGCCGGGATGACAGGCTCTGCCTGCCTGCCTGCCTCTGATGTCATTCTGATGTAGCAGAGCTGGATCGTCGTGGGACACTCGTTACTATGGACTGCGTCGGACAGGTGGTATACTGCTGTTTTTTTTTTTTCATTTTTTACAGGAGATCGATGGCGTCGCAGGATGAGACTGTAATAAAAGTAATGAAAACTGTGTTGTTTTTTTTATTAAATTAAAAAACTTTTTTATGAACATTCACCCGTCCGGGTACATCAACAATTTAACTATTTACATACAGGGACCCTGTCCGGGTTATTTATAATTCTTTGGCAGGGGTGTTCCAGGTACCACCTGGTACTCTTCTGATGCTTGCCAAACATCCGAGACACCAAGGACCACCAGGACCTGATGACGTCGTGTGGCCTGTACAGTCAAGTCGTGACCCGCTATCTGTGTCTGTGTGGCCACCTCTTTCATCTCCCTCCGGGTCTGGAGCCCTATGTCCGGACTGAACGAACCCCAGGGGGCCTAACAGGCGCCGGGTACGGGCCAGATATCATTATCATGTCCATAGCTGGGGCTGCTGAGGAGACCACTGAGGGAGGCTGGGGAGATTTACGGCGTGGGTGGGCACTTGTGCAGAGGCCTGGATGTGGGAGGCTGAAGGCTCCGAGGGTCTCACAGGTTCCTGACACTCTGGGGACCAGGGGTCGCACCTGGTGACATTTAGGGCATACCATCCATTGTAACCCCAGTGTCGGGTGTAAGTTACCAAGTCTCCTGGCAACAGGTCCCTCCCCGGGTGTCCTTCTGGGAGGTGAGTCTCCACGTCCCGCCGGGTCACAAACACTTCTAAATAAAGTCCAGGCTCCTGGATGAAGCCCCAACCAGCTTTCAATTTAAAGCTCCGTACTGCACCCTTACGCAGCGGCTCCCTCACCCTACTTTTATCTTTTCTCATCCGGTCCTTATCTGCCCGGTCCTTCTCGATGTGACGTTGGCGAAGCTTCTGGGATTCGCGCTGCTCCCTTTGTCGCTCGGCTTCTCTCTCCCAACGTCTCCACTCTTC
>JARQOD010000009.1:88630357-88694595 GCA_033576555.1 Oophaga sylvatica
GTTAGACTTTTGGGAAGACCTTTTCCCTGAAAAGGTGGGATGACCCGATCCCCAAGAGGAGTGACCGGCTCGCCCCCTGCCACGAAAAAACCGCCGGTTACCGTAGGAACCGGTCCTGCCAAAAGCAGCCGTAGCTGCCCTACGCTGAGGCAACGCTGACTCCTTAGCCTTAGCCATCAATTCCGTGAGGTCAGAGCCGAAAAGCTGACCACCTTTGTAAGGCAAAGATAGCAAACCTTGTTTGGAGACCGCATCTCCAGTCCACTGTTTAAGCCACAACGCTCTTCTAACAGTGATTGTAGAAGCCTGAGCTCTGGATATTAGGGAAGCCATATCCAAAAGAGCATCACAGACATATTGGTCTGATTCTTCTATTAACTTAATGATCTCATCTATTGCCTGTAAAGAGGACCCATCCTGCAGGGATATCCGCAGGCGAGCTGTCCAACCCATGGAAGCTCTAGAAGCACAATAGGAAGATAAAGCCACTCTAAAGGCCTGACCAGCAGCTTCATAGCCGGCCTTGGCCGCCATCTCTGACTTTTTGTCCAGCGCATCCTGCAAGGTAGCTTTTCCTTTGACGGGAAGCATAGAAGCTTTGTTAAGCTTGGATAAAGAAATATCCACCTCAGGGGATGGAATCCAGCTAGCAAATAGGTCTGCTGGACAAGGATACAAGGTTTCAAACAACCTTGTCCCCTGAAAACGCTTGTCTGGACAAACGCGTTCCTTTTCTACTTTCTTAGAAAACTCACTCATAGCTAGCATCGCTAAACGTGATCTTTGCGACCCATGGTACCATCTGGGAATACCTTCATCATCATTCATGTCCTCAGGTACTTGCAGTACCTCTCGTATGGCTCTGACAAAGGCATCTATACGGCCCGACAAGGAAGCAGAGTGCTCCTGAAAATCCTCTCTGCCCGAATCAGAACATTCTCCCTCAGAAACTGAAGGAGAACTCCCCTCGCAGACAAATCTGAGTCACTTAGTGGGGAGGCATAGCAATCCTGGGACGCTTTTTGCTATGAGAAGGTCTAGAGGATACCCACTGACCCAAAAGGTCAGAAAGCCCACTAATAGCAGTAGTGAGCATATCAAACTTGGCATCATAGCGACCTCCAATAGTGGCGCTAGAAGGTGCAGAGGATTCCATCGTGTCAGAAACGCGGGGCTGGTCCTGGAGAGGACGAGGAAGACGATCAGCCTCCTGACTCAAATCTGACATGCCGGTTATTCAGATGGTAATAGTGATGAGAAATAACCAGAGCAGTGTGGTCTCACACAGTAGCAAAACGCTGAAGGGTTAACTTCTTTAAAAACAAAAGAATACCCCAGCAGTGAAAAACGGCGCCCCCCCCCGCTGCAGACAGCTCACAGACCGTTACTGAGGGATACAATGTCCCAATGATCAGAAAACTGCAGCGCTGCGCTAGAGAGCGCAAACAGCAAAAACAAATGCTGCGGGAGGCTAAAGGGTTAAGCTGCTACCTAAGCGATAGCAGCGACTCACCCGGCTGGCTTGGTGTTGTCTCAAATGCCTGTGTACAGAAACGGAGGAGAGGAGACCAGGAGAGCTGTAATGGCTGCCGCAGAGAGCAGGAAGAGAAGGAGCCAGTCACTTCCTGTATCAGAAAGCCGGGAAAGCCCGAAGCCACGCCCCCTCTCTGCTCAGTCAAAAAAGTGCGGGAGATCTTATGCACTCCTCTCCCTGTACACTGTAACGGCGCTGCAGCGCCGAAAACACACAGCACATATTAAATAAAAAATCGCTCTCTTCTTTTTTTTTTTTTTTTTTAAAAAATGCCCAATCATGAGAAAATAGTGGGAAACACCAATAACAGTCAGCGCTGTCACCGCAGACGCTGTAATCACTCGCACATATCAAAATATAATGCAGAGTACTCACCAGCCAAAAACGCCACAGGGACCCTCCACGGATATGTGACGCTGTGCCCATTGCTTCCCCATGAGAACAAGGAACGCAGTGACCCAGAACGTGGTATGCGTCCTGTCAGGGATAGCTACCTCTTCCCCCCGGGCCGGCAAGAAAATGTAATGACCACCATTTAGGGAATACATATTGCCAGGGGAGAGGATGGGGTCCAGCAGCGCCGGTACCCCTGATCCTCTAGACATAAAGTCCAGGACCCTGTCCGAGTAAAATAATAAACTCTTCTGAGGTGATTTCTGAGGAGCTGCATTAACAGCCGTCCTTCCTACTTGGACCTCAAGTCGAAACTGGAGTGTACGGCAGGAGGAGCCAGTGCCGGAGGGGCCGGACAACACCCATTTTTAGAACCTGAGGTTAGTCCTACTATCTGGCTCCGCCCTACCCAGAAGTAAAGAAGTGTCCCCCTTGCTTCCATCTGCAGCTGAAATACTTAGCTACTTTGTAAATCCAATATATGTGACTTTTTAGGTCACTGGACAAACCCTTTAAATTTTAATGACAAAATAGTGCCAAATAGAAAAAAAAAAAAAAAAAAAAAACACCATTACTCACCTTATCGATCCCTTTACACCAATTTTAAGACGGCCTGGGTTCCCCAACGGTCTCTACTTCCAGGTCCCACCTTGAAACACAGAAACTACTAGGATGCTAATGTCACGGGTGTGTCAGAGGCTGCAGGCAGTCACACTGCATCTGGTTGCAGAAAGTCGCAGAGGTTGACCTTGCAGACTAGTTGCCACCTCCCTCGGCCACCTCCTGTTGGGAGGTGCGGGTGTTATTTCCTATTTGCACTTTGTTGAAGCTTGGAGCGGTAGCAGTCTGCTAGAATCCTCTTGGAGTTTGGAGAGCGTCAGTGTTTCTCTCTGTGGCTACTCAAGCTTAGTGCTCCCCTGGTTTCATTTATCCTTACTGTCTTTAGTGTTAGTGGGATTGACTAGCATTTATCCTATCCTTCCCGATGCAGGGCTTTTTGCCAGGGTCACACAGGGACTATGTATCCTGTTCTGCGATAGGTGCAGAACCTATGTAGGGACGGTAGGACAGACAGGGTGACGTTAGATCAGTCTAGGGGTCTCCACTTCCCGCTTCCCTAGTATTTGGTTCCCCTTCCCTAATCCCTTTGTGTTGCACTTAGTCTGTCCTACACTGTGCGAGACAGCTAATTACACTCACAGACTGAGGATGCAGATACTAATCAGCCGAGTGGGCATTTCCAAAGATAGGACCTAAAAGTAGAGACCGTTATGGGCCCAATCAGGCTGGCACAAAGACTGTCGCTCTCCACTCTTCTTTTCACACGTTGCCATCGTAATAGACTTCTGTTATTTGCAGGTCTAAACTAATGCCCTGTTTTCCTCCTCAATATATCCATACCCTTCTGCAGCCGCCCTATCACCCACTCAGGAAGTGTACTGCATCAATACAATGAGCAGCACATCTGCATGGGCGGGGCTCTGAACCAGCCCCACCCATGCTTAAGATATTACAACTGTATTTCATAATATTCAAAATAGACCATTTAAATTGCAAATAATAATTAAAAAAAAAAAATACCCCTTCCCCCCATGTCTTCACACAGAAATATTCTGAAAATAAACATGCGCAAAATGAATAAAGGGAACTGATTTTTTTCCCATCCACCAATAGACTGCCCGGCCCCCGGGGAAACTCAGAGAAGATGCTAAAAACACGAGTCAAGTAATCAGCAAGAGTCCTTCACAAGAGGTAATTAAAAATAAATCCATGTTATTTGGCAGAAGGGGCACATTGCTGATTTAATAGCTAATTGAAAGCTCGCCTTATGATTATTTAAAGGAATTTGCCGAAGTGCTGCCAAAAGGAGGGAGTGAACGGCGCATTAAATAAATGGCTGGTAATTACAGCTCGCTGACGGTAGAGTGCACGACGCAAGGAACTCGAGTCACCGAGCGCCCCACACATACATTCCCAATCATGGTCAGATTTTATATGCAGGTACCAGGGGGTCTTCTTGGTTTGCACACGCCTCTAAGTGTTCCTGACGGCACGTCACTGATATTATACATCATCATGTTTGTGTTGCAGATGACAACTCAAGAACTACAAGCCTATCATGGCTACGTGGTGATGATTCACCCAAAATCCATAAGTCTCTATTAGGCTGGTGCCATGAGATGCCCATTGTAGCATCATAACAAAACTTATAAGGCACAATGTGACCAACGCTGTTAAAGTCACTCAGTCTTTCCAGCAAAACTCCCTCTGGATAGGACAAGAAGCAAATACAGAGGATCCACGTGGAAGCTTAGGTGGGATACACCAGTAAGTTTCTGGGACCACCACGGCAAAAAGCGGTATTCCCATCTCAAACATTTAAAGAAGCATTGCCATCACAGTTTTTCTAAGCTCTATGTAGAAACAGTAAGTCTCTTTTCCCTGCATGAGTCATCATTAGAACTACAATACTTCATCACTGCAAAGTTTCTGGCAGGAGGTGGAGGAGCAGAGCAGCAGGGTCAGGAGTTGAAGGGGTTGAGCTGGGCTGCCAGGGACTTTGCAGTGATGTAGAATTGTAGTTCTAATGATGACTCATGCAGGGAAACAACTTCCTGTTTCTACACAGCGCTTAGGACTCAGTTTTTAATACTGTGATGTCATAGACATAATGGAAAAGAGTAGAATTAGCTGGGTAGAAAGACAAAATGATCAATTGTAAGTACACAGTGCTGTATATTATGATGACTGTAATATATTAAAAGGATAAAAACTTTGATGCTTCTTTAAGACATCTATATCCACAAATCGAGAATAGGGCTCATGACAAGTCATCAGGAAAGCAGAGGTAGCCACACATTACTGGCTCTCTGCATTCACTTCTATGAGCGTTTTGAATACCACAGAAGTAAGTGGAGAGAGATGTAACTGGCAGCCACTGCTACATTTGCAATGGCTCCATTCTCGAGATACGGTACCATATATTAGACATATTATGTATATAGACAGGAAATTCAGCCAAAGTGCAAGGCGGTGGGACCCCTTTTAAGGATTTCCTAAAATTTCAAACAATTATACAGTTTTTTTTTTACATTAAAAGGGAAGGTTTTTACTATTTAATCTGAGATCAGCATAATGTAGGGGTAGAGAGCCCGATTCCAAGGATGTGTCACTTGCTCAGCAACTTGCACTAATTTCAATACAATCATTTTTTTATCAGCAGATTATCACTGCAGGACTAGATGTCACGTGACAGACAGTCCAGCTGATCTGTGTAACCCCGCCCCCACCACTGATTGGCAGCTTGCTGACAATGTACAGTGTGCACAGAAAGCAGCCCATTAGAGGTGTGGGCAGGGTTATAAATGGCTCAGCATTAGAGTTGAGCGATACTTTCCGATATCCTAAAGTATCGGAATCGGAATGGTATCGCCGATATCACTAAAATATCGGCGATACCCGATACCGATACCGGAAGTCCCATGTAAGTCTATGGGAACAAAATATCGAAATTAAAAAAAACCCATTCTTGCCTTGTTGGTTAATTGTACATGAAGGAAAACAAGAAAGAGTAATGTAGAATGTATTGGGGAAGGTTGAGGAGACATTAAAGGCATAGATGTTTAACCCAATCAAATGGAATAGCATAAATATTTTTTTTTTTAAAGATGTTCGGATTGACGAAGAAATTGACAATGTTAACGTTTTTTATATTTTGGCAAATATGTATATTACACAACTTCCATGCTCTTCATCTTCACCTTTTTAACTTTTCACACACTTTCTCCTTCATAATCTTCTGCAGCATCATCTTTTTCATCAAATTATTCTTCATCTTCACCTTCTTTATCTTCTTCTTAAACTTCTTGCTATTCATCTTTGTTAACATTACTCATATTCTTCTTATTAAACTATTATTCTTATTCATATTCTGCTTCATCTTCTTCATCATATTCTTATTTGTGACAGAGAATCCTGTACTTGTAATCTGTCAAAGTATGAATTTTTCATCCTTCCGTTCTTGCTGTCACAAAAGATTTAAATTACAACAGTATTTGTCCGTGTTCAGTTTAGCCTGCAGCAGCAGGCATTTTCCAGGGGCACCACGAGGAGGAACGGACTCACCCCCATACACTGCTTAGTCTTCTTCTGCTTAGAATTTAGAGCATATATTTTGCTCTTCATTTTGGTCTTATACTTCATGTTCTTCTGCTTTTAGATCTTCTGCTTATTGTTCTTGTGTCTCTTGTTCCGTATCTTGTATTTGTAGCACAATCTTGTACCAGCTGATGTTACTGGGACACGGTTACTAAGCAGGAGGTACCTGTGTCAAGCACTCCAAGACCACGACGTTGCTGGACTCGGAACAGATGAGGCACCTAGGCCAAGGCATGCGGAGAACCAGTGACGTATGGAACCGACGTAGCAGAAGTCAAGAGCCATGCAAGAACGAGGACGTGACTGTGCTGGAACCGGAGGCATCAGAAGAAAGAGCAATGCACACCGAGGACATGGTACTGGACCGTACTAGCGAGGTACTGTGCCCCAAAGCATACAGGCAGCAGATTGCTGGACTCGATACCGAGATGGAGGACTAGCAGGCACTGGGAAAACGTTCGGTACTGGAACCGGGGTAGCAGAAGGTACAAGAGCCAATGCAAGTAACGAGGACCAGCTGACTGTGCTGGAACCCGGAGGGGCAGCAGAAGGAAAAGAGCCAATGGCACAACCGAGGACCAGCTGACGTTACTGGGACACGGTTACTAAGCAGGAGGTACCTGTGCTCCAAAGCACTACCAAGGACCAGCAGACGTTGCTGGAACTCGGATACCGAGATGGAGGCACCTAGGCCAAAGGCACTGCGGAGAACCAGTTGACGGTACTGGAACCCGGACGGGTAGCAGAAGGTACAAGAGCCAATGCAAGTAACGAGGACCAGCTGACTGTGCTGGAACCCGGAGGGGCAGCAGAAGGAAAAGAGCCAATGGCACAACCGAGGACCAGCTGACGTTACTGGGACACGGTTACTAAGCAGGAGGTACCTGTGCTCCAAAGCACTACCAAGGACCAGCAGACGTTGCTGGAACTCGGATACCGAGATGGAGGCACCTAGGCCAAAGGCACTGCGGAGAACCAGTTGACGGTACTGGAACCCGGACGGGTAGCAGAAGGTACAAGAGCCAATGCAAGTAACGAGGACCAGCTGACTGTGCTGGAACCCGGAGGGGCAGCAGAAGGAAAAGAGCCAATGGCACAACCGAGGACCAGCTGACGTTACTGGGACACGGTTACTAAGCAGGAGGTACCTGTGCTCCAAAGCACTACCAAGGACCAGCAGACGTTGCTGGAACTCGGATACCGAGATGGAGGCACCTAGGCCAAAGGCACTGCGGAGAACCAGTTGACGGTACTGGAACCCGGACGGGTAGCAGAAGGTACAAGAGCCAATGCAAGTAACGAGGACCAGCTGACTGTGCTGGAACCCGGAGGGGCAGCAGAAGGAAAAGAGCCAATGGCACAACCGAGGACCAGCTGACGTTACTGGGACACGGTTACTAAGCAGGAGGTACCTGTGCTCCAAAGCACTACCAAGGACCAGCAGACGTTGCTGGAACTCGGATACCGAGATGGAGGCACCTAGGCCAAAGGCACTGCGGAGAACCAGTTGACGGTACTGGAACCCGGACGGGTAGCAGAAGGTACAAGAGCCAATGCAAGTAACGAGGACCAGCTGACTGTGCTGGAACCCGGAGGGGCAGCAGAAGGAAAAGAGCCAATGGCACAACCGAGGACCAGCTGACGTTACTGGGACCCGTACTAAGCAGGAGGTTTACTGTGCTCCAAAGCACTCCAAGGACCAGCATGCGTTGCTGGACTCGGTACAGAGAGGAGCACTAGCAAAAGGCACTGGGATTGACGGTACTGGAACCCGGACGGTAGCAGAAGGTACAAGAGCAATGCAAGTAACGAGGACCAGCTGACTGTGCTGGAACCCGGAGGGGCAGCAGAAGGAAAAAGACCAATGGCACAACCGAGGACCAGCTGACGTTACTGAACCCCAGTAACACAGGAGCAAGTGTTGACTGTGCTAACAGCACTTCCGAGCAACAACTGGCGGTGTTGGAGCCCAGGGTCAAGGAGGATGTTTAAATACTAGATCAAGTAATTTCCTTGTTACCTGTCAATTTTAAATGTCTATACTTCAAACAAGAGAAAGATAACCTTTACTACCATAAGATGATGATTTCATTTAAACTAATATCTAGATAAATAAAGAATTGACAAACATAAACACATACATTAACATGTTGAACAGCAATGCAAACCACAAAATAAATTAGTTAAGGAATCTGCTATACGGTTGTACATAAAAGCATACAAGTACATATCTGAATCCATTAATGATGGATAAGTAACAGTATGTACACCATTTTTATTGTATAGACAATGAATGTCTGACTTCAAAACATCATCAGCATTACAAGTTATCTGTGATATTACTAAAATGTTCCATTTGCTGAATAATGTCACTAAATATTTTATACAAAATTATACAATTTCCATCATGTAATACTCATAATATGTGGCAATAATCATTTTTATTAACAAACATAACCTTTAAAAAGTGCATAGTGCATAGTGAAAATTGCTATTTATGGCTGACTGTGACTGTCGACTTGGAAGCATGACAACAGATAGATAAGGTATATATAGATGAGACTGCATAGCCACAGATGGTGAATTGCGATGTAATACTGTACCTCAATAAAGTGTGCGTCACTACTACATAATTTTTTTTATATAGCTTTATAAACAGGGTACATGGATGTATGCTTGTGCCTTTGTTTTGACGCACAGACTGCCTTCCTGCTGAGACGCATTGGGTAGTGAACAGTTGTGTGCAGTGTTCACTGCAGTCTCTGCGGAATAACCACACTTAGACCTTATAACTTTTCAGACTTTCTTTATCAATCTACCAAGATGAAGAAGGCAGGGAGTAAGGCACGTGGTCGTGGAGTTTCTTCAGGGAGAGGACGTGGGGATTCTGTGGCTGCTGCGGCCCCCAGTGACACAGCATCCACCAGTTTTCCCCGTGAGCGTTCCTTTATGCGCACTTTTGTAGGAGCTCGGAGTACCCCCCTGCTGCGGGAAGAACAAATTGAAGCCGTTGTTGTTTGGATGTCAGCCAATGCATCGACTTCAATTGCTTCCACCTCCTCTCAGGACCACAGCACTGTTGGGCAACCATCTGTCTCTTCACCGCCTGGCAAATTGCCCAGGCAGTCAGAGAGTTCTGTTCAGGAGCCAGCTGAGTGTCTGCTTCTGTTCTCAGAATCTATTGGCTTGCAAACAGGGGCCCAGCCAAGCAGCATTCTGTAATGTGAAGAGGGAGTATGCAGTGATGCGCAACAGCTGTGTCTCTCTGAATCTGAAGAGGCGGGTGAGACAGTGCCGATGGTCAGCACACCGCAGAACGCATCTGATGATGATGAGACCCAGGTGCCAGTTTCTGTTGAGCATGGTGCTGGCCAGACCACCCAACAGCAGGTGTTGGAAGAGGGTAGTGGAGATGATGAGGTCCAAGACCCAACATGGCATGAGGAACAGGAAGGTGGTGGGAGCAGCTCAGAGGAATAATAATAATATTTATTATAATAGCGCCATCATATTCCGCAGCGCTTTACAGTTTAGCAGTTTCAGAACACAAGTCATAAGTAACAACGTTAACAATACAATAATTTAAGCTAAATAAGTCGCCCCTGCTCGTGACAGCTTACAATGTACAATGAGATGGGGGAGATACAAAGTATAGGTGTTTATATACAATGGTGCATTTACAATGATGTTCCAGCCATCTTAAGGGACTGAGGGATGGAGATAGTGAATGGGCTAGAGACACACACACACTTACACAGAATACATAGAATGACTTTGATTAGTGAATGTGATAGGCCGCTCTGAACAAATGTGTTTTGAGGGAGTGCCTGAAACCATGCAAATTGTGGATAGTCCTAATTTCTTGGGGTACAGCATTCCAGAGGATTGGCGTAGAGCAGGAGAAGTCTTGGAGTCGGGAGTGGGAGGTACGTATTAGTGCAGAGGTTAGTCGAAAGTCGTTTGCAGAGCGCAGCAGTCGGTTAGGCCGATAGATAGAAATGAGGGAGGAGATGTAGGAGGGGTGCTGCACTGTGGAGAGCTTTGTGGGTGAGAACCAGTACTTTGGTTGAAAGCTGGGAGAGGCCTAGAGAAATGGTTAGTGATAGAAGGAAGATAGAGGAAGACATTGCCCCAACGGTACAAACAGGAGGGAGAGTTAGGCTGCAGACTCGGTTGCCTGTAGCCTCCAGTTTGGCACCTGTTCGGAGCAGTTGTCTTCCAAAAGTCAAAACGTGCGCTCCCAGGACTTGCACTGCGTGGTCCTTTTTTCACACACTTGCACATGATATTTGCTATGTGAAATGCAAGCTGTGTAATCAAAAATTAAAAATAGCTAAAAGTGTCAGTCACCTCAATACCACAAATATGTGGAAACATGTGCGGACAAAGCACGTAGTTGAGTTACAAAGACACACTAGAGATGTAGGCCAACCTACAGCAGCACCTACATCTTCAGGTTGTGTTGAAGCCTCTTCATCGAGCTCACACACAGCTGGTTATGCTTCCTCACAGGATCGCCATGGAAGAACCTCGGCCACTGTTGTCCAGAGACAAACTGTTATTCCACACACAGCAGCAAGTTCCCTGTCATCCTCACACTCCCAGGCCACAAAACAGCCATCAGTAGCACAGGCATGGGATAAAAGACGGCCATACTCCGCAAACCATGCACGAGCACAGGCTCTGAATGCTGGCATTGCAAAACTCCTGTCCCTTGAAATGCTGTGATTCAGGCTGGTGGAGACAGACAGTTTCCGTAACTGAATATCATTGTCAATCCCACAATACAATGTGCCAAGCCGATTTCATTTCAGCAGGCAAGCCGTCCCTGGTCTGCAAAAGCATGTTGAGGGAAAAATTAAACATGCGCTACTAAAAGCCCTCAGTAGCAAGGTCCACCTGACCACCGATGCGTGGACCAGTACCCATTGTTATGATCTGCTACAACCAGTAAGGAAAGAAGGGAATTCTGTCCCTACAATACAACTAAGCTGAATCCCTACGATGTAACGGGGAACCTGATCCTGCGACCAGACCCGCTAAAGTCCTCATCTAGTGTGAACGAAGACCTATAGTTGCGAGGGAGTAATCCCTACAAGATCTAGGGACTGTGAGAAAAGGTGGACACCTCCTAACATAAATTGTAGCATGGATAATTAAACAGAAAAATAAATACTTTGTGATCCTAACATCAAGCAAAACTGACAGATTAAGGCACCTAAGCACCCGGCTAGCTTAACAGTAGATAATACAATGAAGTCAAGCAAAGCCAGAAGGGCGGAGCCAGACTAAATAGGGAAAAAAGGTCATGTGACCAGCAAACTGAAACAAAACCTAACAAGAGGGTTCTAACACCCATGGCCAGGGACAATACCTTTCCCTCACTGCCCATTGGGTCAATGTTGTGCAGCCGGGTACTGATCTTGCGAGTGGCGCTGTACGTGTTCTGCCAACTCCAAGGATTGCAGGAATCAAGTCTGTCCACATTGATTCCTCCTCCTATTCCAGTTCCTCAGAATCATCGCTGCAGGAGCCGTCACGGTCTACCTCCACATGGACCCGTGAACGTTTACCTGTTGCGACCGATATGAGCACAGCCGTGTCCAAATGTCAACAGGCCATCCTGAAATTAATTTCCATGGGGAATCTTAGCCACACAGCGCAGGAGCTCTGTAATGCCATAAAGCAGGAGAGCGACGTGTGGTTTTTGGAAGAGAATCTACAGGCAGGCTTGGTAGTGTGTGACAATGGCCGAAATCTGGTGTCAGCTCTGGGCCTTGGCAACCTCACTCACATACCATGTCTGTCATATGTGCTCAACTTGGTCGTGCAGAGTTTTTTGAGGGACTATCCGGATCTTGATGCACTGCTGCACAAGGTCCGCCTAGAGTGCGCTCACTTGCGACGTTCCAGCATGGCCAGATCGCTGATTGCAGCTCTGCAACGCAGATTTCACCTTCATGAACATCGCATCATATGTGACGTACCCACCAGGTGGAATTCCTCGTTACATATGTTGGAGCGGTTGTGTGAGCAGCAGCCAACAGTAATGGAGTATCAGCTGCATCAGGCGCAGTCAACTCGCAATTTGCGCCGTTCACACTTCACCACTACTGAGTGGGCCTCTATAATAAGAATAATAATATTATTTATTTATATAGCGCCATAATATTCCGCAGTGCTTTACAGTTTAACAGTTTCAAAACACGAGTCATAAGTAACAACGTTAACAATACAATAATTAAAGCAAAATCAGCCGCCCCTGCTGGTGAAAGCTTACAATCTACAATGAGGTGTGGGAGATACAAAGTACAGGTGTTTATATACAATGGTGTTTTTACAATGATGGTCCAGCCATTTTAAGGAAGTGAGGGATGCATGGAGATAGTGAATGGGCTACACACACAGAATTACACATAGAATGACTTTGATTAGTGAATGTGATAGGCCACTGTGAACAAATGTGTTTTGAGGGAGCGCCTGAAACCATCCAAATTGCGGATAGTCCTAATTTCTTGGGGTAGAGCATTCCAGAGGATTGGCGCAGCGCAGGTGAAGTCTTGGAGTTGGGAGTGGGAGGTACGGATTAGTGCAGAGGTTAGTCGAAGGTCGTTTGCAGAGTGCAGCAGTCGGTTAGGCCGATAAATATAAATAAGGGAGGAGATGTAGGGGGGTGCTGCGCTGTGGAGAGCTTTGTTGGTGAGAACCAGTAGTTAGAATTGGATCCTATAATGAATGGGCAGCCACTGCCAGTGTAATGAGTGGCGAATAACTCTATGAAGGATATCTGCCACGTTTTGCGTGCGTTTGATGAGTCAACGCGGATGGCGAGTGCAGATGATGCACTAGTCAGCCTGACTGTCCCCCTTATCTGCCTGCTTCAAAAAACACTGCAAGCACTAAGGCATGAGGTTTTGGAAGAGGTGGAGGATGAGGAGTCACAAATTCCATCACCTTCTGGACAGTCAGCGCAACGTGGTTCCTCACAAAGGGCTGGAGGACTTTCAAAGTACCATGCTGTATCAACAATTGAACCTCCAGAGTCGCTGTCTATATTTTCATAACCATTACAAACTTTTAATGTATTTACAAAGCACATAATGTACAGTTTTTGTCTATCCTTTTGTAATGCTATTGTGTTTCCATAAACTGATGTTACAGAATTATGATACAAAGTTTTTAAATTTTGAGTTTTAAATTTTGTAAATTTATATGTATTTGAAGGACTTTGTGAGGAGGATGAGGAGGAGTCAATGGAGGAGGAAGACATCGCTCCAGAGGGAGGTAGACAACGCTCTAGTCAGTATGTAGAGCAATGGTGGGGTGATGCACAGCAGGCGGAGATGACGCCTCTTGCAGGGGACAACGTTTCTTGGCCAGTTGGGAGTCTGCAGCACATGGTTGATTTCATGCTGCAGTGGCTGAGAAACGACCGCCGCATCGAACACATTCACACCACGTCTGATTATTGGGTGTACACCCTCCTAGACCCTCGCTACCGGGACAACTTACAAAGCCTCATCACACCGTTGAACCGGGAGCGTAAAATGCGGAAGTACCAAGACACACTGGTGCAATCCATAATGTTCTCCATTCCAGCCGAGAGCACTGCTGCTGCTACTGATTTACAAAGCAGCTCTGTGCGTCGAGGCAGTGGAGACAGCTCTGCAACAAGAGGGAGCACAAGCAGCGCCTCTGCACAGGGCAAGAACAGTATGTTCCAAATGTGTCGAAGTTTTGTGGCAGCGCCACCAATGTCTACACCATCCGAGACGGCTCCAGTCAGCAGGAGGCAACATTTCCGTAAGATGGTGACAGACTACATGTCTTGCCCTCTCAGTGTACTCTCAGATGGCTCTTCCCCATTCAAGTTTTGTGTCTCTAAGCTGGATACATGGCCAGAGCTTAGCCAGTATGCATTGGAGGTGCTGGCTTGATCTGCTGCCAGTGTATTATCGGAGCGCGTCTTTACTGCTGCAGGTGGTGTACTAACAGACCGTTGCATGCGACTATCCTACGATAATGTAGAACGGCTTACTTTTCTGAAAATGAACTAGGCATGGATCTCGCCTGAATTTGCCTGTCCGGTTTCAGATTAACTAACTGGTTGGCAACGTTTTCCATGTCTCCTGTTATGTTCATCTTTCTACCACCTGAGCTATACTCCCTGGGCTACAACACTGCCAGTTGCTGCTCAGAAGTGTCGTGTCCACAGACCAATACACAAGCTATAGTAATAGTGGGGTTCAGTAACGCCTGCTGTTCCCCTGCTGTGTGTCCGGCAAAAATTACTGCTACCTAGCTACACATGTTTAAAAAAACATGACATGTTAAAGTGGCTAGTGCTACACATAGATATCAGGCTACACCCTTATTTCTAAGCTGTAAACAAGTGAAACGTCAAATTTAAAACCATTCAATGATTAGTGTTGGTAACAAATCTGTAACTAAATAATTGTGACATATTATGGCAGATATCCACATGTCTAACACAAATGCTAACACAAAAGCATACTTATGCTATAGGGTACTGATGGTGAACCTTCTCACTCCATAACTTTGACCAATCCAACTCACATCATGCCTCAAATGCTGCAATGTTGGAAGTGCATAATGTGGGTTGAACTTTGACAACAGCTGCAGTGCGAAGGTTATCCTTCTGTGTTCTTGGCTTTTAAATAAAAGCATACAAGTAAATATAATAATACATTGTTGATTAAGGGACATGATGTACACCTGTAATATTGTGCAAACAATGGATGTAGGACTATTCCTCTTCAACATTACTTATATTTGTGTCATTTGAAAAAATACATATTTTAGTTAAAAATTAAAAACCCATGTTCAGTAGCTGTGAAAGGCCCGTTTGTGTACTTCTATATTGTTTGCAACCAATGTATTGTATACGGATGGAAGCGCGTCACACTAATAGATTAGATTTATTTTAAATGGAATGTAGCAGAACCAATTGGAGATAAATGAAAAGGATGAGCCACTGAGACACGCTCAGCAGAGTACAAGCAGCAGTGCTTGAACAAGTAACTGGAGCGTGATCTGCACTCAAAAAAGTAAAAAACACAGACTGAAGTGAACACTGAAACACAACTGTCCACAATCTGTGAAAAGCTCCTTTCTGTACTTCTATAGTGTTTGCAACCAATGTATTGTATACGGATGGAAGCGCGTCACACTAATAGATTAGATTTATTTTAAATGGAATGTAGCAGAACCAATTGGAGATAAATGAAAAGGATGAGCCACTGAGACACGCTCAGCAGAGTACAAGCAGCAGTGCTTGAACAAGTAACTGGAGCGTGATCTGCACTCAAAAAAGTAAAAAACACAGACTGAAGTGAACACTGAAACACAACTGTCCACAATCTGTGAAAAGCTCCTTTCTGTACTTCTATAGTGTTTGCAACCAATGTATTGTATACGGATGGAAGCGCGTCACACTAATAGATTAGATTTATTTTAAATGGAATGTAGCAGAACCAATTGGAGATAAATGAAAAGGATGAGCCACTGAGACACGCTCAGCAGAGTACAAGCAGCAGTGCTTGAACAAGTAACTGGAGCGTGATCTGCACTCAAAAAAGTAAAAAACACAGACTGAAGTGAACACTGAAACACAACTGTCCACAATCTGTGAAAAGCTCCTTTCTGTACTTCTATAGTGTTTGCAACCAATGTATTGTATACGGATGGAAGCGCGTCACACTAATAGATTAGATTTATTTTAAATGGAATGTAGCAGAACCAATTGGAGATAAATGAAAAGGATGAGCCACTGAGACACGCTCAGCAGAGTACAAGCAGCAGTGCTTGAACAAGTAACTGGAGCGTGATCTGCACTCAAAAAAGTAAAAAACACAGACTGAAGTGAACACTGAAACACAACTGTCCACAATCTGTGAAAAGCTCCTTTCTGTACTTCTATAGTGTTTGCAACCAATGTATTGTATACGGATGGAAGCGCGTCACACTAATAGATTAGATTTATTTTAAATGGAATGTAGCAGAACCAATTGGAGATAAATGAAAAGGATGAGCCACTGAGACACGCTCAGCAGAGTACAAGCAGCAGTGCTTGAACAAGTAACTGGAGCGTGATCTGCACTCAAAAAAGTAAAAAACACAGACTGAAGTGAACACTGAAACACAACTGTCCACAATCTGTGAAAAGCTCCTTTCTGTACTTCTATAGTGTTTGCAACCAATGTATTGTATACGGATGGAAGCGCGTCACACTAATAGATTAGATTTATTTTAAATGGAATGTAGCAGAACAATTGGAGATAAATGAAAAGGATGAGCCACTGAGACACGCTCAGCAGAGTACAAGCAGCAGTGCTTGAACAAGTAACTGAGACGTGATCTGCACTCAAAAAAGTAAAAAACAGACTGAAGTGAACACTGAAACACAACTGTCCACAATCTGTGAAAAGCTCCTTTCTGTACTTCTATAGTGTTTGCAACCAATGTATTGTATACGGATGGAAGCACGTCACACTAATAGATTTGATTTTTTTCTAATATAATGGAGCTGCACCAATTCCACTAAATAAAATAAAAAAAAAAAAAAAAAAAGTGACACGTGCAGATGCCTACAAACAGCGGTGGATGCAGAGCAAACTGCAGCGTCACCTGCACTGTCACACACACACCTTGCACAGAGCTGTTAAAACAACACTGGCAAAATGAAGCTTTACACAGCGGTTGGTAAACTAGCCTGCCTCAAGCACAGTAGTACACAAAATCGCTATATCTAACTGTCCCTCAGAGTCAGCAGAGTAGCGTTCTGTCCCTTACTGAGTTCACAGCACAGTGACGCTAAAATGGCGGCGGCGCCTTTTATAGTGCATTCTGACATCATTTCAGCAGCCAATCACAGCCATGCCATTAGTTAAGATGACCGCAGCATTACAGGATGTGCCCACACTTCGTAGGATTCCTCATTGGCTGACTAAAATCACATTGCCTCTCAAAGAATTATGGGAACTTCCGATTCCGGTATACGATATGGAAAAAGTATCGGAATTAAGTATCGGAATTCCGATAACGCGAATATCGGCCGATACCCGATACTTGCGGTATCGGAATGCTCAACACTACTCAGCATTCATAGCACTGCTACCTGTACAGCAGAGAAAACACAGATTCTATCAAATCTGCACCAAGTGACACACCGCTGGAATCAGCACCATCTGCCTTCTATAGCCACTATGTTGCACTGTCTCTACTGCTGGCTGCAGATTGGGATAACCCATCAGTGGGCTCATTCAGACGGTCTAATGGGAGAGTTTCTAACTTTACCATCTGTTGTTTTTTTTTAGCTCTTCTCGGCTGATTAATGACCACATCAAAGTTGTATGTGTAGAGAAAAAAAAAGCCCGTAGAGCAAAATGATTACATTCATTTTAAAGAAACCCAATTGCAAAACTGATTTTTAGACCCAAATACATGGATTTAAATAAGAATTAAAAAAAATTAGCCCGAGATGGACAACCCCTTTAAATAAATGTTTTGGGTCTGATGAGGCTGGTGTGCTTGTTATGAAAAGTTGCATACGAATGGCTGTATAATACTTTGTAAAAGTTTCCATGCCTAATAGTAAAATGAGCTCCAGCAACGTCGTGGCTTCCGAGATATCAGTGTGAACAGAACCTAAGAGTAATAAATGTTGTTGTTGGGGTATTGTTTCAGAAATGTCATTGTGATCGTGGCTGCCACCATTGTATCTGTTTGCATGTCCGGCTTTACAATTAGTCAATATCGTTTCCTGAATGCGAGATGCCAGATATGAAGCTTGGAAGAAACGTGGCTCGTACATTTCTGGATTACTACCAACTGAATGGCAGCATGGCGAGACCGCTCGCCCCCATGTCACGGGCGCAGTAAGTAGCAGAGCATTTTAGAGCGAAAAAGTTAATGATTCTGAGATATCAGAGAGTTGAATTTCTCACGTAACTCAGTGGATCTGTATCACTCTGCACCGTGATACAATGTATCCACATGTGGCACATTCATGGGGTTTGGTAAACATTATAGAGAAATATTTTGGTTTGATGTTAAATGGAATCTGTCAGCTCATTCCTCCCCCCTCCACTTTAGAGGTGCAAGTGCTGTGGGCAGGACGGAGCACTTCCACTTCCTCAGATCCATTCCCAGTCTAAAGCCTGAGGGTATGTGCACACGTTGCAGATTCTGTTGCAGTTCTGCAGCAGATTTTGCCTTGCAGATCTGCAGCAGAACTGCAAGTGATGTACAGTACCATTCTAGTCAATGGAAATCAGAAAACGCAGTGCACATGCTGCAGATTTTTCTGCGCAGATTTGGTGCGGATTTAAAACTGCAGCATGTCACTTCTTTTGTGCAGAACTGCAGCGGTTTTACACCTGCTCCATTATAGGAATCTGCAGGTCTCAAAAGGCAGGGGAAATCTGCACAAAAACTGCAGTAAATCTGCAGATAAAAAGGACAAAAAAAAGGATAAAAACTACGCAGATTTTGACCTGCAGTTTCTGCCAAGAGATGCAGATTCTGTGCAGAAAATTCTGCAGACCAATCTGCAACGTGTGCACATACCCTAAGGGTATGTGCACACGTTGCAGATTCTGTTGCAGTTCCGCAGCGGATTTTGCCCTGCGGATCTGCAGCAGAACTGCAAGTGATGTACAGTACCATTCTAGTCAATGGAATTCAAAAAACGCAGTGCACATGCCTCGGATGTAAAACTGCAGCATGTCACTTCTTTTGTGCAGAACTGAAGCGTTTTGAGACTTGCTCCATTATAGGAATCTGCAGGTCTCAAAAGGCAGGGAAATCCGTACAAAAACTGCAGTAATCTGCAGATAAAAAGGACAAAAAAAAAGGATAAAAACTGCACGGATTTTGACCTGCAGTTTCTGCCAAGAGATGCAGATTCTGTGCAGAAAATTCTGCAGACCAATCTGCAACGTGTGCACATACCTGTCAGGGCTCACTCACACTGCTGTACGTTCTCCAAAGGTGATCCGAATATTGGATGCACTCGCAGCATGTTGTGACTGTTTTCTCATGCCACATTGGCAGATCTGCACTGCCCCATAGAATAACACTGGGAAGAGTACTATCCAATAAAATATCGGAGTGCACTCGGCCATGTTATACACCAGTGTGAAAGAGCCCCAAGAAAGGAGCTGGAAGGTGAAACAGTGGAGGTGCTCTGTCCCGCCCACAGCACTTTCAGACTAATTTGCATATAACTTCTAAAGCAGACTCCTTTGCAACCAAGCAGCCTTTTTGTTTCCTAAAAGGTATGGATTCAGTTGTGTACGTGCTTAGTATAGCTCATTGGTATCCGCTAGGCAGAGGGGACGATAACTGGTACCCCCACAGATCAGCTGTATGCAGCTCCCATACACCGCGTAGTGGCTACTTTGGGTACTGCAGCTCAGTTTCCATTCATTCTAGAAGTTGAGCTGCAGTACCCAAGAATGGCCACTACACGGTGTATGGCGGCAACTAACGGAGCGACAAACAGCTGACGAGTGGATGACCCCCGCTGATCTGATACTGATGACCTATCCTAAGCATAGCTCATTAAATCCAACTTCTAGACAGGATGGTTACATTTGGAAAGTTTGTTTTCCTTGAAGGACGGTCCCTTAAAAATAATGCAATATGAATTGTCACTTAAAAGTAAACTAATCATCATATCACATCTCCCATCATACGGCAGTGACGGAGCGCGCGCTCCTTTGCACATCATTGTCTGTAGGGCCGAACATATCTTAACCTTTCAGTGATTGCACTAAAAAAAATAAATTAAAAAAAAAAACATTTGACAATGAAGAATAAAGTCATGTCTCACCATCAGACCATGCCCTACGTGTCCGTACATTTCTGGTAGGAAACCTTTACCTTCTGTCTGAATTTTCATTTGTCCTCTTGCTTCCATGGAAGACTTGCAAGGAAATGAAACCTGAAATGGAGAAGCTGCTCGCTCAGGCGTGCCGAGTCCGTGCCGGCAGTACGGCGCTGGCGTAATGAACATTGGCGCTGCATATCAAATCCCAACCTCTGCCGCATCCACCATCATCTGCCCCGCTGTCCTTTATACTGATGGAGGGCACATTACTCCGTCTGACCCCGTTACATCTACTTGGTCTTCGTCACGGACAGCTTTTACCTAGACATTCCAGTACGAAATCGCTGATGGGATCAACCAGATTGTTAAAACTTTGCAACCGCAGCGGAGTTCACCCCCAGGGTTACCCACCGTTATGTTACAGGCACAAAACGTCGTGATTTAGCGAGATTTTCATAACCAGCAAATAAAGACTTCGAAAGGGAAAATGTGTCACCGGAAAATGTCCGGTTTTAATTAGATTTTTGTGCTAAATATATATATTTAAAAAAATAAAAAATCAGCAATGTTTATTCCCCCACATTTCATAATCATTAATAAAAACAAAAATTAAAAAAGTCTTGCAATTTTCACATTGACCACTAGAGGCTTCTTTTAGATTCTAACTTCGGGTTACTAGCAGACACGGCCTATGGACAAGAGGGGAACATTTAGGCTAAAGCAAAATATATAAAAAAAAAGTAGCCCCCTAATGTCATATAACCCACTTTTCCGCCTATTAACAGTTTTCTTCACGGAGTGAACGCATGTATTACATTCTGCGAGCCGTACGGCTTCTCCCACCTCTGCGCTGATGATTACATATAATAAATCCCCTAAATGAGTCCAACACAAATGCTCGGGGGTGCACAGTGTATCCGTCGTATTTGATATCTACAGCACATTTTTTTCCTTTCTGGCTTCATATTAAAAAAAAAAAAAAAAAAGCTCAGAAGTTCCTTGCATGAAATTTGAAAATAAAAAAAAAATAAAAAACACAACTCTGTTTTGCCGCTGCTCTAATAACATGCAGAGTGCACAGTATGATAACTTTCTATTCTCGCCGACGCGCTAATTATCCTGATAATTCTGCTTAACACTAGGGTCGCTCTGCTGGCAACTGCAGAAAACCAATTACAGTGAGGTCAGGCCTCGTCTGTCGCTGCACAGAAATACATGTTTATGAACTAGATTTTATTATGCCGCCAATATGGCGGTGACATATTTCTTTACACGGCATTAGATGACGGAACACAAACTTCACGGTAATGGATATTCCTGTTGACGGCACGAGATGTTCCGGTTGCTCCCGAAATGTTTGTCACTTAATTAGAATATCTGATGTTTAATTGGATCGGTTACATGATCCCTAGAGGACGTTGTATCGATGGATCCTGATCACAGAGATCAGGCTGTTCGCACCACCTGGGTGGGCTGCAGAATATGTCATCAGACTGGGGTTGATAGGGACAAGCGATGAGCGAACGTGCTGGGATAAGGTGTTATCTGAGCATGCTCGGGTGCTAACCGAGTGTCTTCGGCATGATCGAAAAAAACGTACGAGTCAGGGCTGTGGAGTCGGTAAGCCAAACCTCCGACTGACTCCAACTCCTCAATTTCCATGACGCCGACTCCACAGCCCTAGTTCGAGTCCCCGTGGCTGCACGTCTCGCTGTTGTTTGACAGCTGCAACCCATGGGGGGGGGATTGCCCAACAAACATGAAATCCATGCATGTGTTGTGGCTGTCAAACACCTGCGGGGACTCAAACATTTTTTTCGAGCATGCCGAAGACACTCGGTTAGCACCCGAGCATGCTCAGATAACACCTTATCCGAGAACGTTCGCTCATCACTAACAGGGACCAATAACAATTTATATAAAGTTATCATCCCCCTCTAAGCCTTCTCTAGGGTAAATAAGTTACTATTAAAGGGGTTGTCTTGGACTAATATATTAATGGCCTATCCATCAATACGAGATTGTTCCGGTCCGACGTAAGCGATGCATGGAGCAGAAGAGCACAGCTTATTACATTGCTTAATGAGCGCTGGCGAGTACTGCAGATCAGCTCCCGTTCACTTGAATAGGAGACAAGATGCAGAACAGCCGCCACTACACCATGAACGGTGCTCTGCGGTGTTCTTCTCCGCTCTTTGCTTACATCCGGCCGCTGCCGGTATCAGCTGATCAATGTGGATGCGGAGTTTAAAAACGGAATTCATAATTCTGACTTATCACAAGGATACGTCTTCCATACGTTTGTCCTGGACAACCCCTTTAAAATCAATTTACAGGGGCACTAAAAATTTTTGTTTAAAAGGACTTTTACAAGGACAATTGGACCGCCGGAAATAACCGTGTCTCTCAGTCCCGTGGACAATAAGTGGAGCAGAGGTTGAGCGCGTGCACCGGTCTTTCAAAACTCATAATTGGGGTTTCAGAGCCCCAATCTCAGGATTGCAGGAGGTCCCAGCATTTGGACACCCCCAGCGATCAGCAAGTTATCACCTAGGATGACGTAGAAATAAACCGCAGCTGGAATTGGGCGCTACATGCACAATATGGGAGAAGACAGATCGAGGAAAGGTAGAAAGGTAAAGGGTTTTTTGGACAACGCCGTTCGTAATCGGTCTGATTTCTTCTTCACGTACTCATAAAAAAGAGGGCTGATCCCATGATTTTTTTTTATGTCTACCCAAGTAACAAATCAAACTGATTTCGAAACACCTTGTCCAATAAAGACTCCATCTTTCTACCTTGCCTCGATCTGTCTTTTCCCATACTTTGCCGGCAGTGCCCCATTCAAGCCGCCATTTTTTCCTCCATGATCCTATTTCACCTGGTGTCAATGACCGGACTCGGCGGTGCCTATTCTAGGCAATCCCTGCCGACAACAGAGTCCTGCCTATCCGCTCACAACTTTGGGCGGCGAGCAGTGGGTTATCCATTCATATCTTTTCGTATTTACGTTGCGCCCCATTTTCTAATTTTGCCATCCCATCAATAGGGGATAACTCGTGATTTGGGGAAATAACCCTTTAAGGACAAGAAGGATGTTGAAGTTCAACATGTCCAATCCTTTATTTTATGAACACATCCAATCCGTTTTTCGTCAACACGTCCAATCCACCTTTCGTCCATGGCTTGGCATTGAGTGAAAGTTTGGTGACCCTTATACACATTAGATGGTTGGTTGGTTCCACCAAAATTGACGAGTTTAGCCAATAATCCATTGTGTTCGGGCAGTTTAACGAGTCGCCCAAAAGTTACAGAAAACCCTTTTTAGAAAAAGCTCAAAATCGTGTTCTCTACTGGTGCGAAAATAAGATTGGAACGTAATTAGTATAAGGTTGGCATATACTTGATGTAACGACAAGTTCCTTCCAGCCCCTCCATCTTTAGGGGTACCGTTATGCACCTCTGAATATTTCGTTCGTGTGCCCCCAGAGTCTGAGAAGCAAAACCTCTGCTGCACATGGACACATTCTGTAAATCAGATTTTCTTCAACATTTTACTTTGCATCTTAGTAACTTAATAAACTGTATCTTGACTTTTTTAAACTTTCAGCAGCGCCTGTGTCCACGGAAGCGTTCCCCACACCTGCAGGGCACGATATGATTTCGTGACTGAGGGGGGTAGAATATTTTCGATGATAAAACATGCACGCAAAGAGACCCAGTAGACGAGAGTCATCACTGTTCTCTGCCCACGCATTTTACATCTTCTGTTCTGTACCTCCTGCTGCTCGTCATTGGAAACGCCGAGACACTTCTGTAGTGGCAGCAGAACAGGAACACAGGCTAAATATTTCTCTTAATTCAGTGTTTCTCAGCTCTGTCATGCAAAACATAACCCGCCGAAACATATTTTGTTTTCTCTGGTGTTGTGCCCATAAATAACAGTCTGCAATACATTATATTACTTAGCGATGTCTGAGTGCAAGAATAAGACTGGTAGCCCTGTATATACATTATGGCGTGGATACAGAACATATGGGGGTGCTGAGTGCTGTAGATATGGAATACTTATCAGTATACAGCAAAGAACGGTTCTGGAAATCACAGTGTGAACTGGAACATAAAGCAGAGCCTTATTCTGAGGAATGGTGTCTGCCTATTACAGCGTTTCCAATCATCATCATTAACACGTGCTCACTCTCAATGCAGCACCCCCACAGGACAAACACAGTACTGCACAGTGGTCAGGGAAATAATTGGTATCCCCATTTCTACTATATGCAGAGTATCTGTATTTAATGGGCAGATGTATCCCAAAAGACTATGTCACAGTGCAGTCATAATGCACACAGTGGTGCCCGAGTACAGGCATAATGCACACAGTGGTGTCCGAGTACAGGCATAATGCACACAGTGGTGTCCGAGTACAGGCATAATGCACACAGTGGTGTCCGAGTACAGGCATAATGCACACAGTGGTGTCCGAGTACAGGCATAATGCACACAGTGGTGCCCGAGTACAGGTATAATGCACACAGTGGTGCCCGAGTACAGGATAATGCACACAGTGGTGCCCGAGTACAGGCATAATGCACACAGTGGTGCCCGAGAACAGGCATAATGCACACAGTGGTATTATAGGATAGTGACACTACAGTGATGCTACAGTGCGGTCATAATGCACACAGTGCTGTCCGAGGACAGGCATAATCCACAGTCAGATTATAGGATAGTGATGATATAGTGATGTCACAGTGCAGGTGTAATACACACAGCAATGTCACAGCATGGACATACTGCAGTAATTGCATTAAGCACACAGTGAGGTCACAGAATACATACTACAGGTATATCACATAAAACCGTGATGGAAGAGTGCAGTGATAATGCTGAGATAATGCCTTGATGGTACAGTGCAGGGATAATGCACACAGTGATGTCACAGCATAGATATAATACAGTGATGACAGTGCAGCGATAATGTATACAGTGATGTTACAGAATAGAGATAGTACAGTGATGGCACAATGCAGGGATAATGCACACAGTGATGTCACAGCAGAGAGGTAATACAGTGATGGCACAGTGCAGGGATAATGCACACAGTGATGTCACAGCATAGAGATAATACAGTGATGGCACAGTGCAGTGATAATGCACACAGTGATGTCATAGCATAGAGGTAATTCAGTGAAGGCACAGTGCAAGTATAGTGTACACAGTAATGTTACAGCATAGAGATAATACAGTGATGGCACAGTGCAGGGATAATGCACACAGTGATATCATAGCATAGAGGTAATACAGTGATGGCACAGTACAAGTATAGTGCACACAGTAATGTTACAGCATAGAGATAATACAGTGATGGCACAGTGCAAGGATAATGCACACAGTGATGTCACAGCATAGAGATAATACAGTGATGGCACAGTGCAGGGATAATGCACACAGTGATGTCACAGCATAGAGATAATACAGTGATGGTACAGTGCAGGGATAATGCACACAGTGATGTCACAGCATAGAGATAATACAGTGATGACAGTGCAGGGATAATGCACACAGTTATGTTACAGAATAGAGATAATACAGTGATGGCACAGTGCAGGGATAATGCACACAGTGATGTCACAGCAGAGAGGTAATACAGTGATGGCATAGTGCAGGGATAATGTACACAGTGATGTCACAACATAGAGATAATACAGTGATGGCACAGTGCAGGGATAATGCACACAGTGATGTCACAGCATAGAGATAATACAGTGATGGTACAGTGCAGGGATAGTGCACACAGTGATGTCATAGCATAGAGGTAATACAGTGATGGCACAGTGCAGTGATAATGCACACAGTGATGTCATAGCATAGAGATAATACAGTGATGGCACAGTGCAGGGATAATGCACACAGTGATGTCACAGCATAGACATAATATAAAAGATCAAATTTTTAACTTTTATAAATGTATCCATTTATTTCTGGTGTCAGGGGTTCTGCTGGCACATCTACTGATAGCTAGAACATGGACCATGAAGCCACCATTCCACCTTACTTTGGTTGTACAGGGAGGAGGAATGGTGGGTCCAGGATCCTGATTTTAGTTCTCAGTAAAGGTCCCAGTGGTGGACCCCCAGCCATCAATAGCTAACTGCTTGAATGGAGTGTGGGCCAATCATGCAGCTCCATGCAATGTCCCTGGGGTCGTACTTGTTTGCCTCCATCGATGTGACATCACAACATGATTCTGCCTTATTACTGGGATAATGCATAAAGTGGTGCAGTGACAGAGGGATAACACACATAACATGGGTACAATAATTAACCATCTGTCCCCATTTAATTGTCTACTCTCCTATGCCTTCCATCACTCACAGCCATCCCCAAAACCCTCCCTAGCTCTGCACTGGAGGATGGGGAAGCCATAGCAGCCTCTTTACCTGCTCCCCTGGCAGATGCCCCCATAACTACGGCCTGACAATACCGTACATGTCCGTTATGGTCTAGGAAGAGTCGGCAGCAACCTCTTTAGGCAACTTCATGGCTACTAAAATTGCTGATCACCCAGGGGCAGTAATTCTACCTAATTAACCTTTTTTAATTATTTTAACTCCTGCCATGCTGGAGTCTCGGGGGCTTGTGATCTGAACGATCTGCGGTATAAACAGAAATCCGCGATTGTTCTTGCCGTACGTTTACCCAGACCTGTGGGATTAGATGAGTGACTGGCTGCCTCGGCTGAAATAAAAAAAAGGTTAGGAGTCTCTGATTTAGCGTGAATCGGAGGCATTGTTGGGAGCGTCAGACATGATGCTTAATTAGAATATAGTGTTTGTGCGAGGCCATGTAATTAAACCAGGGGGACTCTACACCTTGTTGTTTTCCCTTCATTAATGCTCATTTAAGCTGGTTTCACTTAAAAGTGATGGGTCCAGGAGATTTGTGAATAATTTTATCCCATGGAAAGGGGTCACTATTCAAAGACACAGTAGGGTTTAAAGCATAAACAAGACAGCGGGGACAAGGAGCGCAGCCTATAATCCTTTTATAATACATCGGGATAAGCAGATTTCAGGGACCTTATGGGGAAAATTGGGCCAATTTATCGAGCACCCGCATACACGTGCAGTTAAAGTAATGGTCAGTGCAATAGGATACGGCTTACAAGAGCGAAGAAACAATCTGTGCCCTAATATTTAACTGTTGCGCTTCCGAGGTGAGCGACGGGCATTGCAAAGGCTATAACGTCTAACATGGAAAATATCCCAGTAATCGGTGGATTTGGTGCATGTTGGACGCTCGATGCAGACCTCCAACAGATGCTACTATGTGGCTCCCAACTGTATAAACACACTCACACCGGTTATGTACAAACCTGGAGAGGCGAATACCTGAACCCCAACATTACAGGGAAAGTTCCTACCCTGATTTGTCCCTGCCTGACCGCATAGGTTGGCACCATATGTATACTCAATGAAGCCCCGACTCAACGTTGACTTACCCCGAATGTCCTTAACGGCAACCTCTCTATAAACAAACAATTTAAAGTGAAATACACAAAAATCTGAGGAAAAGGCACAAATGGAATAAATTGGAAGATCTCCAAGACCCCAAAAGTAAAAGAAAGGAAAGTGTACTGGGGAGGAAGACACAAACAAACCAGAGGAAAATATTAACCAGGTAAAATAATCCCTAGCTGAGGAGCTGGATCTCCAAACACCATCTGTCTTGAAATATAGCAAGGTGCAAGGGGAGTATACATAGCTCCTTCCCAAGACGTGAAAGGGCACAACCAAATTGGGAAATGAGAAAGACCTGAATAAAAGCAAATCCAAAGAAATTAAAGAAGAGACAGAAGAACCATCAGCAGTTGGACAGGAACCAAACTGGCTGTGGCTCAGCAGATAGGGAAATGGACCACTCAGCAAGAGGTCACCGGATCGAGTCCCGAAAGCATGGAAAGGCACCAATAAATTCACCTGTATTGGGCCTATACATACTATGCAATAAAACCATAAACTTGGACAGTTGGTTACTGCCAGGGGGCAAGACTGGCAACGCAGTAGGCAATGTATTAGGTGGCACACAAAAATCAATATTAGAAGGTAACTGAATCAACCCAGCAGGCAGAAAATATCGGAGAGTAGAACGAACAAGATTAGAAGCAGCTACAAACAAAGTGGAACTGATAGATACCTTGATGAAGGTCTGGGCCAGATGGAGAGCAAAACAATATGCATGATGGCTGAGTGATTAGCGCTGCAGCCTTTCAGCATTAGGGGTCCTCTGGTATATAAAGTATAAACCAATTAAACCAGACTTTATATGTCTTTGCCTCAGAGCCTCCAGTCTTCTTCCAAAAAACGTACTGATTGGCTAATTTAGATAGTGAACTTCAATAGGGACAGGGACCAATGTGAGTAATGACAATGTCTTTAATGTGCCCCAAAATCAATTATGAAATCAATGGTATAACCTTAAAGAAAGTAAAAAGTGTCCAGATTTTGCCCTTATTTTATTAACACTGCACCCCCCCCCCCGTATACATTTTCTTTAAAAATCTACCATGCGGTTTCAGAGATATAGGTCTTTAGTTAGTGTTCTTTTTATCAAAGGGGTGGCGCTCACAGGAAAATAATGCAGAGCAGCCTAAAGACACGCCCCTGAGGATCCTGGGAGTTGCACACTCTTGTAAAGAACAAAAATAAGCACTTAACAAAAAGGCCCATATCGCTGAAACAATATTGCCAATTTATTAAGAAAAAAAAACTGTATAAACAGGGGAATAAAATAGGAACAAAAGCTGTCCATATTTGTCCTGGTGGCAGGTTCTTTTTCAGATTGTGGACCCTATCTGTAATGGGACCACCTACTATATTTACAATATATATATATATATATATATATATATATATATATATATATATATATATATACTGTGGTAGAGGGGCTCACTCTGCTGGACACCGAGGCAGAGGTAGAAACGGAACACTGTCTCTTTAAGAACATGCTTGGTTTATTAAAGGCAGCATAAAATAAACATGGCCCTCTGGGCAAAACAAAACACAGTCCTTCTCCTAGCAGGGATTAGCCCACTCACGGTTAGCAATGTCCACGGTTCAGGTCCTTTAACAAACAACACGGGCACAAACACTTTCCTGGAGTGCTTCCTTTACAGTCACACTGAACACTGCTGCATTTGGAGGCCAGCTACTCAAGTCCCAGACCATGTGACACCTTTCCCCCTATGTGACTGATCACATGACTGTGACACCACACAGGTCCTGTAAGCACATGGCAGTGTTGGCTCTGCAGGTGGAGATAAGGTGGACATCCTCCTACCCACTCTATAGATGCCCACATAAAAGCCAGCCCATTATGCAACTTAGCTTAACCCACACAACACTTAGTGTGCTGGAGGGAAAACTGGGTTTTATGTTACTGACGCTATTAGGCGCAGTGAAACATATCTCCCCTCCAGCACTTTACCAGTGACTTTGTCACAATGCACAACACTATGCATATTTACAATATTGTGCCATAGAGCCCTTTGGACCCCAGGTCCCACGTGTAACTGCTTCCTTTGCACCCCTATAGGAAATATATTTATTTAGCAAAAGTAGATTACATCTTTAAAAGAACAAAAAAAAAACCCACGAACGACGTGTTCTATAAAGTGATTTTCACAGACATAACATCCATTAATAGGAGTTATTTCAGATTATAGGCTAATTATATATGAAGGAGGGGATATGACACCCCATGTCAACCCTTCCATAATTATTATATGTCATCTTCCACCCACACTTGCCCGTTATATATCTATGGAAGACTCGATGTGACTGTCATTAATATAGAGCATTTTCTTAATCTAGCTGAAAAACACAGGTTTGCTAAAAGTGTCCATTAAGGAATCTGCAGCACCCGTACACCTTGGCTGGTCTCCCGTGGAGTGCTTACAAAAATATCATTTTGCAACAATTACCCTGTCGAGTAGTTAGTAATCAGAATCTGCAGTTAGCAGCGGTGCTGCATTATATTACGGAAAGCACAAGAGCCGCCCGGCGCCGTCTCGGCAGTGTGTTGGCTTTGGTGTGCTACCACCGGAAGCGACTTTGTTCGTGCACAGCGCTGGCAAAATACACATTACGGTTTTACAATCTCGCTTTGTAAAAAAAAAAAATCACCGGCGTTATTAGATTTCTGCCTGAAAAGGGACCACTATAAATAGGATCAGCGGGAGAGGGAAAGTGAAGAAGGACACTATTAGGTGAGCTGTAATCAGGAAATGTGTGTGGGAAGTGTTTATAGAACGGCGAACTGGGAAAATAATATTCACCTATTATAATTTGTCCATTTCTGTTGGAAAAAAAAAATATATGTGTTATTTGCATTATATAATAAAATGTCAACAGTAGAAATAATTATAGTTCTGGTGTAAAAGTTGTGTGGTGTTACATTAATTCTGTAAGTAAAGTATTATTATTAAAGCATTATTATCGGTTCAGTATTATTATACATTAGACCCCGATTGTAGATCTGATGAATGCCTAAAAAGAAAACTAAAAAAAATTAAACATTAAGTTGTTACCTATCCACAAGTGGGGCTCCGACGAAAAAGAGAAAACTTTTATACACACGCTCCTCAATGTTGAAATCGCAACAACAAGAAGCAAAAAGTCTTGGAACGATGGAAATCACAGATCTGCGAGTGATGAAAAAAATGGAAACACAATGATCAAAACATCTCGATTTATTAAGCATAGAGTATGAGCGCCACATGCAGATATCTCCGCACTCACAGCCTTGGCTGCCATCAATGAGGGTAGTACGGGTTATCTGAGGAATGTTCTACCGTGCTGAATGCACTTGGGCAAAAAAATCATCAAGATCCGCTGCTGGCAGCTTCCTTTGTGATTGACGACCAATGACGTTCTAGATGTGCTTGATGGGAGACAAGTCTGGAGATGCTACAGGTCATGGTGGCACATTTAGGCCATCACGCAGGAAGGTCACACTGGTCCTGCTCCTAGGATTATGGTGGTATAATGTACGGTAGACGGACGCTACATGAACAGCTCAGCATTACAATGATTTGGTGGTGGAACTGGTGGTATATTCATTTCTCCAAAGTGTCCCGGGAGCCTGAGTGGCCTAAACATGCCACCATGGCCTGCAGCATCTCCAGACTTGTCTTCCTTCCAGCTATGAAAATGTTGTTTCCACTTTTTCCATCATTTGCATATCATTAACATCTATCCATCCTTGGAGTTCCATAATTCCACAACTTTTTCTTTTTGGATGTTGCAAATTCGATGTTGAGAGGAGTAATATATATGGGATGTCATCCAAGAGCTGTCCATAGACATTCATTGCCGAGTTTAAGCCAACACTAGGATACATTTCGACCATATGTCTGTGATTTTGCACAAACCAGTCAGTCCATAACAAAAAAAAAAATCACTGGTATGTCAACAGCCTCAGAGACGGTCATAGGTTCGGGTGCCATCCGTGAAATACTGATTTGTGAATGAGCCCTAAATCTGGGGGCTTCACCCGTTCAAACCATACAGCCATAAGAAGTACTGCAAAACATTAACAATTCGTGGTATTTCCCACCCTTAAACACAGATCGCTACGTAGCACTGTTAATTTTATCACTTTGACTTTTTTGTTTTTTTCAGCAGAGAGAAGATGTCGGCGGCTTCTGGGACATGTTCACAGCGGGCAGGAGGGTCAGCCAAAACTCGCAAGACTTCAATAGTAGCAGAGAACATCCCAAGTCTACATAGATCCAATACCCAAAGCTGTAAAAGGTTCTTGGCCAATATTCTGTGCAATCGGCCCATGTTCATACTGGTTTTGTTGGTACACTTGTTTATGATTACCGGGCGGTAAATAAAGGATATATTTAATGACGTGTATGTACTTTTATTTATAAAAAAAAGAATCTGCATAAATAATAGTGCATCTATTATCAGCCAAGAAAAGGAGCTTTAGTCGCGCCTACTACAATGACCCTAGAATTACATTTCTAAGTTGGATTATGTCAAATCGGAACAGATATTAGCAATTGGAATAATTAGAGTAGAAGAGCTACTGAGCATGTGTGACCGCTGGGGTTGGACATATTAGGTGGATGTTCTGTGCAGGAATATAAAGAACATCGAAGGGCACTAAAAAGATATCTGAACCCAGTGACGTAACCAGAGTCTTATGGGACCTGGTGCAAAATTTGGACTGAGCCCCCACCTACACATTGGTCAGATGTACACGCCCGTGTAGCGTTCTATATCCTACAAAGACATCAATGCTCGTCCCTCATGAAATAATGTTCACTGTACTGGTATAGCTAACAAACTGTGCCAGCCAGCCCCCTTCTCCATCATAGCTAAGACAGACACGGAAGGTTTAGCTAATACACCACGCCAGCCAGCCCCCTTCTCCATCATAGCTAAGGCAGGCGCAGAAAGTTTAGTTAATAAACCACACCAGCCAGCCCTCTTCTCCGCTTATGCAGGCACGTTTAGCTATAAAACCGCCCCAGCCAGTCCCCTTCTCCATCATAGCTAAGGCAGACACAGAAGGTTTAGCTAATATACCACGCCAGCAGCCCCCTTCTCCATCATAGCTAAGGCAGACACAGAAGGTTTAGCTAATATACCACGCCAGCCAGCCCCCTTCTCCATCATAGCTAATGCAGACACAGAAGGTTTAGCTAATATACCACGCCAGCCAGCCCCCTTCTCCATCATAGCTAAGGCAGACACAGAAGGTTTAGCTAATATACCACGCCAGCCAGCCCCCTTCTCCATCATAGCTAAGGCAGACACAGAAGGTTTAGCTAATATACCACGCCAGCCAGCCCCCTTCTCCATCATAGCTAATGCAGACACAGAAGGTTTAGCTAATATACCACGCCAGCCAGCCCCCTTCTCCATCATAGCTAAGGCAGACACAGAAGGTTTAGCTAATATACCACGCCAGCCAGCCCCCTTCTCCATCATAGCTAAGGCAGACACAGAAGGTTTAGCTAATATACCATGCCAGCCAGCCCCTTCTCCATCATAGCTAATGCAGACACAGAAGGTTTAGCTAATATACCACGCCAGCCAGCCCCCTTCTCCATCATAGCTAATGCAGACACAGAAGGTTTAGCTAATATACCACGCCAGCCAGCCCCCTTCTCCATCATAGCTAATGCAGACACAGAAGGTTTAGCTAATATACCACGCCAGCCAGCCCCTTCTCCATTATAGCTAAGGCAGACACTGAAAGTTTAGTTAATAAACCGTGCCAGCCATCACCCTTCTCCATCATACCTAATGCACGCAGGGAAGGTTTAGCTGATATACCACGCCAGCCAGCACCCTTCTCCATCATATTTAAGGCAGACAAGGAAGGTTTAGCTGATATACCACGCCAGCCAGCACCCTTCTCCATCATATCTAAGGCAGACACGGAAGGTTTAAGTAATATACCGAGCCAGCCAGCACCCTTCACCATAGCTAATGCAGACACGTTTAGCTAATAAACTGAGTCAGATAGCCAATTCATTCATAACATCACCAAGAGAGGAGGGAGGGCTCCGGGCCGGTGGTTGGAATGGCATTGCGCCACATTGGGGCCTGAAATTGGGGTCATGGGAGAGTTTAGAAAGGTACTATAATATGGATTATACGTTTAATCAATTTACATTTGCAAATCTCTAAAAGGAAATCTGTTCGCAGGTTTTTGGTATGTAAACTGAAAGCTGCATGATGTAGTGGCAATGACCCCAATTCCAGCGATGTGTCACTTACTGGGCTATGTGTTGTTGTGTCAATAAAATCAGTGTTTTATCAGCAGGAGATTATTAATACAAGACTAGGTGTCTCACTTTTTTTTTTTTTAGTGGTGGGAAAACATTTTTCAAAGTGTCCATAAGCACCAAACAGACCATTATTAGGGAATCCTATAAATGCTTTACTCGTGGTAAGATTTTCACTTTTGGGAACCCAACAGGAAATGGAAGAACTTATTATTTATTCGGGGGGGGTGTTGATGTCTTGGATCGGTCGCAGTCGTGACTGTATTTGCACCTTATGTACAATATATTTTAATACTGGCAAATCTGCAATAACAGAGGTTAAGTGCCACACATGGGAGATCCAGATTTCCCAATTCTGCATGAAACTTTTTGAGAGTTACATTAAAGTTTCAGCAATGAAAGTTCTGCTGTGCAGTGATTGATTGGTTTAGTGACTATGAGTGGCAGACGCTGTGATGTAACGATAGGACTGTCTGTTCTGACACTCACCCACACAGCGTCACATCTCCACATCTCCGGCTAGTATTCACCTCTGTGCATTCACACAAAAATGACAATAAATGCATGTGAAGAGACTTTGAACACCATTTAACATAAAAAGAAAAAAATCAATCAATTCATCTTTCATCTCTTGTCATGTATTTAGTTAATGAACGTTCGTTTTTTAATATCAAGTTGACTTTCTGGTCCATACTCTGCAGTATGTCTGATACACAGCTCCAAAACACCCATCACAAGAGGGAGTGTAGAAGCTTTCTGCCTACAATCTTTAATCTTTTACATCTATAATTATGCAGGGGATTTGGATCAGAAAAAGAAGGGGTATGAGGTTACGTGCCTGGAATCCGCCTGAAAAAGTGCTGCAAAGAATAAAAATAATGCACTGCATCGTATAAACGACATTGCTGCGCACATGTTTAGTCTTTTTGTTTCTTCTTTTAGCCTCTTCGAGGTTCAGAAACCATGAAACAGTTAAAAGACGCAGCATGTTCATTCTTCAGGCGGCTTACACTAGGAAGTCGCCCGCTAGGTGTTGTTGCGCTGTGACGGTCTTCACTAAGGAAGGGGGGGGGCCTCAAACTGTCCCTGGAACTAGGACCCTAACTATCCCTGTCCTGGGGGTACTCTTGAAAGTAGTGATGCCAGAGTCACCGACCTTACTATGCTCTTGTTAAACCCTGATCGTCTCCTCCCCCAACCAAAGAGACAATATAGACAGAAATGTAAGGTAATCAAAACACAAGGATCAAACAGAGACAACAGAAAACCTCTATCAAACAAAAGCACTAACCAACAATAGGGAAGAGGATAGGGACAGGGAGGAATAAACTAAACGGGAACAGGGACCAGGAGATAAACTTACACGTACTACAGCAAACCATAGAGCACTGCTACAATAACTGCATTCCAACCACTTAGCTTTAGCACACAGCACAGGAAGACAAATCTTTCACCGACAGGGACAAGGTCTGGCCAGTTTTTATAGAAAGAGGTAATGACCAGATCAGAAGCAGCTGAAATGGAGCTGCATGTTTCTGACCAGCATAAAAAGCATTGTTACCTTCTTCAGCACGACAGGAAACTAAATCCATTTAATATAGGACACAAATCACACCATCTCCAAAGAAGACCTGCGATTCATTATCCAACATGCCCGTCTAACTCAAGGTCTTCCAGGAGGACAAGACACCCTTGAGACAGTTGAAGTTTAAATAAGAGAACAAAGAAAGTCGATCGCAGAGCTGTCGCAAAAATAACGTCAAAATCATCAGTGAGGCCACTTTGGGGAAAAAGAGCTTGGGTGTTCTCTGGAAGTGGCTTTGCTTAGGAAAATCTCGGGGAGTTATATCGACATCAAGTCCACATACCCCAAGGATAAGCTTCAATTCATGCATTGGTAGCTTTCCCAGGTTATACTGTGAGCAGTCTATGTACAACGTATAAAGTTAGCCTAACTTATTCACCAAGTTAAAGGCCCCAATGCACATTAGACTAACCTTAGACAAATCCGCCGCATGTCCGATTACAGTCTGCCGATTCTTTTGTTCTTTTTTAAGTAAGCCGCGACTAGAGACGTCTGGCAGAGGCTCTCTCAGAGAACACAGAAGCATTCTGCCGAGCAAAGGAGAGTCGGGAGAGATACCTGCTTGCTGAAGGATCTGCTTAACCATTGTAAGGTGTATGAGGGGTGCTTTAATAATCCTGTGAAAGGAACATTAAATTTTGGACTGGTCTTCATAAAATATATCCATTAAATAGTGTCACTCAGTGCCTTGGGTATGAGGGCACTAAACAGGTCTCTAGAACTAGGGGCGTCTTAGTCTATCTCTGTCCCCAGATTACTCCTGAAGGTGGAGACGCCAGGTTCTCGTGCCTTGCTATGCTCCTAAATGTATCCTTGTTTGTCCCCTCCCCCACCCAAGTAGGTGGGAAGCTGAAGTGTTTAGGATAACATTTACCAGACAAACAAGGGAAGATGGACAGGGATAAAAGAAAATAGCAAGCATACAAAATACACTCACCAAACAAGAGATTGGGACACAGTAGAGTTAAAGGAAGGTGAAACCAAATAGGAGAGGATGAGCATGTGCACACAAACAAAACTCCAAGCAACAATCTCCTGAACAAATCTCCAAAAGCCAACTCCAACCACAAACTACACCTCCAACTCCAAAGTAGGCAGTAAGAGCTAACACTGGCAATTCCTAAGCGGCAGACACGAGCATATATAGCAGAGAGGAGTGGCCAAAATTAAACAACAGCTGAAACAATACAGACAGGATAGCTCCAGGAGCTTCAACTTTACAGATTAACCCTTGCATTGCCAGCAAGAAAAGAACCTGCACTGTTTAATAAGATTGTGAAGTAGTTCTAACCAGTGCAGGAGTACGTGAAACCAAAGGTCGTGGTCTTCTGATCCCTCTCTGTCACGGTATCCCTATGACAAATAGTTGAGAATTAGACACAGCAGTTTCTGGGACATCCACCAATTACATTTTGACCCTAATTCTCCCCTAGCCTTAGGGTTGTGGTCAAGAAGTTAAAGAGTAGCTGGTCATGCAGGAACCTTCCGCTCCATTCCTTACTCAGTTGTTTGGATGACAGCTCTCTTTCCTGACTTTCGTATTACTAAAGAACACTCGGCTTGGCTCTCTACGAGACAGCCACTGCTGGACTCCTCTGGCAGCGGCTTAACTTTAGAAACACGTTCAGAGAGGCACACCAGGCTGATCCTAGGCTCCGAGGTATCTTGGCTTTATATTTATGCTTTACAGGTGTTGGTGTATTTTTTATGTGCTTCACTTATATCACGTATATTGCACAATATCTGGCTGGTTCACTGCATCACGGTTTAACCCTTGTAGTTTTGCATATGCACAATTGTATATTCCGTTGGTTTTATTTTATCAGCTGTTTATTAAGTACACATATTGTTGTTAAGCCACACGGCTGGGGCCCATTTAATTATTATTTTTGGATTGTTTTTTTTTTACATGTGTGATATTTTTTTGTTTGGTTTTATTAATTTATTGCCATTTAATTGCACTTGTCACTGTTAAATCGAATTCTTTTATTTAAAAAAATATTTTTTTTTGTATGAAACCTTTTTTTCCTGGTCTTATTATTAAGAGCCCTTTTTTCCACTGCATATATTTGAACTAAGATTTTTTCATATATGATTATATTGATATGCATATAAAGGTGGATTTTTGGATGTTTCAGCCCTATTAGATCTGTGTATGTCTCTCTTTTTAAGATATATTTTTTTATATACATGTTTTTTTCAATACTGTGCCAATTGTAAAATAAAGGCAATTTATTTTGAGTATTGTGTGTTTCTGGCTTACTTTTTCCTCCTCTGTCACTGCGACATTCCCTTCCACATCCTGGGTTATTTCTACTCTTTTCCGGATGGTCTGCCATCCATTATCCAGGTGATATAGTCACATATATATTGTATCACATTTATATATTTTATATAAAAAAATTTTTTTTAATTATTTTGATGTGAGTTATATATATCTCCTGGTGTTTTGCTTAGCGGCTTAACTTTGCATAGAGCAAAAAAGATTGGTGGGTGAGATTCAACAGGTCAAATCCTTTTCTCCTCATATGCAACTAGACGCTCCCATTCAACTCCTCCTGGCTGCAGTCTTGATGCCATAGCAAAACTAGAAGACCCAAGTTCCCACCGATGTAGCAATAGGTGAATAGTTGCTACGTTAACCTTTTTACATCTTAAACCATTAGGGATGTTTGAATTAACCTCTACACTGTGGTAGACCACCGGCATGCTTCCCATTACTCCTCAATTATCCTAAACCACCATTCATATTAGCATTGTCCTTTTACCATGACAAACCACTGCAAATATACAGCTTATTGTGTCATTTGGCAAAAAACTTAATGAGCTGCCCTAAAGCTACCTATATACTTTTGATAGCGGACAGTGGACCAAGTTTAGCTAAAAGTTCTCGCTCTCGGCTCCTCCATACATTTGTACGTTCGGTTCAAGATTGGAGTAATCTGCTGCCCGAAATTAATGTTTTAGGTCAACTATAGCAGGACCTTCAATATATTAAGGATGTATACAAGATTGATTGTGTTTTATAGTATGTAAATCATAGATTTGTTGCAAAAGTTTCTGCGACTGTCCCATTCATCTGAATAGATCAAGGAGAACGCTTTGTTCTGGAATGTGATTTAATGGAACCGAAATATACACAGTACAGAACAATGAGAATTTTCAAAAATACTTTTGGAGCATAAAATGACCATCAATGAGGCTTTTAACTGCAGATTTCCACTTTGCAACGCAATAAGTTGCAAGTTTTGGCAAAATTTGGTGCCGGTTCTACAGCGAATAACTCAAGTGCTCCCACACCAGCGTTACGACTCCTTAAATAAAGTCCGAGTCCGGAAAACGATGCACGGAGAGGCCGGGGGTCTCCTGTCTCTAAGTTGACAGCCTGATGGGCATATATTAGGCAGTTGCAATTAGGATGGAAGATACTCGGGCCAGGCAGCCCATGCATCATTTTCCGTACTTGGACCGTGTTTCACGGACGTCTGAATTTGGCTTTAAAGTTAATATCGGCCCAGAATATGCACAAATCTTTTCGCCAAATACTGATGCAAATACAGCACGAAGCGCACGAAATATAGTAAATTGCAACAGCATCGTCTCCAGCACGAACGGGGCAAGTCATGTTTAGCGTGAAGATCAATCTGTGACCTGAGAACTAATTAAAATGATCTAATTGAATTTACATCGTTCCCAGCTCTTTCTCTGATGAGGAATATTGTAGCGTAATTACAAAAGGATGTAACATATGACACGAGTCCCGCAGAAACACAAATAGTTGATGATCTCAAGAATTTTACTGTTAGCTCTTGGGCCGTAGGGGAAGGAAAAAAAAAAAAAGAATTACTAATTTACGTTCCCTGACAGTCTCGGCGTATTGGGTCTCCCGCGAGAGTGTTTTAATTGCTCTGTAAACTTCAGACTTAAGTATTCCTCAACATCAAGAGTCAAGTTTGTGTTGAAAACGCAAAGAAGAAGAAGCAAAAAAAAAAAAAGGAAAAAGTGCATTTGACATGTTTATTAAATAGTTATAATAACCACAAAGGAGGGGAATCTTCCATCGAAATGAACTTACGGACGAAATGTAACAAGCGCTGGTAAAATAAATATACAGATAAAAATTAACCGCACAGGCCATCCTGACAGCATCATCACATATCAACTTAATTAGGCGGTCCCGCATAAATTAATTTACATTTCAATTAATGTCCTTAGCAACAAAACGCTGTCCTAATAGGGTAATTGGATGCTAGGGAGTGTGGCTAGAAGGAAATAGTCGCTTTCTTAGGAAGAATTCAGATTTTTTTTTTTTTTAATTTCCCCCCTTCTTTTCTCCGCATTACTATAAATTACCTAAATAATGATTGTTCGTTTGGGCAGGTCTTCACTCCCTTCTGGGTCTAATTATAAAGACTTAGTACCTCATTAAGCAAAATGGTTTTGGAGTCACAGGAAAACATTACTCTAGTCGAGAGTCATTAGTTTTTACAAAAGAGGGAAATTTTGCAGAATCGGACACATTAAGCGCTATGGAAGGCAAATTCAACAGCCGGCATTATTGTTCGGGGGTCTTTAGATAACGGAAAATAAAATATTTCAACTCATTCTTGTCGTGTATTTCATCTAGCAATTTCAGGAAACGTACTGCATCGCTGCTTTGGTAGATAAAATGGCGATTTAAAAAGGTAAAAAAATTGGACCACGAGATGTCATGACGGTCCTAAGCTAGGAGAATCAAGACGATTACTAACATCAAAGGCGTAAATTACGATCAAATTAGTAGTCTGGAAAGCTTGCAATTTGTTACCATCTTTTCAGTTAGCCATTAAAAGGTATCAACCACTGAGGACTCTCAAGTCTAAATATTTTTCTATCTACTGGCTAACACGGTACGAAGATACACATCTTTCCTATATCAAAATGGAGGATACCAGAATGTACCGCATCTTTATGGAACTGAAACCACTTCTGAAGAAACGCGCACAAATGGACAGTGACATTTTTTTCTTATCTAAATGCAAAAAGGAGAATTTAATTCCCAAAGGACTCTGGATTACAAACCCAATTCTTCACACCTACAATACCCATTATGCACAAAACCTTTGTCACAGGACATCTGAGAGACTAAGGAACCATCTTTTGCATGTCTGCCACAGCATAAGGAGTAAAGTCCAAGGGCAATTTGAAACTCTGAGGAAAACACTTACAGAAAGCACAGAGCAAAAATTACAACAATACTACAACAAACTACGGACCTTTCTGATTCATAACAAGCAAAAGAAACTACACAGACTGCGCCTCAATTCAGGACTCTATAGAAACAGATAAAAAACAAAACCAAGACCTGACAACCTGTACAACCACTCCATTCCAGACACAAAAGCATCTGTGTCATCAATCTCTCAGATTATAAGCCCAACAAAGTGGAGCTTGCCGTGCTTTCTAGAGGACTCTCATTTTGTCCTACTAAGGCCCTGGATAAAACTGAACTCTGCAGTGATATGGAACATTTTTTCAGGAGACTGCGCCTGAGGGAATACTTCAATGATACAGAAGATTCAGAAAACACTCGAACAGAAGTAAAAGGGATCCCAACAACCAAGAAGAGGTCAGACTTGGCACTTCCACCTGGACGTAACCCTCATTTGGATAAATATATAGACTCATTCAGACATTTGATAAAATCCACCATCATAGACACCAACAGGAGACAAGCCTCCAACATCAGTGCCCAGGAGAGAAAGGCCATACAGTCTCTGAAAACCAACAAAGAAATCATCATTAAACCTGCTGACAAGGGAGGTGCAATAGTCATGAAGATAACATCAGACTATATGAAGGAAGCAAACAGACAACTTATGGACACACGCTACTACAGAAAACTGGAGTCGGACCCTACACAGGACTATTACAAGGAACTAAGCAAGTTGGTATCTTGTCTGCCTGACAAATCCATAAGAGCCGATGACCTGATACCAGAGAGTCCAAGAACAGGGACATTCTACATGCTTCCCAAAATCCACAAATCTGGAAATCCAGGAAGGCCGATTATTTCATGTGTGGACACCCTTACTGAGTAGGTATCTGGATGGGTAGAGGGCATTCTTAAACCCCTGGTAAAGGATACACCCAGCTACATTCAGGACACAACTGACCTACTGAATAAATTAGCAGCAATAGGTCCTCTACCAGAAGGAACCATCCTGGCCACCATGGATGTGGAATCTTTGTACTCTAATATCCCACACCAGGATGGATTAAATGCCTGCAAAGTCTTCATGGAAAACACCGCGAATGATGCTGATTCTGTGGTGAAACTCACAAAATTCATCCTCACCCACAATTACTTTGAATTTGACAAAAAGATCCATCTACAGGAGACTGGCACAGCTATGGGAAGTAAAATGGCTCCACAGTATGCAAATCTTTTCATGGCCAAGCTTGAAAGCGACTTTTTGTCCTCATGTCCCATCAGGCCTCTGGCCTACTACCGCTACATTGATGATATTTTAATCATGTGGACAGAGTCTGAGCAACAACTAAAGAAGTTCCACGAACAGTTCAACCAATTTCATCCCACCATCAACTTAACACTCAACTACTCCAGCACTGAAATTAACTTTTTGGACACCATCATTAAGCTAAAGAACAATGAAATAGAGACATCCCTGTATCAGAAGCCAATTGACCATCCAACATACCTTAAATGGGACAGTTTCCATCCAAAACACATAAAAAAACTCTATATTCTACAGCCAAGCCATCAGATACAACCGTATATGTTCCAATCCCATGGACAGAGATGAACACCTTGGTCGCCTCAGAAAGACCTTTTTAAATCAGGGCTACCATCCAAGAACAATTGAAAACCAAATTACAAGAGCCACCAGAATATCAAGGAATCACCTGCTACATTACAAAGCTAAAGAAGAAAATAATTGGGTGCCTCTAGTGGTCACCTACAATCCAAATCTGGAGGTGCTAAGGGGAGCTGCACGGAAACTACAACCTTTACTACAAAAAGATGCCCGATTACAATCCATATTTCCAGACCCCCCACTACTGTGTTTTAGGCAGCCCCCAAATCTAAGAAGCATCATTGTCAGAAGCTCCTTGTCGTCCCCAACAGCTGCAGGAACCTTTCCTTGCAACAAGAAAAAATGTAAAACCTGCCCATTTATAATGAGCATGGACAAGATAAAAATCCCCAACTCCCATCAGGACTACAAGATCCCAGGTACTTTTAGCTGCATCACATCTAATATGGTGTACCTAATTATATGTACTAAATGTCCAACTGGGGTTTGTATGTAGGAGAGACAGGGCAAAAACTGAGAACAAGGATGAATTCTTACAATAAGAGAAAAGAGAATGGATCTACCTGTGGCCAAACATTTTTGTATCCCCGATCATAGTATGATGGACATGAAATTACTTGTATTGAAAGGTAATTTCACATCTCAGAGACACAGGAGTTTGTGAATACAAACTGATGGTGACCTTTGACACTCTCAATGCTGGAATGAACATATCGAATGGATTTATGGCCTTTTACATCAATTAAGGAATTTGCTCCTAAGAGCCCGGTGGAGCATCACAAAACATTACCAGACTCCAATCAGAGGGAAATAAAACTTTCACACTCCTTATCTATGAACTGTTCCAATATTTATGTTCATCTCTATCTCCCATAATGACAGTTCTGCTTTACATCACTTGTCTTATCTATTGCATTATTTCTGTGCTGTGTTGTGTATAAATATGTGATTCTTCAGATGTTGTATTAGTCTTTGGCGGATGAAGAGACCTGAGTAGTCTTGAAAGCTTGCAATTTGTTACCTTTTAATGGCTAACTGAAAAGATGGTATCAACCACTGAGGACTCTCAATTCTAAATATTTTTCGATCAAATTTAAAGACATTTTCAGTGGTCTAAGAAAAAATTGTGCCCTTTTCCAATATCCGATGCCATTGAAACGTCATCACGAGTCCCAGGTGTATATAGTAGTTGTGGAAAATATACAGGACGATGCAAAAGTATTAGCCAGATGAGGAAAAATGCTTAAAAAAATAGAAGGGTTAAAAGTTTATTTTTACCAAATAACCAAATGCCACAGAAAAATGTAAAAAAAAAATATTTGGTGTGACCACCAAAATAGCATCACAACTTCTAGTTACATGGCAGATTTTGTAGGAGGTTGTTCCAAACATCTTGGAGAACTGACCCCACATCTTCTGTGTATGAGGCTTGTGCGGATCCTTCTGTCTCTTCATGTAGATCCCAGGCAGACTGGATGATGTGAGATCAGGGCTCTGTGGGGCCGGATCATCACTTCCAGGACTCCACGTTCTTCTTTACACTGAAGATAGTTCTTAAATGACATCGGCTGGATCTTTGAGAATAAAACAGAAAGATGGACATTTTTTGCACTGCCGAAGACACCAATAGTTTTTTTCCAGAGATTGTGATGGAAGAATCCAGGAGGTAAAATACAGAGAATTTCAGTTTTATTGTCCACATGTTTCAAAGTTCAAATACTTCATCAGGACCAACCACATGGGAATGGGCACTGTTGAAGACCATAGATGCGGTGGTTAACAAACAAAACTTAGTGCAGCAGATGAGAGGCTTATCATGCTTACTTTGCTCCAAAGTCGGAAGATGTCTAGCAGCTCCATCACATCAGAACTGGCAGCAACAAGTGGGACCCAGCTACACCCATCTGCTGTTCCTAAACTTTGCCCAAAAGTGGTCTTCATGGAAGAATTGGGATAAAAATTCATACCTTTGACATGGAAACAAGTATGCACAAAAACATACGAACTAGTGTGCAGAAAAATGTCAGCAGTTCTCTTGACCGATGAGTAAAAATGTGAAATATTTGGCTGTAATAGAAGGCAGTATGTTTCGCAAAGGGCTGGAGAGTGGCACAATAATGGAGGTCTGCCGGAACAGTGAAGCACAAAGAGGGCTGCATTTGAGCAAATGAGCTGGGAATTTTGTCAGGATTAATGCCATTTTTGATGACAAAAAGCCTGACTGGCACTTCCAAGCTAATGTGAACAGGTGCCAACTAGGAGCAGCCACCTCCATATACAATAAACAAAAAAAGTTGCATTCTGTAGCGCTAAAGCACGTCAATGTGAAATATATGACATATGAATAGCAATACAGTTTCTGGATACTAGGAAAAAAAATGAGACGCTTAGCACATAATTTGGCCAATTCATGCCTGCCCAGCAACCAACGACAAGGTGGTCTCAAAACTGATGGGTCCTAATGTGTCTAATGTGAATACCTCTCTAAGACTGAAGTCTGAATTCCTAGGTAGATGTGAATACCTCTCTTTCAAGTCTCATTTTATGGGTAGCTAGGACCTTGCTGCAGTGTGCTACTTTTTTTTTTATTGTATATGGAGGTAGCTGCTCCTAGTTGCCACCTGTTCACATTAGCTTGGAAGTGCCAGTCAGTCTTTTTGTCATTGTATATTGCACTCCACCCTTCAGCATGTGGTGGATTTTAATCGCAGCAAGGTCCTACCTACCAATAAAATCAGACTTGGAAGAGAGGTTTTCACATCTACCCAGAAATTCAGATAATTCTAACACACTCAAACGCGCTTTAAAGAGGCCGCCGGTGGCTTGGACGCCACCACTCTCCTCTGCATAACTAACATGAACCATTGAGGTTTCTGCACTGCAAAGGAGGGATGCAGGTGCCCTTATTTTGGATGACACTGCTTACACCTTGTAGAAGAAAGCAGATTTATTTTGTACATCGATCTTGATCTTTCTGCTAAGCAACAAAGAAATGACACGTGGATATGCTAGGAAAAATGTAGTGTTTAAAAAAAAAGTGGTATTCTAAAGATGTACACCTTTGGAGACATTTTTTTTCAATTGGATTCCATTAGAAATGTTGCATTGTTTTGCCTTTTAAAAGGATCTTTGTTTCCCTGCAAATTCAATTTTAAGGTGGTCTGTGGTCATAAATCAGAAAAAGATGGATATAAGACCATCGTAGCGGGCTGACTGACGGATTCTCGGTCAATTCATTCTGCAGCTGGCGATACATACTGAAACACAGAGTCTATAGATCACAAACGGGGCAAAATGTTTCAATTTAAGCCAAAAGGTAAAATGATTTTCAACTCAAATATTAAAAACTTATATATCGGGGGGATTTTACCGCAATCTTAACATTGTGGCTTATTGCTATTAAGAGCAAAAGATTAAGCAATCACCGAACCCAACTAAGTAGCTTAAGGTAAAAAAAAAAAAATCTGCATTTTTTGCCACTAAATGATATGTAAACCCATAGATATCAATGGTCGCGCACATGTTCTGTAAAGCTGGAGGGAGGTTGGCCGAATCATTTCCTCCGGCGCCCAAGTCCAATGCAGAATCATGACCATGATCTCGTTATCGAGCTCCCGCGTACACACTTAGGTACGTGATGTGTGTCCTTCTGAAGGGCAGAAGTGACTTTTCCCATTTTCCTCCAGATGCATACATTTTTTCAGCCGCACTGAAATGACTGGAATAAAAGAAGCAATGATATCACTTTCATCAGTGTCCAGGGACAATCTCTCTCCTCCAAGTGTCTCTTTGATGGCTGCATTCCTTCCATAAATGCTCCAGGATTACACCAATGCGTTTTTCATCTCTGCCATTATCACCTATTCAGTAGGTGAAACTTTCATATCTTACAGTCCGTACGCAAGGAAAAAAAAAAAAAAAAAAAAAAAGAGATCCTTAAGGGATAGCACAAATGAAAGGGGAAAAAAGTCTTAAATGCTACAGTGATGACGGAAAATGGTTGCTCAAATGACAATTTCATAATACAGGAGGGATGTGATGGACCTGAAATCCTCCGGATACTGAGCCTATTGTATGTCCGCAGTCTACACACTTCTGTTTATGTGCATGGCTCATGTGTTTGTATTCAATTGGTTTCTTGTTTTTGCAAGATTAGGGAGGTCTTCCACCCCTCCCGTGTGGGCCATGCACATAAAAGCAGTCCTCTGCAGCATATCCACATCGGACATTACCTGTCTGAATCCTGCTCATATAGGTACTGTACACATGACCAGGTTTTTAAATACATCAGTTATGGACTGCTTTGATACGGGTATACCTTGACGTTTGGTACAGCGGCTTCGTATACATTTTTTGCAAAAAACGTATCAACCAAATACCCTGTCTTTTATTATCTTTTCACTAGCACTTGTTGTTTACTGTTACTTCTTTATAACAGAGTATATTTATACGTTTGTTTTACTGTACTTTTCCATGTTTCACACTTCTGTTTATAGCAGTCGTCATCACACTTCAGGCTGCGGTAAAGCAGTCACACACACTGTACAGTTTTTTATGGCGTTCTCTCCCCATCTCTATGGCTAAGTTGTGATGTCCTCTCACTATCCAGATTAGGCAGGCATCACACTTGCGAGTGTGATGCGAGTTAGTTGCACGACTTTCTCGCATCAACACCCGGCACGGCCGCCCGCTCTCGGACCCGAGTGTGCGGCTGCATAGAAATACATGCAGCCGCACACTCGGGTCCGAGAGCAGGCGGCTGTGCCGGGTGTTGATGCGAGAAAGTCGTGCGACTAACTCACATCACACTCGCAAGTGTGACGCCGGCCTTAGCCCTAAAACGGTTGCTGCATTCCCTGCCTCTGCTTTTATACAGGCTTTGTCTCTCCTGATTGGCTCTCCTATACCATGTCCTGTGATACTGCAAGGCTTAATGGGGAAGCCCACCCCGGCCGTGTCTGAGGTCATGTGTGCCTTGTCCAATTTGTAAAATGGTCACGGCCATTGTACAAACTCAATCACTTATTCTAGAAATTAGAATTTCTAAAAATTCTGCAAAAATTAAATTTGCATTGAATCGATTAGCGCATCTCTAGTGACATTTTTTTAAAATGATTTTTTAGGAGATGTCCATAGTTTTTCAGCCTCTCTTGTGCCCTTCATTTTACCGTGAATCATATACAACATCCAGACTTGATTTTCGGATATATATTCTGTACCGTCAGCACATAAAACCTTGAGTATAAGCTTTTTTTTCTTCAGTGACCTTGTTTTTTTCCTAATCAGGTCTTCCATTCTATTCCAAAACAAAAGAAACGCGTGAAGACCAAAGTATATTTATCCCCAGTGACAGAATCTAAGATCTACAAATACTTCTGCATCTCAAGTGGGCTTCGTCGATATTTAATTTGTAAATCTTGGCAGCCTGACCTTAGCGCGGCTACCGGCGGCTAAAAGTTCTTATAAAGGACATCTTAAATGACAGGACTTAAAGATCAACTACAGTGTAGCTTCTGAAATGTCATGTGTTAACCAATTTCTGTGGCTGAGACCTTCTGCGGATTGGCTTCTCCTCCGCGCCGGCTGCGTGGCTGTGATTTATCCTATAGCGTCTGGATGCCGAGTATATCACAATGTTTCATGCACTCTGAAGCTGGGCCTTCATTTCAAGCAAAGGGATGGCCTTTCAACAACAGCAAAGAGATCCTCAAAGTAACATGTACACCGGACGCATTGCTGTGTGCGTGGTAAAACCTTACGCCGGGTCACACTTGCGAGTCTCTCGCATCAATACCTGGCACTGCCGCCGGTACTCGGACCGGAGTGTGCGGCTGCATAGACATACATGCAGCCACACGCTCCTGTCCGAGTTCCGGATATTGATGCGAGTTTCTCGCATCACACTTGCAAGTGTGACCCCCGGCCTTAAATGGATACTGGCAGGACGATTTTACTAATGAATCTAATTGCGTGGCAGCATAGGTCCTGGACGAAGCATTTCATTGCGAAACGCGCGTCGGGTGTGGTGGACCCCTGTCTTCTATCTGGTAATGGATGTTATTTGTGTTGAAAATACATGTATTTGAAGACACCAAACTCTTTGATATTTAGGATGTGCACTATGCCTTAACTTATGTCCATGTTGGACCATATTTAGCTATGTGGAACCTTAATTAGCTTCCAAGTATATTGATGGTACACTGGTGTTTTGCTTACAACTAAGATTTATTTTTAGTACTTTTTTAATGAATATTGAACATTTTTGTTACTATGGGACATTTCACTATATCCATTGCCTGATATTACATTTGTATATCTATTTTAGATTTTATTGGATCCAGGTTTTGCCACCTTTCTTCCGCATCTGTGCTGTTCTCATCTGTGTATTTATTTTTGTTTTATATATTTACCTGTTTTTTATCTTGTATTGCAATAAACATATATTTATTTACTAATTGTTGTTGGATAGAGTGTCTTTGTAGGTGTATATATATTTTTTATGCTTTATGGACTAGTTCAGGATATATAGGTGTTTTGTTTTGTTTTTTAGCATAGGTCCTAGTAGAACAAAAAAAACAATACTTGTCTCGCAGTAATCTGAACTGCTAGTGCACAGATATAGAGCTTAGGTGATGTCACAGCTCACCTCCTCCTCCTGTACAATGACTGATAAAACCTCTATATACAGTAGATAACACAGGATCCACCATTTACAATAGGTGATATCACAGCTCACCTCCTGTACAATGACTGATAACAGCTCTATATATACTGTAGATAACACAGGATTCAGCATTAACAATGGGTGATATCACAGCTCACCTCCTCCTATACAATAACTAATAACACCTCTATATACAGTTGATAACACAGGATTCAGCATTAACAATGGGTGATGTCACAGCTCACCTCCTCCTGTGCTATGACTAACATCTCAATGTGGTCTCCTTTGTCTGTGTGTCCACTAGTTGGGCCCAGTCCTTCTCAGACTTTATCCACATTCATGTCACAAACGGTAAGGTTTTTAATATTAGAGTTTAGACTGTCCCAATTACAGTCACTGTGGAGTGGTGGGATGGCTTTCACATTTTTTTGACCAAAAACCATGTAATCTAAATACTGTATATTATGTTCATGCACTATGCTGTTTATTTACTGCAGCATACTTAATCAGTATGTTTTGGTCTTTGTTTTTTTTTTTCTTTTCAGTGGCCAGTGTGAACATGAGCTTACACGCTGCATGCACACCAGTTTACGTCCCACTTCATACCTTTGAGGTTTTTTTTTTATACAGTAGATTTCACAGGTGATGTGAGTGCTCTACGCGGCCTCCACAATGAACTGACAGTGGAGGGAACCCTCCACGGTGGATCCCTCCGCTGGGGAGAGAATGAGGTCACTTCAGTTCATTCTCTCGCCGACTATGCTGGGTGAGAAAATTCCAGCGCAGCATTGCCATAAAGTGAGAGAATGAACTCAGGTAACCTCAGTGATGCACTGCAGGAGCCATTGTCTCCTGTCAGTGTATCACTGGGAGGCCCTATAGAGCAGTGACATCGCCTGATGTCACTGCTCTATAGGGGAAATCGTCGTGGACACTCATTATTTGGACTGTGTCGGACAGGGAGTATATGGTTGGTTTATTTTTTTACTTTTTATTATAGGAGACCGAGGGCGTCGCTTGGATCTGGGCGTGCAATAAAGATGGCAAACCGTGTTGTGATTTATTTCATTAAAATACTTTATGCTTATGTGTGTTTTTAAACCCTTTCTAACTATAAGATTAATAATGGATAGGAGTCTTGACGCCTCTCCATTATTAATCTGGCTTAATGTCACCTTACAATAGCAAGGTGACATTAACCCCTTATTACCCCATATGTCCCCGCTACACGGAGTGGGAAGAGAGGAGCTAAGTGCTGGAATTGGCGCATCATACAGATGCGCCAATTCTGGGGCGGCTGGGTGCTGGTATTTTTAGCCAGGGGGGCGCCAATATCCATGGCCCTTTCCTAGGCTATGAACATCAGCCCTCAGCTGTCTACGTTAGCCTTTTTGGGGGGTCCCCTATTTTAATAGCCAGTAAAGGCTAGCTGAGGGCTGATATTCATAGGCTGGGAAGCTCCATGGGGATTAACCCCTTCCCAGGCTAGAAATATTGGCCCCGGCTGTCGGCTTTCCCCCTCTGGCGCAGAAAATTGCGCGGGAGCTCACGCCATTGTTTTTCCCATTTTTTCTTTATTTAAGATATTGCGTGAAGATTTTGTGTGTGTATTTATGTACCATTTTATCTATCTATGTATCTATCCATCATCTATCTATTTATCTATCATCTGTCTATCTGTCTGTGTGTGTGTGTAATGGAGTGTGGGTTGGACAAATGTAAAAGAGGAGGTTGGACAAGAAATGACATCAAAAACCTTTTTCTTTTTTGTTAAATAACATATCTTTATTTAGCTTTCAAAAACGCATACAAATCCTCACGAAAAAAACGCATCAAAACAGCACCTGCGTTTTCCGCCAAGAGGTGCGTTTTTTGTGCAGAAAATTCAGCAGGCTAATCTGCAACATGTGCACATACCCTTAGGGTGTGTGCCCACGATCAGGAACTGCGGTGGGTTTGACACCGTTTACTTGTGCAGCGTCAAACCCACAGCGGCCGGATGTTACAGAATAGTGGATGGGATTTCAAGAAACGGCCGCGGACACGGACATGCAGTGCGTCTTTCCAGACCGTGGCATGTCAATTTCCCTTGCAGAAATGCTAGTCTCCGTTACATCAATATAATGTATTGGACGCGGTGAATCCGCACGATCCAGTGACCACATGCGGATTCACCTGCGTTCAGTGGCGTTCCGTGAATAGAGCAGACTAAGCAGCAGCTATGGGGCCCAGACAGGTGAGGGGGCCCACGACGGCCACTGTCGTTTGGCAGCTCTGCTGTGCTGACACAGTACTATCTCCTTTAATTAAATATAAGCGACGGCCGGACACTGTAAACCCCCTTGAAGGTCCCCTTTCCTTGTTGTTTTCTGGTCAGCAGTTGGCTTAAGTCTCTGGCTGCATTTGCATAAGAAAGCCAGCCTGCAGCCAGAGACACATGCATCACAGGAAGCAGAAAACATTCATAAGTTTCACTCAGGGAAGAGATACACAAGAAGGTGAGCCCTGCTGGCTGGGTGGATTTTTTTGTTGAATGTGTCCCCTCACTGTGCTGGCACTTTATATTTACAATGGCTAGCCTCTGGCTGCACTTTGCACCTTAGGGAGGGGGGCCCGGCTGCACGCACTGTGGAGGGTGTAGGGGGCCCTGCATGCACTGCAGGTGTGTGTGTGTGGAGTTAAGAGCACCTGTTTTTTTTTTGGGGGGGGCCCCATTCAGACTTTTGCTATGGGGCCCCATTTCTATGTACGCCCCTGCCTGCGTTCAACTGATGCCAGCGCTGGATCGTGGGCACCCGGCTTTACCATAAGTCCATGTGGCTTCTCTGTACAGAACAGGTATGAGTCTTGTATTAGGTTTAGTGACTTGTGTGAAATCTGCAAGATTTTTATTTATTCTACACATAGAGAAATGAAACATCAAAAGGTAAAAAAAAAAAAAAAAAAAAATTAACTTGCACTTATTAGTTAAAAATATGCCAATCAGGGATATATATATATATAGTGCCTGGGAAAGCTGGGTGGTAGTAATGTCGGCTAAATTTGTCAGCAGTGCACCTAATTTTCTCCAAGTACAGATAAAACGGGTCAGAGACAATTATTACCTACTGCAATTTAATGGCAAAAATAAAAAATTGCCAGTATTGTGCACGTCTGTATCGTCCCACCGTTTCCTCTATGATGGCCGCTCCTTCACCCCTGGCCGTTACTACATCGTCTTCCTCCTCCAGCAGCCGCACTGCTGCTCGTGTCTTGTGTGGGAGGCCTGTGACAACGTGAAGCCGGGACGCGAGTGATGTAACATCCGAGGGACGAGCCCCGGGAGGCGTCTCCGCCCACAAACACAGGACGGGGATTCGGGCCTCAACGGCCGAAGTGAACGGATCGCTGCGGAGCCCCGGGGAAAAGCAGCCACTTCTAATCATTACTGTGAGCCTTCTTTTTAATTAATTAATCTGTAATTAATGGCTGAGGTTGTGTTTATGTCATTATATTATCTGTTATGGCGTCCTGGGACTTGTAGTTCCACAACACTTACTACTGCTTTTGTGCATAAAATATTGATCCTATTTCTGTTCTTTTCCCCCCATAAACTGCGTTATTAAATATTTTGGTGATCAGTACGGCACGGGACATCGGAGTCGCATTGAGCGCAGCTCCGGAGGTGTCAGGCGGTTTTCTGGTTCATGTTGTCAGTAAATTACATTGTGAGCTGCTGATAAGTTAGGCACAAACTGGCGTATGCCCAGGTTATGGGCTCAGGGTTATGGGACCCTTCGGAGTCCTAGGGTCCGTTTTCGCGTCCGATTATATATTTTTTTTCCCACTTCGTCTTCCAGAAGGTATAACTTTTTTTTTGTTTTGTTTTACTTTTCAGCCGGCAGATTTGTATCAGGACTTGTTTTTTACAGTACAAACTGTAGATTTTATCTTTAGTAATTTGCAGTCCATACAATTTTATGATAATTTTTGTTCTTTTTTTTTTTTGGAGGGTGGGGGAGACAAAGTGACCATAAAACTGTGAGTCTGTCATTTCAGGTTTTCTTCTCTTTTGGCATTCACCGTACGGGATAAATATTGTTATTTTGTTGTTAGACTCCTACGGTATAACACTTCTTTGGAGCTCCTGCTCTCTATATACAGCACCCTTCTCCCTACGCGCAGCGCCCCGGCACCCTATACGCAGCACCATCCTCCTTATGCGCAGTTACCCGCTCCCTATACGCAGCACCCTTCTCCCTACGTGTAGCGCCCCCGCACCCTATACGCAGCACCATCCTCCTTATGCAGTTACCCGCTCCCTATACGCAGCACCCTTCTCCCTACGCGCAGCGCCCCCACACCCTATACGCAGCACCATCCTCCCTATGCGCAGTTACCCGCTCCCTATACGCCGCACCCTTCTCCCTACCTGTAGCGCCCCTGTTCCCTAAGAGCAACGCCCCCGCTCCATACACGCAGCGCACCCACTCCCTACGTGTAGCGTCCCCGCTCCATACACGCAGCGTGCCCACTCCCTACGTGTAGCGTCCCCGCTCCATACACGCAGCGTGCCCACTCCCTACGTGTAGCGTCCCCGCTCCATACACGCAGCGTGCCCACTCCCTACATGTAGCGTCCCCGCTCCATACACGCAGCGTGCCCACTCCCTACGTGTAGTGCCCCCGCTCCATAGATGCAGAGCACCCACTCCCTACATGTAGCACCCCCGCTCCATACACGCAGCGCGCCCACTCCCTACGTGTACGCCCCCCGTTCCATAGACGCAGAGCACCCACTCCCTACATGTAGCACCCCCGCTCCATACACGCAGCGCGCCCACTCCCTACGTGTAGCGCCCCGGCTCCATAGACGCAGAGCACCCACTCCCTACGCACCGCTCACACATGTAAATCAAATGTCATAAGTTGAAACCTGGGATGAGTGGACGCCACGGGCCCCGATACTTGCCAGATTCACTTTTGTGCTAGTGCCTGACTTGCATCTTTATATGTGGACCAGAGCTCTACACCGTAAAATGCATTGCCAAATCGCACAATATTTTTTTGTGAATTTCTTTTTTTTTTTCCTTACAGAACTGTGTAGTAGGCTTCTAAAATAAAATGCAGAGGGATGCAGGAAAAAAAAATAAAAATGCTGCATGCTGTGGGCACACAGGGACGTCCACCAAAATTCTCCTATTCATGCGGCAGTTTAAATTTGGACTCGCCTTTAGGCCTCAGTCAGACGCCAGCGAGTCACATACTGTCCGTGTTTTTCGTACATTGTACCCATTCTAGTTTGAGGCTTTTCACATGTCCGTGGTTTTTCTTTGTTTTTTTTTGCGGATCGAGTGTCTGCAAAAAGCAGCCACAAAAAAATGAGTCCTGGATCAACTCGCCCGTTCAAGTCTATGGTCCTTAAAAAAACTGGACAGTACACCGATGCCGGATGCCATCCACGTGTCAGTGGAATATTATCCGTGTTTTGTTTTTTTTTGCTGAAGGATAGAAGAAGCTTAGAAACTTTTTTCTGCATATGAGAAAAACATATGGCACACTGATGATCATATGCAAAAAAAACAAAACAGTAAAAAAAAGCTACTGTTATAGATTATACATAAAGTATGGCGTGCGGGTGCAACATGTCACCATAGAGACCCCGTACGTGTAAGTGGAAACTACTACTCTGCACCCATCATATGACAGGTACTAAAGGCTCCTCGTAGACCCATTTTATTAAAGGGGACCTGTCACCTGATCAAAGGGGGCCAGTTTTTGATCTTATTTTATTCCTACTGCACCGGTGAGTATTGTTTATTTTTTTATTCTGCCGTACGGTTTCAGAGATATGGGCCTTTTTATATACTGCAACTTTGAATGGTCTTTAGCAAATTGATGTGGCTCGCAAGGTACCTCAGGGGCGTGTCTTAAGACTGCTCTGCATAATCTATGAAAAAATAACCGTGTGCACAACCAAGAAGGTGCCAGAGTAGGTTCCCACACCGTATCTAATAGAAAATGAACTCGGCACTCAACTTTAGTATAGTGAGAATAAAGATTTTTATTCACAGTAGTAACACGAAACGTTTCGGTCCTATATCATGGACCTTCATCAGTCACAGATACTACTGGGAAGGGGTTGATCCACATAGGGAAGAAAGAAAGGGCTGGATATAGCCTGTATTGGTGGGGTGAGATGAGGAAGAGGACAATGCCTCTATTGCACTAGTAACCTGTTGTGAAGGAGTCCGGCAGTGAGGATAGGTCTCTGCATTGGACGCGGTGTCCACCGCTAGTCTGAGTGCCGCGTCCAATGCAGAGACCTATCCTCACTGCCGGACTCCTTCACAACAGGTTACTAGTGCAATAGAGGCATTGTCCTCTTCCTCATCTCACCCCACCAATACAGGCTATATCCAGCCCTTTCTTTCTTCCCTATGTGGATCAACCCCCTTCCCAGTAGTATCTGTGACTGATCAAGGTCCATGATATAGGACCGAAACGTTTCGTGTTACTACTGTGAATAAAAATCTTTATTCTCACTATACTAAAGTTGAGTGCCGAGTTCATTTTCTATGCTCTGCATAATCACCATGTGAACCACGCCTCCTTGGTAAAGACCATGAAATTTAGCACAAAATAGTAAAAAAAGGCCCATATCTCTGGACTAAAATGGCGGATTTAAATAGAACGAAAAACTGAATACTTAGGGGAGCAGCAGGAATAAAATAAGAACAAAAAATAATGATCACCTTTGATCCGGTGACAGGTTTTCTTTAAAATAGGGTCAGCTCGGTTTTCATTGTCCTGCTCTAACAAATAGCTCAAAAAGCTGAACATTGGACTTTTTTCCGGAGGACCCATGGAGAATGAGTGCAGCGGACGTGTGCATGCCCGACCTTTCCTCTTTTCAGACGAGGCTCTTCAAGGGTCTCTGCAATTGGGAAGTTTTCCCCTAGCCCATGAATAGTGAATAACAAACCCTTCCGCTCTGAGAGCCTGACCCATCATCCCGTTATAGCATAGTCTCGTTATGCCATTAGTTTATAGGATGAGCACGTCCCTTTAAATGTCCGGTGCTGGTAAAGTGCACTGCATAGTTGTAATCCAAGCTCAGTGCAGTGGAGTAATACCAAAGTTTGCTCAGTAGTTTTCTCCACTTTTATCTGCGGCGTGGTGCTGTGTCCCCTCCATGGAAACGGCTTCAGCAACAGAGTCTGCCGCGTCCTCGGTGTGACAAGCTGCAGAACCTTGTGCGATCAGAACGCTGATCTCTGCCTCCTCCACCAATCACACCACCAGTAAGTGCATAACTTAGGTTTTTTTTTGCTTTTTTTTAACCCCTTCCTGACATGTCATTTTTTATTTCCTTCTGCCAAGAGCCATAATTTTTTTTATTTTTATTTGTCCATTGAGACAGACGTATCAGGGATCGCGTTATTTTTTTTTCTTCACCGGATGACTCGTCGTCATTCATTTTACCATACTTTTGTGGGAGAAAATTATTCCTTGTGCTGTGAAATGGTCTAAAAAAAATGAATTCCAGCATTATTTTGTGCAGTAAAAATTGTCGATTATTTTTTTTTATTACTGTTTTTAAAAAAAAACAAAACAGATAACTAAGAAAAAAATATGGTCCGTTCCACCATATTCAGAGCCCCAGTTTTATTTTTGTCCATTTAGTGGGGGCTTGTTTCTTGAGAGACAAGATGTCGTTTTTAATGGGGTAGATACTAATTTTGATCTCTTTATTGCATTTTTTTGTGGGAGGTGCTGTGACAAAATAACCCAGCAATTTTTGCACTTCAATTTTTTTTTTTCTTTATTGCGTTTACACTGTGGATGGAATTGATTTTATATTCTGATAGTGCGGAGATTTATGAAAGCAGAAAATCTAAATAAGTGTGTGTATGTATATATATTTATTATTTTATGTATATATTTATATTTATATATTTATTATTATTTTATGCATACATATATATTTATTATTATTTTTATTTTTTAACTGGGACCAAGGGTGATGCAAACCATCTGCACCCAAAACTGCTAATGTGATTCCAATGGAATCAAGACTGAAGAGTCAATCCTTAAAGGAGTTTTTCACACCTTTCTCTAACTTTTACATATGACCACATTATGGCTAAAAAAAAAAAAGGGATCTACTCGCCATTAGATTCCCTGCCGCCCCTCTTTCTGATTGACCTTGTTCCTCATCTCCTTCTCTTCTGACATGGTCAGAGCTTGACCGCTGCAGCCAATCGGGGGCGCATTGATTGACTGTAGTTATCAAGTGCCAACTACAGTCAACTGAGACTGTCGGGGAACAGAGGAGCACATGGGTAAGTGTATACTATTTCTTATGATGTCAGTGATGTTCCTTGCACCCCACGTGTGCGGCTCATTCACGTCACTGACGTAAATCCCATCCGGAAAGATTGATTGGGTCCTAGTGAGTAACCGAAAAAGAGAAAAGAGCCGATCAGAGCACTGGAAGGTGAGAAGAGGATGAGATCCTATAAATTACAGCGGACGACCTGCGATCGGCTCATATTCGGGCAATTGTGAAAGGATTACAGGGGGGCAGAGACGACGGTTTTATTTGAAATTGCGCGTTAATTGCCATATTGTTAATGGCGGCACAATTATACAGTCCCACTAAAACTGGCGAAGAAGAGGTCACCGCCGTCACCTTTTTTTTTTTTTTTTTTGCTCTTCCTTCCTGGGCGAATTACTCGTCATTGTAAGATCAGCTCCAGACCTAATTTGTCCTAAGCGGAAAGTCCTTGAAAAAGATTTTTTGGCCTGCGTCCCATCGCTCCGAGTGCTCATAAATACAATTCTGACTGAATAAAATGGCACTTCACCTAAGTGCTGTTATATATGTGTCATTATCAGTAAATGCAAGATTTACGACTCGCCTGCCTATTACCGGATTAGACTGAAAGTTTTCCCGCGAATGCTCTGACATTGCAGACGGCGGGCTGATGGAATACTTCCTCCCGTATATTAATATTAATATCACTTTATTTGTCTTTAATATTTCCATGATAAAGCAGATAGGCACAAAGGCAGCAATTTGTCATCAGCCGCTGAAGTGTTACCCAGCAGCCATTCAGCGGATTTAAAGTTGCTGGGAAGAACCAAACCGATACGATGCCGTACGCCGGCGGATTGTACCTCTGTACGGCCACATCGAGTTTTCACTATAGAGCCTATGGGCAATTATCGGTCAATATAAGGTATACTGCTTTTAAGCTCCATTAAGGCAATGGAGTTTTTGCTCCTTCATCCAGAAGACCATTTGTGAGGTCAGACACTGATGTTGGGGGGAGAGGCCGGACTCACAATCTCCATTCATAGTGTTGGATGAGGCTGAGGTTCGGGCTCTGTGCGGCCGTTCATGCTCTTCGACCCAACTCCTCCAATTATGTCTGTATGGACCTCGTACACTGACCACAGTCATGGGGAACAGAGAAGGGTCTTTACCAAACTGTTCCCACAAAGCTGGAAGCTACAATTGTCCACAATGTCTTGTGCTGAAGCATTAAGGTTTGGCTTCACTGGAACGAAGAGGCCGAGGCCGCCCCCTGATAAGAAGCCCATAGCGTTATCCTTCTCCACCAAACTGTACAGGAGCACAATGCAGTCAGGGGGTAACGTTCTCCAGGAATCACCAAACCCAGACTCCTCCATCAGACGCCTCATAGAGAAGTGTGACCCATCACTGCACAGAACATGTTTCCTCCAAAGTTCAGTGGTGACAGCTTTACACCACCCATCCAACGTTCGGCATTGTGCTTAGTGATGTAAGGTTGTAGCGGCTACACGGCCATGAAGAGGTCTGGACTCTACAGTTATGGGTCAACAGACCGTTGGTGGCTTTTCTTCCCCCTGCTCCTCAGCAGTCGGTGACCCAGCTCTGTAATGTTACGGGGTCTCCACATACTGGCAGAGTTGCTGTGATTCCTTCCACTTCTGAAATCAGTCACAGATGATGAAGAAATGTCATGAATGGACATGTTACCCCAGTGACTCCTATTCCAGGACTGCGTTGGTATCAGTGAGCTCTGCCCCACCGGCCGATCTGTCACGTTGGTAATGGCAGGTGGGCCGGAGGCTATACACTGGGGGGGGGCCGGAGGCTATACACCGGGAGACAAGAAGCCAGAGGCTATACACCGGAGGGAGGGGCGAAGGGCCAGAGGCTATACACGGGGGGCGCAAGTGGCTGGAGGCTATACACCGGGAGGGCGAGGGGCTGGAGGCTATACACCGGGAGGGCGAGGGGCTGGAGGCTATACACCGGGAGGGTGAGGGGCAGGAGGCTATACACCGGGAGGCGAGGGGCCGGAGGCTATACACCGGGAGGGCGGAGGGGCCGGAGGCTATACACCGGGAGGCGAGGGGCCGGAGACTATACACCGGGGGGAGTCAAGGGGCTGGAGGCTATACACCGGGGGGAGTCGAGGGGCCGGAGGCTATACACCGGGGGGGGGGGCGAGGGGCCGAAGGCAATGCACCGGGGGGGGCGAGAGGCCAGAGGCTATACAAGGGGGGGTGAGGGGCTGTAGGCTATACACCAGGGGGGGTAAGGGTCCGGAGGCTATACACTGGGGGGGGAGGAGCTGGAGACTATACAACGGTGGGCGAGGGGCCGGAGGCTATACACTGGTGGGATGTTAGGGGGGCCGGAGGCGATACACTGGGGGGGGGTGTCTCAGGTGACTGGTGGTCACGATTTCCATTCTACCTGAGTGGCAATGCTGGAGCAGAGGGCTAATTTAGGAAATACGTATCTCTTCCCACTGTGTTGAGGGATTGTCCCTTTTCACCTATTTTTCATGGCCATAGGTTCGGTGATGTGTACAATAACAAATCTGACTGATCGCGGGGACCACTGATTGCTTGAAGGGTCAGATAGCTGATGGTTGGAACGTCATCTCTTGCAGTCCGTTGGTGGGAGCAGCAGAACGCCGATCCCGGGAGTTACTATGTTTTTTTTGTTTTTTTTTTAAGAAGTATCTTTTCCCACTGGAATACCCCTTTAAGAAGTGATTGTCAGCAAAGGACTAGGGGAGTCTTGATTTATTCATCAATTCAAAAATGAAACATTTTTTCCTTTCAGACATTAATAACAATTTTTGTTTTTTATTTTTATTGATTCCGTCTCTTGCCCTTTATAGTGTGAAATATTAAAGTTTTTTTTTTTATTATTTAAATTTTCCACATTTGATCTTTTTTAATTACTATTAACGGCGCCGCTTAGAGTCGTCAAACCTGACAAAACGCTCATCGGAATAAGAGTCAGATCATAATTGTTGTACAAAGCAATGTAATCGTTTGTAATTGAATCGTCAGAAATGCAAATGTTATCTGCTTGACATTTCCTACCAGTCTCGCGTCTTTTTTTTTTAATTATCTTTATTAAAGTCTGGAGCTTTACAAAAGGAAAAGCTTTACAATTAAACCCCAGTTTGTTACACGGCGTGACATTTACCTGTAATCGCCTTTTCTCCTAGACCTTGATGTTTAATTATTGTTTTTTGTGCCCCCTCTAGGGATTTGTCGGATAACGTATGTTTGCTGCGGTGACCCGGTGTCGGGCAGAGAATGCAAAAACAGGTTAGAGCGTGCGCTCGCTCCGCCGCTCCGGCGTCTAATGACCGGAGGATTATGGAAAAGGGAACAAATCCACCGCTCTGCTCCATTACATAGGAAACAGACTTTTTTTTTTTTGTATTTCCGCCAACAGGTTTACTGCCACAGATCTCTGTGTACTAAAGAAAGTAGACAGCTCAATTAGACTTTAATTAACAGTAAATGGTTTTATTGCAGAGACATTGAAACGGCGGCGACGGCTGAAGTAATTGAATCGGTCAGTTGTTCGCGCAGAAAAGTATTTCTGGTGTGATCGGAGTAGTGTGTATGCAAGGAAACGATCTGTGCGCTCGCAGACGTCCTCATCACTCTGTAAAGGGGAAGTTTAATCAGAAAATTACCTACTGTTTAAATCAGATTGTTACATGAGTGGGGTTTTTTTCGATTTTTTTTTTTTTTCTTATTTACAATTTTATATATCACTTACCCACCGGTATCTATATTAGAAAAACATTTTGTACTAGACATTAGGAAAATATAAAACTTACACTTCCTGGTCTATCCTGATGAGTTTTTTTAGCAATCTTATTATCCTTGCAGACAGGACTACACTGAAATGCCTCAGTCAGTGCCAGGAACTACCATTCACAATAGGTGATGTCACAGCTCACCTCCTCCTCCTCCTGTACAATGACTGATAACACCTCTATATACAGTAGATAAGGATCCACCATTCACAATAGGTGATGTCACAGCTCACCTCCTCCGCCTGTACGATGACTGATAACACCTCTATATACAGTAGATAACACAGGATCCACCATTCACAATAGGTGATGTCACAGCTCACCTCCTCCCCCTCCTGTACAATGACTGATAATACCTCTATATACAGTAGATAACACAGGATACACCATTCACAATAAGTGATATTACAGCTCACCTCCTCCTCCTCCTGTACAATAACTGATAACCTATATATATACAGTAGATAATACAGGATACACCATACACTACACAATAGGTGATGTCACAGCTCACCTCCTCCTCCTGTGCAATGACTGATAATACCTCTATATACAGTAGATAACACAGGATCCACCATTCACAATAGGTGATGTCACAGCTCACCTCCTCCTGTACAATGACTGATAACACCTCTATATACAGTAGATAGCACAGGATCCACCATTCACAATTTGTGATGTCACAGCTCACCTCCTCCTCCTGTACAATGACTGATAACACCTCTATATACAGTGGATAATACAGGATCCACCATTCACAATAGGTGATGTCACAGCTCACCTCCTCCCCTCCTGTACAATGACTGATAACACCTCTATATACAGTAGATAATACAGGATCCACCATTCACAATAGGTGCTGTCACAGCTCACCTCCTCCTGTACAATGACTGATAACACCTCTATATACAGTAGATAACACAGGATGCACCATTCACAATAAGTGATATTACAGCTCACCTCCTCCTCCTCCTGTACAATAACTGATAACCTATATATATACAGAAGATAACACAGGATCCACCATTTACAATAGTAATATCACAGCTCACCTCCTCCTCCTCCTCCTCCTCCTGTACAATAACTGATAACATATATATATACAGAAGATAACACAGGATACACCATTTACAATAGTAATATCACAGCTCGCCTCCTCCTCCTGTACAATGACTGATAACACCTCTATATACAGTAGATAACACAGGATGCACCATTCACAATAAGTGATATTACAGCTTACCTCCTCCTCCTCCTGTACAATAACTGATAACCTATATATATACAGAAGATAACACAGGATCCACCATTTACAATAGTAATATCACAGCTCACCTCCTCCTCCTCCTCCTCCTGTACAATAACTGATAACATATATATATACAGAAGATAACACAGGATACACCATTTACAATAGTAATATCACAGCTCGCCTCCTCCTCCTGTACAATAACTGATAACACCTCTATATACCATAGATAACACAGGATGCACCATTCACAATAAGTGATATTACAGCTCACCTCCTCCTCCTCCTGTACAATAACTGATAACCTATATATATACAGAAGATAACACAGGATCCACCATTTACAATAGTAATATCACAGCTCACCTCCTCCTCCTCCTGTACAATAACTGATAACATATATATATACAGAAGATAACACAGGATCCACCATTTACAATAGCAATATCACAGCTCGCCTCCTCCTCCTGTACAATAACTGATAACACCTCTATATACAGTAGATAACACAGGATGCACCATTCACAATAAGTGATATTACAGCTCACCTCCTCCTCCTCCTGTACAATAACTGATAACCTATATATATACAGAAGATAACACAGGATCCACCATTTACAATAGTAATATCACAGCTCACCTCCTCCTCCTCCTCCTCCTGTACAATAACTGATAACATATATATATACAGAAGATAACACAGGATCCACCATTTACAATAGCAAATATCACAGCTCGCCTCCTCCTCCTGTACAATAACTGATAACCTATATATATACAGAAGATAACACAGGATCCACCATTTACAATAGTAATATCACAGCTCACCTCCTCCTCCTCCTCCTCCTGTACAATAACTGATAACATATATATATACAGAAGATAACACAGGATCCACCATTTACAATAGCAATATCACAGCTCGCCTCCTCCTCCTGTACAATAACTGATAACCTATATATATACAGAAGATAACACAGGATACACCATTTACAATAGTAATGTCACAGCTCGCCTCCTCCTCCTCCTGTACAATGACTGCTAACAAAGAAGATGCGGTGTGCCATACTACCTCCGCCATTTACATGCTGCCTCTGTAGCTTCTGTCCATCCTTCCCTGACTTGTATTTTTGTCTTTCTCAGCTTTCCAGCCATAGGAGTGGCTCATCCAGAACCTCCAGGAGATACGAGCAGCCGACTATTTCCTCCAAATCTCGCTCCCCGTCCCCATATACCAACAGACGCATGTGTGAGCTCACTGAGGATCCGAGGCAGCGTCTGGCCCATTTACACCTGGGACCCTACGAATTCAAGAAGGAAACGTGCAGCAAGCCCCCCTTTGTAGTCAGACACGTAAGTCCGCCGAGAAAGCTGTCCTCTATTTACAGCCCCCCAAACCTCACAAGCTGCAATTGGTCATCTTTATATTGATATCCTGTTAATCTGGCATCCATGTCCGGATCTCGGATTAGGATTGTACATCAGTCGTTTCCACGTCTGGGAAAAACTGCAAAATAAAAGCAGCCTCTACGTTTCTGACCATCGCTCCCCCTGTGGCTTCTGCCTTTATTTTGCAAGACCCTTTTTTGCTTTCAGGTAGAGACGAGCTCTTCCCCTGACACGTCTGTGCTGTCGTGTACTGCCAGAAGTTCCAGATTGGAGGAGCCTTCAAGGCTGCATGCTGGTAAGCAGCACAATTGTGCATCCACTAAAGAAAATTCTGCTGCAAAATCCCTGTGGAATCGCTGCGGAAAATCGGCGTTAAATACGCCACACAATATTTTATACTAATGGGCTGTCTACTTCAACAAAATCATACTAAAATGTGTGTAAAGGCCTCGCGTCCAACCAATCAGTTCTCATATTTTGCAGTAACGAGGAACGTGTGTCTGGAAATGCTGCTTCTGGTTTGGCTGTGTCTTCTAAGTCATGTGGAAAGGCCCTTTAATGGGATAATATTGATTTTTTTTTTTTTTTTTTTTTTTTTTTTTGGGGGGCAGGGTCATATGACCATTTTCTCCACATCCAGGGAGTTTAGCCATTTTTTTTTTATTCCCCCCCCT
>JARQOD010000009.1:88694695-88756195 GCA_033576555.1 Oophaga sylvatica
TTAAAACTTTTAGTTGTATAGACCTAGTTGAGGTGGACACCAAGATGTAGTTGACTTGGGGAACATCTCCACATTTGCTTACTCTTGCCCGCTTTGATCGAGGTCCTAAAGCCTGCTTGGGTTTAGATCAAAATGTACAGTGCATTCTTTCACAATTTCTTTGTTGTCCAGAGATGCCCTTGGCTTGGGCTCCACCATTTTGTGAATGAGACAATTTTATGATTCATTCACTACTTCCCTTCCTGTCTAACTTTCATAAATTATTTGACAAATTGCTTCCTGTCCATGCAACTACTTACTTTATACTCCATTTTAGCCAAGACACTAACACTGTTGGATTCTACGACATCTAGTTCTGAAACCTGTCTTCAGGTTGAACATTGATGCTCTCCTGGCTCTTCTTTGTTGACCTCTTCAAGTTGCATCAAGGATGAACTTTCTGGTAGAGATTTCCATCTTTTGACGATCTGTATTTTTCCTTCCTTCCACTTTCGACTTCCGTTTGAAAGCGAGGTCATAAGAGAAAACTCAAAATTCTAGTGTTCTACATGTTTATTTTTTACAGTGTCTTCTAAATCTTCCCCTATAGAGGCCGTACAGGAACCCATGCAAATTGGTTTGAAGAGATTACTGTTGAATGAAATATTCCATCACCTGATTGAAGAACTTTGTCTATAATTGTGGTGAAAAAAGAATCACCATTGCATGGACTGTTTCAAATTCAAGTCCAATCAGGGAAACTTGAGATCCCAGTGAAAGATCCTTGGGGATTAAGCCTATCCTCCACTAAAGACCAGCTCCGTTCGAGACAAATTGTCCTTAGTGTGCCCATTTCAAATCTTCATGTCAAGCTTCTCTGTCCTCTTTAACCTCTAGCTATTCCACAAGAACCATAGGCTGAGATTTTCATGGTTTTTGTCCCAGATCTTCCTGAGGCACTTGGGTTCACTACTCCCTTTGTTGTGGTGGACCGTTTTTTCCAAATTGTCTTGTTTTGTCCTGTCACCTGGTAATCTGCACCAGAACTGTTCAAGTGCTCAAAGAAATTTTCAGGTTCCACAGTCTTCCATCTTGTATACTTTCTGAAAATAGTGTGCAGATTGTTTCAGTTTCTGGAGGGTGCCCTCAAGAATCTAAAAATGTTACTTAGGCTTATCTCCGTATGACCGCCAACGTAATGAGCAAACAGAGGATTATTTCGTCCATGGAGCAATATGTCTGGAATTTCTCTAATTCATATCAAGATAATTATCTAAATTTGCTTCCTTGGGCCGAATTTGCAATTCATTTTATAGGTCTTCTGGGAAATCTTCCTTTCTCACAGACTACGGTTGTGAACCTCATCTTCCTCTTCCAGTTGCATCAGAAGGTCAGCTTCCTGCAAATGAATAAGGTCTCTCCAAACTTTCATGACATCTGGACTGCGGTACAATCCAATTTGACAGCAACCGCGACAGAAACAAAGAAGAGTGCTGATAATTGTTGGCCTATTCCCAACATCTCTCCTACTGCTGAGGTTGACGTTCCACCAAAAACATCTAAAATGCTAGCTCCTAAGTTCACCGCTCCATTTCAAATGATTGAGCAAATCAATCTGGTTACTTTCCGTTTCAACTTACTTTCCACGATAAAGACTTCCAATGTTTTTCATATTTCCTTACTCTGTTTTTTGGTCCTTAACAAATTGTCTTCTACTACTATCAACATGGCTCCTGATTGCGCCTCTGATCCTGACATGGAGTATAAAATTATTCAAATTCTTGACTGCAAGAAGGTTCATGGTAATTTTTTTTTTCTTGATCGACTGAAGGGGATATGGTTCTAAATAAGGATTCTGGATTCCTAAAAAAGGACATTGATGTTCCATTTTTACTTAGGGTATGCTTAGCATGAACTGTCCTTTCTTCTGTTTCGGACTCTTCGGGGTGAGTCCCTTTAAAAGGGGGAATACTGTTACCTGTCCCAGATCTAACGACGGGCCCTAGTTCCAGCACCTGTAATCGGCTCACTTTGTGCTTGTCAGGGTCAGGGTACTGGGGCACCTCTGATGTCATCACCCAAGGTCAGCTCAGGCAGCTATGTGCTGCCATTGTATTCTCAGCTGTGCAGTGTCATGTTCACCAACTCATCACTGCTATCAATGTGCCTGACAGCTAATTTGGCTATGCTGTTCTGGTGCTGTCACACATTTATAGTGAAGAGTCACAGACGTATAAGTGGGTTGAGGATCTCCATGCAAAGCTTGGACTGGCCGTTGGCTCTCCTGACCCGAGCGTAACAGCTACATGGAAATAAATGCTTCCACGCTTGGGTCAGGAGAACCGACGGCCAGTCCGAGCATTGCGTTGTGATCCTCACCCAACTCATACGGCTGTCTGACTCATCACTTACTGTGTATAACTATGCCCCTGGTACAAGATCCCAGATTGTATATACATCTCTGCTATGAGACCACTTCCCAGCAGTATCTTGGGCTTCCATGCCTTGCTATCCGGGTCCTCATAGAGCCTCGTGCTACCCTGCAAGTCCAGCTCCATTGCATCTTCGCCTTCAGTCAGTACTGATATACAGGTTAGAGAATCCACCTCACTAGTTGAGCACATAACAACTGAATGGCAGTTGTAATACACTGCAGTGCATACCGTATGTATTGTATTATTTAGGCGATCAAAGGATCATATCTTCAAGTGCCGTTGTATACCTACATGAACTAATAAAAAAAAAATGATGGCACCTGGAATGTAGTAATGACAAGAAGGCTGGAAGTTGGTGCATCCTGATGGGGTCCAAAAAAACAATATTACCTATTTACAAGACTACTTCATGTTTGACCTTTGCAATATTATAGGGGAAATGGTCAAGCATGTGCTCTGCTGCCCATAGAAGTGAATGGAGTGGTGGTCATTACTGCTGAGCGAACGTGCTCGGGTAAGGTGTTATCCGAGCATGCTCTGGTGCTAACCAAGTGACTTTGTCGTGTTCTAAAAATATGGTCGAGTCCTCACACTACATGACTCGCGGCTGTTCGACAGCCGCAACAAATGCAGGGATTACCTAACAATCAGGCAATCGCTGTCCTTGTCGAACAGCTGAAAAACATGCAGCCGTGGGCACTTGAACATATTTTTCGAGCACACGAGCATGGTCCGGTCACACATGCTCAGTTACCGCTCCATTCAAACGAGTGGAAATAGCGTTAATGTTGTTCCCGTGGCATATGTAAATGACCACTGAGCAGTCTGATGGGTTGTGCGGGGCCGGCCTCTGCTCTTCTTGCATGTCCGCAGGTGTTCTGGGCTGCGGTGAAATAGATTAGGAAAGCTGACTAAAGCTTGCTAGAATAAAGCGATGGAATAAGTGTTGGGCTAAGGTGCCAGGGGCCCAACGGTAACCAACTCCAGGGCCCCAGTTTGCAGCTACATGCAAATGTGACATTATCCTAAATCACAAATTTATATAACGAACTGGATAGATTGTTAATGAATAAGATGCTGCCATTGTGTGTGCATAGTGATTCAAGTATATTGTGACAAGTACTGCTCATATAAGAGGGTGGTGGTGGTCCCTCCAGCACAGCGGCCCTCCAGAGGATTCTCCTGTTCTTCTGTGGGTCAGTTGTCACGTGTTTACTTCAACAGAGAGGAGCCAGAAGACCGCAGTGTCTGATTTCTCCTACTCCTGCACTGATTAGAAGCACTTCACCTTCATATTAAACAGTGTAAGTTTATTTGGCAGTGCTGGTGTTAATCTGCTCCGTTGAGAGCTCCTGGAAGCTTTCCTATGTTAAAGCGCTCAGCTGTTCACTGTTAGCCACTCCCATCTTTTATATAATCTGGGTCCTGGCCAGCACTCATTGTCAGAGCTAGCTTATGCTGCATGGCTGGAGGAAGTTGTTGGAGAAGGCGTTTGGTGGATTTATCTGTGACTCTTGCTAGGTTTTGAATGTGTGATAATTCCCTTTGTTCTCCTACTTTGGTTTAACCCTATCCTCCCTCCATCCCCTGTGCATCCCTCTGTTATATGTGTGAGTATATTGGTATGTTTGGTATTTTTTGTTACCCCTGCTCGTATTACCTTGTTAGTCTGGTTGGTGTATTACGGTATATTACCACTCCCCTCGGCGGGGGGAAGGGTACAGACTGAGGACGGATTCAGGATCCAATGCAAGGTACGTGGCCCCGGCATCTTCACCATCAGAAGTAATCTGGGGAGCAGGGTGAGCTAGGGCGCCCCTAGCATTAGGGACAGTGAAGGAGCCCCTGGTCCCGGCCACCTGACAAAGTCGTGACACCAGTCCAAGCCTGGAACATGTGTTCTCTCCTGGTTCTCCGGTTTTCTCCCAAACTTTAAAAAAGCAAACGTATTAATGGGTTACACCGTGCACGAGGACTAACATGAATAGTAGCCCCCATGGTAACACAGAATCCAGCCTAGATTTCTAGCCGTGGTGATGTTTCCGCATGCAGACACCATTATTTTAATTTCCAATTTCAGCTGCAGATGAAGGAAGAGAGCCACAGTATTCATTACTGATGGGTAGGCGGAGCCCCAGATCAGGATGTTACCTCAGATCAAAAGAGTGATGACTGGCTGGCCCCTCCAGCTCGGGCTCCTCCTACTCAGCTCCAGTCTAAGATTTGAGGTCCAGAGGATGGTCGCTGCTAATGCAGCTCCTCAGAAGATTTTATTATTTTAATATTCGGACAGGAGACTTGGATCACTAGTTGGTCTAGAGGTCTCAGGGGTATCAGCGCTGCTGTACCCCAACCTCTCCCTTGGCGGATCTGTATTTACTCAAAGTCCCTGCAGAATCCTTGCCGGCCCTGGGGGATGAGGAGAGCTTCTCTGGCGGGAACGCAAACCACACGTGCGGTCACTGCGTTCTTCGCCCTGGGGGGAAGCATGGGCACTGCGCCAGAAACCCCTGAGGGTCCCTGTGGCGCCTTGGCTGGTGAGTACTCCACACAAATTTTAATAATAATTATGTGTGAGTGCTTTAGCGTCTGAATGAGCAGCGCTATTACTAATGTCAGTATGCTTCAGCGCTGCTGTGACAGCGTTACTACATGTATGTCAGTATGCTTCAGCGCTGCTGTGACAGCGCTACTACATGTAATGTCAGTATGCTTCAGCGCTGCTGTGACAGCGCTACTACATGTAATGTCAGTATGCTTCAGCGCTGCTGTGACAGCGCTACTACATGTAATGTCAGTATGCTTCAGCGCTGCTGTGACAGCGCTACTACATGTAATGTCAGTATGCTTCAGCGCTGCTGTGACAGCGCTACTACATGTAATGTCAGTATGCTTCAGCGCTGCTGTGACAGCGCTACTACATGTAATGTCAGTATGCTTCAGCGCTGCTGTGACAGCGCTACTACATGTAATGTCAGTATGCTTCAGCGCTGCTGTGACAGCGCTGTTACAAGTAGATGTGGTGATTTTTTGTCCGCAGGCAGATAGCTGCAGGACAGAGAGGGAGCAGGAGCGGGGAGAGTTCGCGCTCATTATTTGAGCTAGCAGGGGGCGTGGCCTATCTATCCCGGTCTTTTGAGCAGGAAGACGCGCGCTCTGGCTTTTCTCCTGCGACCCCCTCACTGTGGCGGCCATTACTCAGGCTCCTGGGCTCCTCGGACCGCTCCTCTCCTCATATAGACACCACGGCCAGCTGGGTGAGTGCGGATTCCTCACCCCGCAGCGCAGCGATCGCTATCCTGCAGCTGCAGTCTCATCAGAGACATAAAAATTGGCTGGGGCTCACAAATATATATATATTTTGGTGAGTTTGCAATATTAACCCCTTTGAGGGTTATTTCTACCAGCTAAATTTGCTGACTGAATACCGCTGGGGTAACTCTGCTTGGTGGAGCGTTAACCCTTCAGCGTTTGAAAAAAAAAAAAAAAAACCGCATAGTTTTTTGCTGGTATTACCGCTTTGACCTGCTCATACAGGTGAGACATGTCTGAACAGAGTTCAGATGCCGCGGATCACGTCCCAGTGCCATTGCGGCAATCAGATACGCAGACCTCCACAGCGTCTAGCGCTGCGGTCGACAGCGGTGGAAAATTGGATGATATCGCTCGATCGATTAATAACTTATCTGACCTTTTAGGTCAATATGTGTCTGCTAATTCCTCTCAGAGGAAGCGACGCAGGCCGTTACCGGCCTCTACACGGAGCGAGTCAGATGTATCTGATATTGGACAGAATTCCCCTTTAAATTCGGATGGAGAAATATCCGATTCAGATGCGGACGAGCCGCAGGGGCGTTCCTCTATGACGAAGCGTACGGAGGCATTAATTGAAGCCATGAGAGATATATTACAGTTACCGGAGGAGGTAACTAGTCGTCCTGGTAAATCAGCACGCATGTTCCAGGAGTCCCGTGCTTCGCGCACAACATTGCCAGCTCTGGATGAGCTTAATGGTGTAATAGAGGAGGAACGTCTATGTCCAGATAAGCGTTTTCATGGAACGCATTTCTTTGATACACTTTATCCTTGCTCTACGGAGTTAAAGGCTAATTGGACTTCTGCTCCTGAAGTGGATGTGTCTTTGTCTCAGCTTAGTAAATCCTCTCTACTCCCTATTAAGGGAAAAGCGAGCTTACAGGAGCCTTTGGATAGAAAGGCAGAATTGGCGGCAAAAGCAAGCTATGAGGCTGCGGGTCATGGATTTCGAGCAGTGCTAGGATCCATGTGTGCTGCTAGAGCTTCTCTAAGCTGGTTGGCACGTCTGAAGACGGAGTTGCAAAATGAATCTCCGTTATCTGGGATACGGGAAACTTGTGAATGGTTAGAAACGGCAGCCTGTTATATCTTTGATGCCGGTCTGGATACGGCATCTCTGCTGGCCAAAGCGCAAGCTTCAGCGGTCACAGTCAGAAGAGCTTTATGGCTCAGACAGTGGGCCGGGGACGCAGTTTCCAAACAAGGGTTGTTGGCCTTACCTTACAAGGGTGGCCATCTTTTTGGATCCGACCTCACAGAGCTGATTTCCAAGGCTAAGGCGAAGGAATCAGCATTACCACAGCGAAGGGCCATGGCCTCGGTGTCCAGTAAGCCTGGTGTTTATAGTGGTCGGCGGTCCTTTCGGGGCCGAGGACGATCTAGTCACTCCTCGTGGGGATCGGGTCGTCCTTCTTTCTCAGGAAAGAAATCCTCTCAGAAAACTCGTACTCCCTGGAAGCAGAGTTTCCGCCAGAACAAGCGGGAACTTGACAAGAAACCCGCAAAGTCGGATTGACGCCAGGGGTCCACTCGAGGATTCTCGAGTGGGGGGTCGCCTGCTTCTTTTCAAGGAGACTTGGATGGCTCGCGTTCCAGATTCCTGGGTAACGCGGATAGTGTCGGCAGGCTATTTCATAGAGTTTGCTTCTCAACCCCCAAATGTTTTTTGTCAATCTCGCGTTCCGTCGGAACCCGAGCTTGTTGTCGCTCTACAGCGAGAGGTCGAATCACTACTACAAAAGGGTGTAGTGATACCGGTTCCGTCAGAGGACCGAGGGAAAGGTTTTTATTCCAACCTTTTTATAGTTCCCAAAAAGGAGAACAAATTTCGCCCGATTCTGGATCTCAAGCGATTAAACCGGCATGTCCATGCCCGGAAATTTCGCATGGAGTCGCTTCGTTCCGTTGTGGCAGCTCTGTCACAGAACGATTTTCTGGTGTCAATCGACATTCGCGACGCCTATTTGCATATTCCCATCGGAAAGGCTCATCAGCGCTTTCTTCGATTTGCCATAGGTCAGAATCATTACCAGTTCGTGGCTCTGCCGTTCGGCTTAGCCTCAGCGCCAAGGGTCTTTACAAAAATTCTGGCGCCCCTCATGGCACTCTTTCGAAGACAGGGGATTACGATTCTCCCTTATCTGGACGATCTTTTGATCGTGGCTTCCTCGGAGGAGGAGGCGTTGACGGCTCGGGATTTGTCTCTTCAGTTTCTGAAAGACTTCGGTTGGCTGGTCAATTGGGAGAAGTCGTCCCTGGAACCATCGAGGACAATTCTCTTTTTGGGAATGCATCTCGACACGTTTCGGTCGGTAGTTTCCCTACCACCAGACAAACAGTCATGTCTTCTTCGACATGTACAGATTATGACATCCTCAACGGCAATGTCCCTACGGAAGTGTATGCGTCTTCTGGGACTGATGGTGGCGTCCATGGAGGCAATTCCTTTTGCCCAGTTCCACTCCAGGACTCTTCAAAGGTTCATCTTGAGTCGATGGAATCAGTCGCAATCGCTGGATTGCAGTGTCACCATTTCTCGCGCGGTGCGGGATTCTCTAGAATGGTGGTTACGTCCAGGGGCATTCTCCCTGGGGAAGTCTTTCCTCCCTCTGAAGTGGTCAGTCATAACCACCGATGCCAGCCTGACGGGCTGGGGGGGTGTTTGGAACAATCTCTGGATTCAGGGGGTATGGTCACCGGAAGAGTCTGTGCTTCCGATCAACATCCTGGAATTGAGGGCGATTTTCCTTTGCCTCCAACATTGGACGGTCCCTTTGAGCGGTCTGCCAGTCCGTGTGCAGACAGACAATGCGACGGCTGTCGCGTATATCAATCACCAAGGTGGGACAAGGAGTTCCAGACTCATGGTAGAGGTGTCCCGAATTCTGATTTGGGCAGAGGCCAATGTACCAGCCATTTCGGCGATTCACATTCCAGGGGTTCAGAATATTACAGCGGACTTTCTCAGTCGCAGAAGGATGGATCCCGGGGAATGGAGCCTCCACCCGGAAGTCTTTGCACTACTGTGCTCTCGCTGGGGAACCCCCCAAGTGGATTTGATGGCATCCAGGTCCAATGCCAAGTTACCGACATTCATGTCCAGGTACAAGGACCCGAAGGCGGTGGCGGTGGATGCTCTAGTGGCTCAGTGGGATCAGTTCGAGCTGATCTATGTATTCCCGCCGATATCCTTACTTCCTCTAGTGCTGCGTCGGATCAGACTAGAGAGAATTCCAGCTATTCTGATAGCTCCAGACTGGCCAAGAAGGGTGTGGTTCTCGACAATAATGTCACTGTTGGCGGCACCTCCGTTTCCACTCCCTCTTCAACCGGACTTGTTGACTCAGGGGCCCGTTTGTCATCCGGACTTGATGTCCCTGCGTTTGACGGCGTGGCTCTTGAGACCGAAATCTTGACCCGTAGAGGTTTTTCAGCCGAGGTCATTGCTACCCTTCGTGCTGCAAGATGTCCGGCTACTTCTAGGATTTACCACAAAATTTGGGAAACCTTCTTTTCGTGGTGTTTGGGGTCTTCTCGGAACCCGAGAAAATTTTCCATTCCCAACCTGTTGGCTTTTCTGCAGCATGGGCTAGACAAGGGTTTGGCAGTTAGCACTCTGAAAGGTCAGATTTCTGCTCTGTCCTTATTGTTCCGGAGAAACATTGCTTCGAATAGAGACGTGCTCTCCTTTTTCCGAGGTATCTCTCGTAAGTTTCCGCCGCGGAAGGCACCCGTGTCTCCTTGGCGGCTCAACCTTGTTTTGGAGGCTCTTCAGCATAAACCTTTTGAACCTATGGTTTCTGCTAGCCTTTCTTTACTTTCTTGGAAGGTGGCTTTCCTTGTTGCAGTCACTTCCTTGAGGAGAGTTTCTGAATTGGCAGCTCTTTCTTGTTCGCCTCCTTTTCTGGAGTTTTTTCCGGATCGTGTAGTGCTTCGCACTCGGGGTGATTTTTTGCCTAAAGTGGTGTCACAATTTCATGTTAACCAGGATATTGTGTTGCCTTCACTCTGTCCGGATCCGAAGAATACGAAAGAGCGAGATTTACACACATTGGATTTAGTGCGGGCCTTGAAGTTTTATCTATCTATTACTCAAGGTTTTCGTAAGACGGACTCCCTGTTTGTGGTTCCGGCAGGTCGTCGGCGTGGTCAACGAGCTTCCAAGGGTTCTATAGCTCGTTGGATCCGGTCAGCTATTTTGGAAGCTTACCGTCTTCGGGGTGAATCTTGCCCGATTAAGATTCGAGCCCATTCCACGAGAGCTGTGGCTTCATCGTGGGCTTTTCATCAAGGTGCTTCGGCAGTGCAGCTTTGCCGAGCGGCGACTTGGCGCTCTGTCCACACGTTTACAAGGTTTTATAAAGTGGACGTCAGTGCTTCCGCTGATGCAGCCCTCGGACGTAGGGTCCTGCAGGCAGCTGTAGTTTAAAGTTCTGGATGAACTTGTGTTTAGCGCTGGTTGCGCTTTGTTGTTAAGGTTGTTGGGTTTCTGCCTTTTGTTGGTTTTTTCCCACCCTTATTTTTGAACTGCTTTGGGACGTCCCATCAGTAATGAATACTGTGGCTCTCTTCCTTCATCTGCAGCTGAAACACGGATTTTGGTAAAGACTTACCTGTAAAATCCTTTTCAGCGAAGGAAGGAAGAGAGACACAGCACCCTCCCACGGCAGAAGTGTGTTGATGTTTTCAGATGCAGCGCGACCCTTATCTGATAGCGATTATCTGGGCTGAGGTCAGCGCGCTAAGGCTCTGTTCCAGCATCGCCAGCTCATCGCAGTAGTCAGGTTCCGTGAGTAGTACCTGGAACTCTGTGGTTTTTGGCTTTCTTTGCATGCATAACCTGTATCCTTGTGTTTTTTCTCTGAAGTTCCTTCAGAAGGGGTTATGTTGCTCCGCTGGTGATCTTGGCTCTTTTCCTAAAAGCTTTGGTACGACTGGAGCTGAGTAGGAGGAGCCCGAGCTGGAGGGGCCAGCCAGTCATCACTCTTTTGATCTGAGGTAACATCCTGATCTGGGGCTCCGCCTACCCATCAGTAATGAATACTGTGTCTCTCTTCCTTCCTTCCTTCGCTGAAAAGGATTTTACAGGTAAGTCTTTACCAAAATCCGTGTTTTCTTGTCTTACTGCCTCAAGCCTCGCACCGTTAACGATAACCTCATAGAAGGCTTCGAAATGTTTTTTTTTTTTCTTCCCTATCCCTCCATATAATTTACTTTCCTCGGACCGTCCTCGTGATTCATGACTGTTTTATCATAGAGATTTTAATTAAAATTGATTTGTTTGAAGGAATAAAGCTATATTAACAGCAGGAACTTTTTGGCTCTGCAAGACAGCCCGGGTTGGTCTTTAATTCATCACTCCCCGGATGGCCCAGAGCCGCTGAGCTTCCCAGCAAAACTAAAGGGAGATTGAAATCTACCTTTATTAGCAGCTGAAAACCCAGCACGGCTCTGAAATTAAAGGCAGAACGTGTTTGGAATGAGCTCCACGGCGAGAAAACTCCACGAATAAACAATAAACATAATATTGCCCACTTCCCGACGCAGATAAGGTTTTCTCCCAAGTTGCAAAACGCCAGATATCGATATGCTGATGACGCTTGATTAATGGATTTTTGTTTTCATCAGCACACAGAAATCTAAATTACTTTCCTTATAATTTCCATCCGTCTTGCTCAGTCACAGCCTAAAGCCAATGATTTTTTTTTTTTAATTTTATTTTTCCTCTTGATTTTTTTTTCAGCTCTAGGTATTCACAGGGAGGTGTGATGTGTTGCTATGGCAAAAAGATTCAGGTTGATTTTGATTATGTTTTATGTTGATTTTTAGCTGTTCTTTTTCGCTTTTGGCAATAAAATTTGAAGAGAAAAAACTGTTTACATGCCTGACCTTAACCGATATTGTCAAGAGTAAGATGAGAGACACCAGACCCAACAATGCAGACGAGCTGAAGGCTGCTATCAAAGCAACCTGGGCTTCCATAACCCCTCAGCAGTGCCACAGGCTGATCGCCTCCATGCCTCGCCGCATTGATGCAGTAATTGATGCAAAAGGAGCCCCGACCAAGTATTGTGTGCATTTACTGACCATACATTTCAGTAGGACAACATTTCGGATTTTAAAACCTTTTTTCAAACTTCCTGTTTGTGGTATATGGGAGGGCGAAAACTTTTCAAGATGGGTGGCGACCATGGCAGCCATTTTGAAGTCGGCCATTTTGTATCCCAACTTTATTTTTTCCAATAGGAAGAGGGTCATGTGAAATTCTCAATAAGTTTGATGTGTCACAAGAAAAACAATGGTGTGCTTGATTTTAATGTAACTTTATTCTTTCATGAGTTATTTACAAGTTTATGACCATTTATAAAATGTGTTCGAAATGCTGCCCATTGTGTTGGATTGTCAATGCAACCCTCTTCTCCCACTCTTGACACACTGATAGCAACACCGCAGAAGAAATGCCAGCACAGGCTTCCAGTATCCCTTGTTTCAGATTCTGCACATCTTGTATCTTCACAGCATAGACAATTGCCTTCACATGACCCTCTTCCCATTGGAAAAAATAAAGACGGATCCAAAATGGCCGACTTCAAAATGGCCGCCACCCATCTTGAAAAGTTTTTCCCCTCCCATTTGCTAATGTGCCACAAACAGGAGGTTGATGTCACCAACCATTCCCATTTTAATTAGATGTATCCATATAAATGGCCCATCCTGTGTGTATATATATATATATATATATATCAGTATAAATGAGTACACCCCCTTTTGAAAAGTAAAATTGTAATATTTCACTGAAATGAAAGACTGAGTTCCATAGAACGTTTTTTAACCCATTACAGGAAAATAAAGTTAATAATGTAACCTTCATTACACAATCTTCAGTTTTGCTCAAATGGGTTGATGCAAAAATGAATAAGCCCCACATCAATTACTACTACATCTGGTATTTTACGTGACTTCATGATTTTTAAGGACAGCATGATGACTTAGACATGAAATGAACTAGTTGGCGACATATTACGACATCTATCTTATTCCGTTGCACAACTTTTAGAGCCTGGGATGGAGGATGATGACAACTTGTCTCTTCAGAATTCTCCATAGGTGTCCGGTTGGTTTAAAATCAGAAGTCACTTGGCCACTGAATCACTTTCACCCTGTTCTTATTCAGAAATACAACAGATGTGTATTTTGGATCATCATCATGTTGGAAAAGTGTACGTCTTATCGAGGGCACGGAGTGATGGTGGCATCTTTTCTTTCAATATTGAGCAGTACGTCTATGAATCCATGATGCTCAATGAAAATTAGCTCCCCGACACCAACAGATCTTATTTACCCCCCCACATAAGGACATGGCCACCACCATGTTTCACTGTAGGCACTATGCATTTTTCTATATTAGGTAATGTATGGTTACCGGGGGTTCAACACAGGGACCCCCAGAAGTCCAGAAAACGGGGATCCCAAAGTGTCCGTCTGAATGAAGCAGTAGCCACCAGTCTACTTGCATCTGTGAGTCTATAGTAGCTGTAGTGACCTTGTGTGACCACTGCTGAGATGAGTTATTTGTGGACGGGAAAGTGGCTGACAACAGACAGCTTTAGATTCACAAATGCATAATTTCAATATGCTATTTTCTGGATTCAGCTTATTTGTCACCTTTTTTTTATTTTTGCACTTGCCAAATTACTTTTGGAGGAAAATGGTAAAAAATATGTATGGAGACTACACTTTCTTTTCACATTGTTTTGCTACTTGCTACAGTGTATAAACCATAATGTGACAGTGAATACAAGAAACACAAAATCTTTAATGTGTCATATACATGCATGATAGGGTATGTACACGCCACGTCTTCTTCAGGCGGCTTCTACGTGGTACCCGCCACCCCTGACAAAAATTCTAAAAAAGAAAACAAAAGGCCAAAAGAATGCACATGTGCACAGCAACGTCTCAGGCTTCGAAAATCGTGAAGTGGCTAAAAGAAGTGACCTGATCATTCTTCAGACGGCTTCCGCTTTGAAGCTGCCAGTGTCTTGTATATGAAGTTAGAAAAAAGGCGGTGGCAAAGCCGACCTAAAAGGTGTCCAAGAAGACACGTCAGGAAAAACACCGCCCATAAACATTAGACCGTCAGCCGATCCTGCAACATTGCTGCGTTTGGCCAACTTAGACTTTTGTGTTTTAATGGGGGCGCTTATTGTAGATTTTTCTTTAAAATTTCTTATAAGCCATCATTTGTCACCTCTTTCCTACTTATATTGATAGGACTCTAAGAAGATGCACATCGATGACCTGCAGACGTCCTTGGACGATATAAATGACAAAAGGCTTCAAGAGTCACCGTGGCACAGAACTCCATCACTCCTGTCTCGCTCCGCTCCGCTATCAATCCTAAGACGCCCACCCAGTCCTGTCCTGAACAGATCGTCCCTTAGAGAGAGGTAACCGTCATGTCTCAATGTATTTGCTGAGTTACATATTTGTACAACAGGGAATATTCGCTCAATTATTATAATACTTTATTTGCAAAATTGCGTTGAACGTCAGGCACATCCCCCCCACCCCCCGATACGCTGCGATCAAATCAATCTCAAGGTGTTGTTTTTATGTAATCTCTCCATCTCGGAGAGCGCCGCACCATCTACGTCTGCGGGAAGGCAGTCAGCAGAATCGCTGCCTAATTGTTCAATATACAAAGTTGCTGAGCGCTTAGATTTTCTTGAAAGAAAAGATTTGTATCTCCGTCTTTTCATGGTAGATGTCACCCGCTGTCAGTCATAGCCAGAAGCAAAGAAGAGGCAGAGAGGCGTGGGGGCGCCTGCCATTCTGCTACAGGAAAAAAGTTATCCCTCGACCTCAAAAACAGTGAAATTCCTTTTAAAAAAGAAAAACTTCTTATCTTGTTTTTCAACCTGTGTCCATACCCGCAGACATATAGACACGAATAGTCAGTCATGCGGTTGTGCTACATCTTTATAAAAGGCATACAGTTTTATTATTTTTACTGCGTGTGGTTCAATGTGGACAGTTGGGTTTGTAGGAGATCTGCTTTATATATATTTTATTATTTATATACATTATTCTTTTATTATTCATATATATTTTATTATTTATATACATTATTCTTTTATTATTTATTCATATATATTTTATTTATATATAAATAATAAAATATATACAAAAATAATACAGTAATAGATACATTTATTATTTTATTTATATGTTTTATTAGTGTTAATATATATTTAATTATGGAATGGGAAAACGGAGATGATGAGAACATTTTTATTATTATTATTATGCTAACTTTTTTTGCACTTTTTTTTTAGACTTTCTATGGGATTTTGAACCTCTGATAATTCTGTATTGCTGCATATTGTCATTTAAAGGGGTGTACTCATCTTCTGAGTTCGGGAGCACACCACTCCACTGTCTCCTGACTTTCTGATTTTTTAGGAGATGGTGCATCCTGAAGAGTGACATTGCAGACCAGTGGTTTGGTTGCGTGACTAGTCCGAACTGTGTGCTCTTCAATGCCTCAAAATGAGGCAAAGTATCTGAGGAGTGACCCTCGAGCTGGTCAGATTACTTCAGAGCAGGCACTTTTGAGCTTACAAGCGGATACCGGACACCCCCTGATAAGTCTGCAAAACTTTTTCGATAGCCTAGGCATCGAGTCGTACACTATAGAATTAAAAATCACTTTATTTTTTTTTAATATTTTTATAATTTTACATATTTAAAAACATGAGGCGACTCTCTTTTAAATAATCTCCATGCTCCTAGAAGCAAAAGGATGGTAGACACAAGGGCCTTCAGTAGGTCCCCTGCCCGTATCACAGCCCCCTCCACATTATCGGGTATGGCAGTTGTGTGGCAGAGCCCCTCTCCCCACCATCTGACCAGCAAAATGTTGCAGTTATTAACTAGGCCACATAAGCAGTTAACTTGATAAGATCAAAGATGGCTTCTACCACTGAATACCATACATACTTTATGGAAAATATACCCATATATCCTCACATTAATAGTAGTGAACAATGTCACATAATATCATGGGCTTAATTCAGAGTGGAAAATGCAACGGGACAATCGCAAAATTAATTGACAAACAGAATAGAAAAATTCCGATCAAAAGATCCCAAGAAGCTAAATAGAAAATGCAAAATATCGCTTTATTTAATATTATTACAGGATATGAGGAAGCACATATGGGACAATGATCCAGGCCAAATTACACATGTAGGGAAACAAAAGGACACACACAGGTGGGGAGCAGGGGGAAGGATTGAATGTAATTAGCATTCAGTGACCGGCTACAAATGTATGCTCAAATGCATATTGCACAACCCCAACTGGCCAATAAAAGTTCAAAGAACAGACATCCTGCTGCATATACAATGTAAATATTACTATGAAAGTATTAAATGATTACCTGTTCAGACCAGTGATAGCCCACCAGGTGTGTCTTCTGTCTTCTCCTTTCCCCGAGTCTTCTGTCTTCTCTCCCCCCTTCGTCTGTCTTATCTCCCCCTCTGTCTGTCCTCTCTCCCCCCTCCACCTGTCTTCTCTCCCCCTCTGTCGGTCTTCTCTCCCCCTCCGTCTGTCTTCTCTCCCCCCTCCGTCTGTCTTCTCTCCCCCCTCCGCCTGTCTTCTCTCCCCCTCTGCCAGTCTTCTCTCCCCCTCCGTCTGTCTTTTCTCCCCCTATGTGTCTTCTCTCCCCCCTATGTCTTTCCTCTCCCCTGTCTGTCTTTTCTTCCCCCTCCTTCTGTCTTTTCTCCCCCTCTGTCTTTTTTCCCCCTACGTGTGTCTTCTCTCCCCCTATGTCTTTCTTCTCCCCCATCTGTCTTTTCTTCCCCCCTCCGTCTGTCTTTTCTCCCACCTCTGTCTCTCTTTTGTCCCCCTCTGTCTGTCTTCTCCCTGTTAGAATCTATTTTTTTTTACCATCCTGCTGGACAACAGTGTTAATCCGCTAGAGTTCTGGCTAGGAGCTTTGATATCTTTCTTTGTTTGATATTGTGCAGTTCTGGGATCTCCAGTTCTGCCTGCATTGTTTTTTGGTTTTCCTTTAGTTTCTGCAGCTTCCTTTATTTTCCTACTAGGAGGTTACCTATTTTTTGTTTCCAGTCCCTAGATGTTTCAGGGATACCCTTCCTCCTACCTTTTAGGTCTTCGTTTGAGTTTAGCCTAGGAAACGTCTTTGGGTCTATTTGCAAGAAATAGGTTGCCCACTCCATCGTAGGGCTCCAGCCTAGTCCTAGTACAGGGTCAGCTTCTCGCCCTTCTGCCCTAGTCCTGAGTTGCAGATCCGTAACACTCCCTCCCCCCGCATCTTCTCCATCCATCCCCCGTGTCTTCTATTTTCTCCCCCCCGCGTCTTCTGTCTTCTCTCCCCCCGCGTCTTCTGTCTTCTCTCTCCCCGCATCTTCTGACTTCTCTCCCCCCTCGTCTTCTCCCTTCCCCCTGAGTCTTCTGTTTTCTCCCTCCCCGCCTCGTCTGTCTTCTCCCTTCCCCCTGCGTCTTCTCCCTCTTCCGCATCTTCTGTCTTCTCCCTCCCTCGTCTTCTGTCTTCTTTCTCCCCCGCATCTTCTGTTTTCTCCCTCCCCCGCGTCTTCTCCCTTCCCCCTGCGCCTTCTATCTTCTCCCTTCCCCCTCCGTCTTCTGTCTTCTCCCTCCCCCGCCTCTTCTGTCTTCTCCCTTCCCCCCGCCTCTTCTGTCTTCTCCCTTCCCCCGCCTCTTCTGTCTTCTCCCTCCCTCGTCTTCTGTCTTCTCCCTCCCCCACGTCTTCTGTCTTCTCCCTTCCCCCCCTTCTGTCTTCTCCCTCCCCCGCGTCTTCTGTCTTCTCTCTCCCCGCATCTTCTGTCTTCTCTCCTACCTCGTCTTCTTTCTTCTCTCCCCCTGCGTCTTCTGACTTCTCTTCCCCGTGTCTTCTCCCTTCCCCCCAGTCTTCTGTTTTCTCCCTCCCCGCCTCGTCTGTCTTCTCCTTTCCCCCTGCGTCTTCTCCCTCTTCCGCGTCTTCTGTCTTCTCCCTCCCTCGTCTTCTGTCTTCTTTCTCCCCGCGTCTTCTGTCTTCTCCCTCCCCGCGTCTTCTGTCTTCTCCCTCCCCCACGTCTTCTGTCTTCTTCCTTCCCCTGCGCATTCTATCTTCTCCCTTCCCCCTCTGTCTTCTGTCTTCTCCCTCCCCCGCCTCTTCTGTCTTCTCCCTCCCCCACGTCTTCTGTCTTCTCCCTTCCCCCTGCGTCTTCTGTCTTCTCCCTCCCCAGCATCTCTCCCCCCCATCTATATGTAAATCAGGCTGGAAGTGCACAAAGGGTGTATCTGCACTTGGAATAAGCAGTTCAGCTGCACTGACACGCCCCCGGGGCACTTCCTGCCTTATTTCCATATTGCATCTACGCTAGATTTCTCATGACTGGTACTTCCTATCATTACAAAAAAGGTATCTTTTTTATTGGGAGAGTAGCGACTGTACAGCCATACCACTGCTCCCATATGTAAAAACGCGCTGACAAGTTGTCTTTAATCTGCACAAATAATCTGCATTTTTATCTTAATCCAAAGACTAAAATTTACACACAAATTTTCTGCTTTTTTTCCCCGCTGTTAATTCCTTGTATTATTTACCACGCTCGCTCTGATCTGTGCCGCACTATCCTGTCATACTTTTCCTCACTTAAGCTGCCAAGACATATCTGGATGTCAAAAAAAATGACTTTCGATTCATCCAGCCGCACAGAGCTATAAAAATTCTAATGACAGAGTCTGAAGTCAGATCTCTCCTCCAACGGGTGGGACGGGGGACGCTGTTAAACAAACAACGATCCCTGCGAGCCAAGCTTTCCTGCTGGAATTAGACATAAGAAACAAGAATTTACTGTTTTATTTCTTCCCCATAGAAGAAGCCAAAAATATACTTGTATAATAGGTGAAAAAAATCAGACAGCAGCCCATCTAACAGTAAAGGCAACTGATTTCTATTACTCTGGTGCATCTATAAAGCTGCTTTGCAAATATTCCTAATAAAAAAAAAAAATCCTCATGTTTTGTGCCTTCAGCTCCTTTGCAGACTTATGCAGTTCCATGGTAACTTCAGATGACCCCTGTGTAGTCAGATCCTGCTGTCATCCTTCCTCCAATGCGTTGTGGCACCTGGACAGCTGCTTCAAAATGTAAGGAGCTGTGCGTCGTATATAGTGGCAGCGCTCACTGGATGCCACTGCTCCTTTAATAAGCTGATCTGTAGGAGTTCTAACAGTCGTATCTCCTCTAATCTGTTATTGTTAGTCTATCCTCAAAGCTACCGCAAAGGTGCCGGTCTCTGCCTCCTAGCCTTTCAGCCTTCAACACATATACGCACATTTTGAACGTGAAAAATTATCGCTGCAGCCAAATACCATGTGCAGCAATGATCTCAGTGATGTCTTCTTGAGGTGACGATAAGGTGCAACAGTCACATGTTCATGTCAGAACATCATCCCTGAAGGCCAGGATGCAGATTGAGAGACCAGCGAGAGGGGGACCTGTGAAGCGATGGCATGTGAATGGTGGAGCGTCAGCATGGGAGTAGTGAAGTCTCAGTAAGTATGGGACTGGTGAAGCGTTAGTAAGCATGGAAGTGGTGAAGCGTCAGTAAGCATGGGAGTGGTGGAGCGTCAGTAAGCATGGGAGTGGTGGAGCGCCAGTAAGCATGGGACTGGTGGAGCGTCAGTAAGCATGGGACTGGTGGAGCGTCAGTAAGCATGGGACTGGTTGAGCGTCAGTAAGCATGGGACTGGTGGAGCGTCAGTAAGCATGGGAGTGGTAGAACGTTAGTAAGCATGGGAATGGAGGATTGTCAGTAAGCATGGGAGTGGTGGAGGGTCAGTAAGCATGGGTGTGGTGGAGCGTCAGTAAGCATGGGTGTGGTGGAGCATCAGTATGCATGGGAGTTGTGGAGCGTCCGTAAGCATGGGAGTGGTGGAGCGTCAGTAAGCATAGGAGTGATGGAGGGTCAGTAAGCATGGAGTGATGGAGGGTCAGTAAGCATGGGAGTGATGGAGCGTCAGTAAGCATGGGACTGGTGGAGCGTCAGTAAGCATGGGACTGGTGGAGCGTCTTTAAGCATGGGACTGGTGGAGCGTCAGTAAGCATGGGAGTGGTAGAACGTCAGTAAGCGTGGGAGTGGAGGAGGGTCAGTAAGCATAGGAGTGGTGGAGAGTCCGTAAGCATGGGAGTGATGGAGGGTCAGTAAGCATGGGAGTGGTGGAGCGTCAGTAAAGCATGGGAGTAGTGGAGCGTCAGTAAGGTTCAATCATCCTATGAAGAAAAAGAAAACAATCCTGCACCCTATATCACTAGGGTCAAAAACACTTTTAACGCATACATGTCCTGTACAAATCATGGTCTTGCTGCCATCATCACGCCCCCCCTGAAAATAACATCTGTATTTGGTGTACATAACACTCTGTGCCCAGGAACAGTTTCGATTCTCATGCTCTGTACCTTACTTACATCCACTTTTGTTTTGACTTGGAGCTTCCTCTTCATCATCGTTCTCCCAGCACTACAGTAGCCGGAACTTCCTTTCCAATACTTCCCAGCATGCATTGCTCTTGTAATTGTTCAATGATTTGCCTGTGCTGAACTGAAGGCCTGCCTCTTTCCTATGCCTGTATGCAGTTTGAAATCCAATAGAGTAAGGGCCCCGTCTCACATAGCGAGATCGCTGCTAAACAGCGATCTCAGCAGCGATTGCGCTATGTCTGACACGTACCAGCGATCAGGCCCCTGCTGTGAATCGCTGGTCGTGTCAGAAATGCCAGGACTTTTTTTTGATCGCTGGTCTCCCACTAGCCAGCATGCATCGCTGCGTGTGACAAGTAGGAGACCAGCGATCTCCTGGCAACCAAGGTACACATCGGGTTTCCAAGCGCGGGACTGTGCCTGTAAACCCGACGTGTACATTGGATACCAGTGCGCTGCTGCAGGGGAGCTGGTAACCAAGGTACACGTCGGGTTTCCAGGCACCGCTCAGCGGGACGCAAAGAAGAGGGCTTCGCTAGAAGATAGGAGGCGCCGGACCGAGACGCCCATCAGACCGGACCGGACGGCGGACCGCCCCTGGGTGAGTACAATATAACTCGTTTTTCTTCTCTTTCAGGTGACATCGGGGGCTTATCTACAGCATTACAGAATGCTGCAGATAAGCCCCTGATGGCGGTGGCAACAGCTGATGGTCGAAAAATGGGGTGACAGATTCCCTTTAATCTAAATTCTGTATATCATAGACACTACGTCATTCATAACCTAAGCAGTCAGACCGTCCCGTCCGGTGATTTCTCTCCCTCCTACATGCGCACCCTCTGGGGAAGCCGGAAAAGTTGAGTGATGTATTTGCAGGGATTTTGTGTGCCTTGTCTTTCTTTTTTTTTCCCGTGCTCGGCGCGGTCCCCACAGATGTTGCCAGCATGTCTTTGTTTTAAAAAAGATAATTGTTTGACATTTGAGACAGGACTTTGTATCGAATGATAAACCGTCAGAGCGTGAATCGTTCCCGGGAATTTTTTTATTTTTTTGTGTGTGTGTGTTTCAGCTTGTTGTAACCGGCCTTTAAGCCTGTAGAGAGTCTCGTCGTTGTCACTCCGGCTAATCAAGAAATCTTTCTGTTGAGAAAGAAGATTATTTGCTTTCTTTATTTTCGTCTCTTCCCTTTTATTTGCGTCTTTATCGCTATGCAAACAGAGGTGAAGCGTGCCTCCTCGCCACACCGGAGAGCCGGCCGGTTGATCACACTTGACAGAGCATCTTTGAAATGAATTATGAGAAGGTCTCCCATTGATCTGGCTTTTTTTTTTTTTTCTTCAGGTCGCTGAGCAATAATTCCTAAGTGTTTATACAATCTATTGAAATCAATAAACAATTTAAACCGGTGTAGCCGCAGAATGTTTGTTCGGGCCGAGGAACATGGAAAGTATGACAATGAATACCGCTCTAGTGGAGTGGCTTTTTCTATATAATCGGAGCAAAGGGTTCTCCTAATGACATTTTTTTCCACTTGTGTATTTCGATACTGGACCTTATTCACAGGACTGGATTTTATGTCTCGATCCATTGCATTTTGTATAGCGCCAACATATTTTGCGACGATGCACAGAGATCATGTTCTTCTCTTCTTGGGTGGGTCAATAATAATTTTTTTTTAATCTCACATATACGCTAAGTGCAAATAAAAGGCATTTACTGGGACAATTTTATTTATTTTTTCCTTTTGGGGCTAAGAACTGACAGGCAGACAGATGCTAACTACCTGCCTGTTCTGCCCGGTGCTGGCTCAGAGCGACAGCCCAGCGATTCCGCAGCCTTAACGTCAACAGAGCAACTATTCTTCCAGGCTGTTCTCTCGACGGGGCGTTACTGCCGACATCATTCTGATGGATAGCGGACTTTCCCCAGTTAGGCTTCAAGTAATCGATTATCAATCAGCATGATATTGGCAGTCACGCCTTGTCAACGGAGCGGAAGAGAAACAGTTCCTCTTTTGACGTACATCAACGGAAGCCTCAGAATTTCCAGCAGGAGCGGTCCGTGACCACTCTTAGCTGGCTAAAATCGGCATCGGGCAAAAAACTAGATAGATAACAACTTCCTTCCTGTAAGTTCGTAGGCCCATAAGTAAAAAATTAAGTTGTAAGTCAATTGATATATTGGTGTTAGAGTTAGTGTGCAGGACCCGGTCCATCAGCCACATCAGGACAGGAGGCCTGAAAATCGACACTACCCTAACGACTCTTCTTTTGATTAGCCAGTATGGCATGATGTCACATGCCTGACACGGCAACGATGATGTTGCACGAGGTCCGCTAATCAAAGACCCACGCATACTTGTCAGTAAGAGGCGGTTATCGGGGTTCCCGTTCAGCAGCCACAGGTTACTGACGTGGTCGATGGACTGGGTCTTGCAAAGCAGTTCACACCAACTCTAATGAGTGTTGTGTTTTGTTTTTTTTGTTTTTTTTAAGTATGGGAGGAACTTAACCAAACACGGGCTGGAGAACTGAAATATGCCAATTACCCTGATAGTTTTTATACCGCAGCTGTGTAATGAATGCAGTACTAATACATTTTGCTGTATAAATAGGCTTTAAAAGGATAGTCCCATCTGGACAAACACTTTACAAAAAAAAAAAAATCCCTGGTGATCGTTTTGAAGAATCTCGAGTCAGATGCACTTTTCTTCTGCAGTGGCCACTACTGGATAAAAGTGGTATTACATGATTCTCAATCTATTGGCAATACAGAGTCTTGTTGACTCCTCCAGAGTGGGAAATATTTCATGTAGGTGACATACAGAGCAACCCCTGTAGGGAAGATACATTATCTGTTACCCTTCAGGAGGAGGATGAGCACCTTGCAAGCACCCAAATTAGACATTCTGTCCCACTTCATAGCATTGAAGTTGCTAATTTTTGTGTGTAAACGTAGTCCAACCCCCTCCATTTCTGCACTTTTGGAGTGATTTTATGTATGTCTGAAATTTTATGTGCAAATTTTGCACCATTTTAGAGGAACAGTGCAGCTTTTTGCTCCACAGAGACTTATAAATATGTACTCCTTCATTCATTCACCGATGCTTCTGTAAGTAAACAGGAATCTATATGAAAAGAGCGAGAAGCTGTGACAGTCATTTATGTGTAAAATAGCGATCCACAAATGATTCCAAGAAGGTTTTTATGATGGTCAAACTTCATATGAAGTTGTCAGAACCATTTCTTGTCCAAAATCTGTTATTTCGGAGGGATCTGCAGGGGGCTGTATTGAGGAGCAGCGATAGTCAGAGACTTTTCGGAGACTTTGGCTCCAGTGCCGGTGTCATCTGACCTTCGGTTAGTCTATTCATCTTCCTTTGCCACATGTGATATTAGTTGTGTCCAACTATTTACAGTGGTTTATTGCACACCACAGAAAGTTTGTCACTTTGCTAATAAACCTGATTGCAAGTGAAGAATTGGTCACGGCACCATCTAAAAAAATATTTATTTTTTTGGTGTGGGGGGCGTAAAAATGGCAAATATGTTTCCAGCTTGGAAAAGCAAGGGGTTGAAACTGGTGTTACCCAATATGTCATAGGGGATCTGTCAGTCATTTTTGCTATGTAATTCGAGATCAGCATGATGTAGGATCAAAGACACTGATTCCAGCGATTTGTCACTTACTGGGCTGTTTATTGCTGTTTCAATTCAGTGTTTTATCACTAGAGGATAAGCTGCCTCATGCCTCCTAGTCTGACCCCACCCCGACCACTGATTAGCAGCTTTCTCTCAATATACAGTGTACACAGAAAGCAGCCAATCAGTGTTGGGGGCGGGGTTTTACAGGGCTCAGCATTCAGAGCTCTGCTAGATCTGCAGAAAAAAACTAAGATTCTATCACATCTGCTGCATACAGGAAACAAAGTGATATAGTTCTGGAATCAGGATAACTAACCCCAGATCATGCTGCTGTCAGATTACATAGCAAAAACCTGCTGATGGATTCCATTTGAAGACAGGACAAATACAAAATTTGACCTTGCTGTAAACATCTGTCCTGACCACTAGGATTTGGTGACTTGTTTCCTTTTCCGTGAATTACAATTGCTGTTTTCCCGAACTAATTTGCATTTTTTCTTTATCTGATTGAAGAAAAGTTTATTTTCCATGTAGTAAGTATTAAGCATTTGCAGGCACAATCGTCAATGTTTTCCACGGTTTAAGGCTTAAGCACTTGGGCGAGCGTGATTTTGCGCAGCGGTCTTGATGAATTTACGTAACGTGAGCCTACAATTTATGACTCTACGACTTCACATTTTAGCGCTAATCCCTTTTATTTCCATTTTTAAGATTGTGCCGTAAAGGACGGCTAATTATTTTCCGTCCGGTGCTGACTCCTTACGTGTGTGTGTTTTATTAGCGAGGTGACAGCGCAACCTAGTGGCGTCATCCGGAGAATTACAAAGCTTTACTTACTGCCTTAGTTCTATCCAAAATGAAAATTCAGCACAGTGTGGATGTAAGGATGGATCAGGGTGGTCACTAAATAAGTCACTTCTGGACCCATTTCTAGGTTTTTGTGATCATTTTCATTATGCTGCATTTGATTAAATAGGTCGGTAATGCACCATTTATGGAGTACCTTTCTTTCACGGATTCAGTCTTCTGTTATGTGACATCCCGGACGTTTGCTAAGACGCTAAAGAATAATTTTATGGACCGAGCAATGGTTGGTTGTGGTGATATAGATATATTTATAAGCCTATATGGTATATAGAAGTAGATGTGACCATTCTGGCTCCTGGTGCATCAGGCGCTCTACACTATGTGCACCGAGCTTCACTTTGAGCACCGCCGCGCTAATGCAAATTCCGCAGCCATCAAATAAATCAGAATTCAGATGTAACTGCATAATGATGAAACTTGCTCAAAATGCAATTTTTGGGGTCTTTGGATAAAACCCTTATATTTTACATTTGTATAATTCATGTAGTGTATTAATCATGAGATTGTAATAAATACCGAAACTTATAGAAACTCTCCTTTTTTTAATACATATCTGCCCCCCTGGTCACATTCTGCACTTATCGTATATATTCTTTACTTATTTTCCTTCTCTTAAGTGTCCATATAGAATTTCAGTTTTCACTCAGCTTCTTCCTTTTCTGTGCTCTACTATCCACCCCATGATAAATAAAGACTGTATGGAAGCAGAGCGCACAAGACCATTGGGTAATACCTTCATGAAAAGATACAGTAGATCCAGGTAATGTGCTCAGCTGAGCGAGTTGTGAAGACGCAACTCCTATAATAGCTTAATATCGGTTACTGCTTCCCTGGACTGGGGGATGAACTTCACCAGGATGCTTGGCAAGAAGAAACAAATTACAATTTTAGGCTGTGATACCGAAATAAAGTTCTTTGATCCAGTTTTATAGATTTTTATTCCACAAGGCGTTTCGACACCGGACTGGCATCTTTTTCAAGTGTCCTTTTCAATACAGGTGGTGTTTATGCTTGAAAAAGATGCCGAAACGCATCATGGAATAAAAATCACAGGAAGGCTGAGCTGTGATCTTGTGATCAATTCGCAGGCCCCTGATCCAACTGCCGCTGTCGGTGTTTCCTGACCGCCGGACGGGGGCTCCGCAAGACTCCTAATTACCGGCATCCCCAGTTTCATTTGATTGGCTGGCCTGGTGGGAAGTCATCATTGCTGCCTGACACATGCACAAGGCCGGCTTGTCCGTGTTCTTATGACACTGAGTTACTTCTCACGGACAAGCCGTGAGTCCGGGTAGTCAAAGAGTCCGAGGTCAAGAACCAGCAGGGTAAGTCATTAACAGAATAGACAAAGTCATTGTCAGGTCACAGTCCCGAGTCAGAATTCCAAGGTCAGAGTGCGTCAAGGCAAAAGGGGTAATACAAGCAGGTAGTCAATAGACAAATCTAGGGTCCGGTAACAGAAGATCAGAATGTCTGAGTTCAGAGAACACACAACACTGAGCTGAAAGCTATGACTGGCAGCTGTCTGGGACTTTTAAGTAGCTGGGTAATCACATGGCACAGGGAACACCTGAAGGAAGCTCAGCACCTCCCAACCCCCCGATTGGACAACTGACCTGTCAATCAAAATATTGATAGCTCAGCACGCCCCTGCACTGGATTGGATGACTAAGCTGTCTCTACCTCTAAGACTCATGTAGCAGTGGAATCGTGACCTTTTTACTCCAGAGCTGGAATCTCCCAGCATCCCTTGCTGACTCTATATTTGCACTCAGCTTGTTGTGCTGATTTTGCTCTAGATAGTGAAGTCTTTACTCTATGTACTCGATAGGAAGAAATATCCGTCCTCCGGCATCACAGGAAATTAGCTAAGCTGTTAGAGTAGTGCTTGACGACAAGCTTGTAGACTGTTTCCAGTGATTTAGCAGAATTTGGAATGTAGAATCGAATAATCATTATACATTGTAAATCTGATTCTTGTAGGTTCCAGACCGATCTCCGAGCATCAGCTAATTGGAAGGAAACGCACGAACGAGTCAGAAGTATATTAAGTACACACAGTGTCCAGAGGAGGCTACACTATGTGAGTTTCTGGATATTGCTTTACTGATTGATTTATATGATTAATTTAGAAGCCAAATATCTCCTATTTAAAGGTAACCCAAAGGCTATGATTTTATGCTGTGCTGCAAGAGGACATTTTAGTTGCCAGAAATATATAATCTTTAGTTAGTGTAAATGCCACCGTTCTCCTGAATCCGATGATGTTATTCAATTGTTCCTTCCCCTCTCCATTCCTGAGATATGGCCCCTTCTTCCCTGTATATAAATCCAATCTTGTTAGCCAACAGGGCGTGGTCCTCAAGAAAAGGCACATAGCGTTTAGGATGACACCCAGTTGAATAAAAAGATTATGTTTACATATGGAGAATAGGAGGCCATATCTCAGGAACGGAGGGGCACAGGAACAAAAGAAAATCTTCTCCGGATTCAGGAGAAGGCGGTATTACACCAGGGAAAAAAATTACATATTTATGACAAGAGACCAGGTCCTCTTTAAATATACATGATGAGGAGCGTGTGAATACCCCCTACAGACATTGTTTACTAAGGCTGATGTCCAAGTATTAAACTGACCAGTTCTGGAATAAAATACGGCAAGTTTATAAAGCGGAGCAAAGCTCTTGGTGAATTAGTCACATCTTTGGCATTTTACAACATCAGAAATTTAAGAGGCTTTGTCTAAGTTATCATATTACTGACTTATCCTTAGGATGGGTCACCATTTGACCGATGGGGGTCTGACACAGGGAACCCCCCACTGAATAGATGTATTCAGATCCTGCCGGAAATAATCACTAAACAGAGCTGAACAGCACAGCTCCATTCTCTATGTAACGCCCGTTCCCGGATACTGCAGCTCAGCTTTTGTTCACTTTAATAGGAGCTAATCTGCAGTACCTGAGAATGACCAATACACAGTGTACGGAGCCGTGCCTTGCCAGCTATGGAAACTTTTTACATCCTTCCAATTTCAGAACTGAAAACAGCGGATCGGTATGGGTGCTGGGTGTTGTACATGCACTATTTGATATCTTAATGCTATAGTTGAAATGAGATAATCGGACTTCTCCCCTTGCGGTGCTCGGCCCTCCGCCTTTCCCCCTGTAGCGCTCGGCCTCCGCCTTTTCCCTTGCGGCGCTCGGCCCTCCGCCTTTCCCCTTGCGGTGCTCGGCCCTCCGCTTTTCCGCTTGCAGCACTTGGATCTCCGCCTTTACCCTTGTTGCGCTCGGCCCTCCGCCTTTCCCCTTGCCTGGCTCGGCCCTCCGCTTTTCCCCTTGCGGCGCTCGGCCTTCGCCTTTCCCCTTGCGGCGCTCGGCCCTCCTCCTTTCCCCTTGCCTCGCTCGGACCTCCACCTTTCCCCTTGCGGCGCTCGGACCTCCGCCTTTCCCTTGCGGCGCTCGGACCGCCGCCTTTCCCCTTGCGGCTCTCGGACCTCCGCCTTTTCCCTTGCGGCTCTTGGACCTCTGCCTTTCCCCTTGCGGCGCTCGGCCCTCCGTCTTTCCCCTTGCGGCGCTCGGCCCTCCGCCTTTCCCCTGCGGCGCTTGGCCCTATGCCTGTTCCCTTGCTGCAATCGGCCACATCACATGTAAAAAAAACAAACAAACGTTTTTGGCCTTATTCCTAATTTTATTTTTTTGAGTGGTCACTATCATTTGCACACTGCAATACTATAAATCAAAAAGAACAGGAAATGGAGCCTTATTGACACACATGCAGAGAAAACTGGGCTCGGTATCGCTACGCCTTCCGAAAGTGAATTCAGAAGACTTCTCTGTACCCATCTGATAATCCAACCTGTGTTTTGCAGTTTGGGGGCTCAGTAACACAAAGCAAAGACTAAAAAGTTTAGCAAAAAAAATCCGAAATCTGTGAGCGCAGCCAGTAATTACAGCTAACCAGTACAAATGATCAGATGTCTAACAAGAAGATATTAGCAGGAGAGCTCGTCTGAGCTTTGAAATTTGATTCTGATGTTGAGTTTTACAAATGTTCGGCTGCCATGGGAGTTTAAAGGCATGAGCAGTGAATGGCAAGCACCAGCGATTCCAAGGCCTCCCTAGATTCTCTCAAATTGATAACCCACAGGAATTTTCTCTCCTTCTCTCAATTCAGTAACATTTAATTAAAAATATTCATCAATTTGTGGCTCATTACTTCACATCGCCGTTTTTTTTTTTTTTTCTCTTTCTCTGATTCTATAACATGATGGAAGTCCAAGTGTGCGTCAAGGACGAGAAACATTTTTCATTGTGGGGATTGTAGATGAAATACACAACTTTAATGGGTAAAGGACATCTTGGTATTTGGTACCTGCTCACCCATCGCCACATAGTTTGTATTTAATATCAATTTTCTAATACATTTTTATAAATAGTGAAATAAATCTGTAACACCAATGGCAGCCATGTAACATACAGTTGTGAGTTACAATTATTCAGCCCCCACTGCAAACTAAGATTATTAGCAACATTTACAAACTTTATGCTGTAAATACCAATGTAAATCGTTGAACACAATTTAATAGACGTGGTTTCCCAAATTCACCGCAAAATGCCACTTTTGCTGACTTCTGCATTATTCATCTATTTCGTGACAAGCATCTTTAGTACTTGGTAGAGCCCTTCTGGCTGATATAACCTGCTGTAACTGTGATGCACAGATAGACACCGGCTTGTGGCGGTGTTCTTGAGGATTCTTAGTGCATTCATATGTTCAGCATGGTGGCTCAGTGATTAGCATTGTAGTTTTGCAGTGCTGGGACCCTGGGTTTAAATCTCATCTAGGACAACATCTACAAGGAACTTGTGTATTCTTCCCTTATTTGCGTGGGTTTCCTCTTAGTACTCCAGTTTCCTACCATATTCCAAATGCATACTGATAAGGAATTTAGATTGAGTCCCAATGAATGGGGACAGTGATGTCTGTAAAGTGCTGTAAAATTAAATAATTTCTTAATGAGCAATGGCCTCCAAATCACTAACAATCTTGGATTGTCAAGAATGTTTCAAAAGGTTAAGAACAGAGATATCCATGCATAAACTAGAAGAAAGATACAACAAGATAAAAAGACATTCTAAAGACAAACAAGTTCAATGTTATAGGATCACTAACTACACTACCTTGACATGGCAGGAAGAGGAAGCTGTCACTAGCTGCCACTGGATTCCTGAGGAGGCAGGTGACTTCAGCAAGCATTGAGGTTTCAATTTACACTGTAAGGCACATGCTAAATGTTGAGTCTCCATGCATACTGTCCAAGACATTACCTCTACTGACCCAAAAAAACAACAAAAGTTGTCACCAATGGCTCAACATCATATTAGGTTCACCTGGTGAGGTGAATCCTCTAGGTCTTAGACCCAGGTGGACAAACTTAATCCCAGAGATTGGTGCAGCGATCCGGAAGGAACGTTGGAAGCAAGGTGTTATGGACTGACCTGAGTTGGAGTAGTGATATTGCAACCACTAGGGGCTGCATCGACAGGTAGCGTCGTCAAGAAGTAGCCACAGGTCGATACAGGGAGCAGCAGTAGGATCTTAAAGATAATCAGATATCATAGTCAGGATATAGCCAGATATCGGTACACAGAGCAGCAGTGTAGTTGAGAGGATAAGCAGGTAACGCAGTCAGGATATAGCCAGAGGTCGGTACACGGAGCAGCAGTATGGTTGGGAGGATAAGCAGCAGGTGGAAATAAGCTAGACTAAAGGCTGGTAGCTCAGTAATCTCGCAAAGAAGGAAGTGCAGTGCCAGGTTTAAGTAGGGTGTTGTATCAGGTGATCACAGGGTCGAGCCAATCAGGAGCTTGAGGTGGAGACTATCAAGAAATCAGGATGGAAACAATCAGGAACCACACAGGTACTAGTATCTGGTTTAGCAAGGAACTGTCCAGCGAGCTAAATAGCTCAGAGGGAAGAGCTGGTGCACAGAACTGTTGGATTCGAATCCTGGCAGAAAAACTTTGCACACACAGGCATTTTAGGAGCAGCAGGACTGGAACCACCAGGGATTAATGTAAGTTAAAAACATAGGAAATGTAGATAATGGAGCTAGTCTCAATCCCAAGAAACAGGTGTGTGCCTAAATGGGCCTTAAATAGATTTAGGGAGATGATGTCATTGATCCACTCTGAGCAACTTGCAAAACCTGAAGTAGAACACCACAGAGAGCAACAGACCCAAGAGAAGGAAACTGAACCCAGGATACACAGGTGTGTAACACTTATAAGTAGGCCACAGAAATTTTGGGATTCTGTATTGTGGAGCGATGAAGCAAAACTAGAAATTCTCAGGCCTATTTCATGAGAGGTATGTCTGGAGGAGGAAAAATGAACCTGAAAAAACAACATTCCTACTGTGAAGTATTACGAAGACTCGGTGATGTCTACAGTGAAGCATGGCAGTGGTTCATTGATGTTTACAGTGAAGCATGATGGTGACTTGGTAATGCCTACATTGAAGGATGGTGATGGCTCAGAGATGCCTACAGTGAAGGATAACGGTTGCTAATTGATTCTGTGGAGCTGCTTTTTTTCATTGGCACTAGAATTGTGCACAGTGAAGGGCAAGGTGGATTCAATCAAGTATTAGGGCACCAAAGTACCTTCCAACGTGACCATGATGTCACGCATACCTTACAGTCCACCAAGCCTTCGATTCAGAAGAAGTCCTGGAAGATTCTGGAGCTGTAGTTACCATCATCAGATTTGAACCTCATAAAATGTTTTGATGGGATTTGAAAAGTCGGTTTCAGCAAAGCTAAGAATAATATCGATCTAGATCCCATTGCCCTTAAAGAAAGTTTGTAAATTTGGCTAATAAAATTATTCTACCCTATATTCTATTATGTACTTCTTGATGTTGTAGGGTGCAAAATGGCTGCCATGTAATGAATAGTTATAAATGTCTGTTTTTATCCAGTGTACAACATGGCTGGGTAGCACAGAATGGCTACATTACTATGCAGGGGCTAAATGGCTGCCGTGTCTTTAATAACACAAAATGTCTGTTGTGAAACTCATAGCACAAAATGGCTACGTTGGTATGAGTGGTTCAAACAAATTGCTATGATATAGCACAAAATAATGAAATGTCATCCAGAGGCCAACATGACAAAATGACTGGCATGATATCAGTAGCCAAAAATGGCTGCTGCAGGAAAATGGCTGCCGTGTCGTTCAGGCAACAAAGTGGCTGCTGCATCGTTCAGGCTGGAAGGTGGCTGCCGCGTCGTTCAGGCTTGAAGGTGGCTGTCGCGTTCTTTGGGCAGGGAGGTGGCTGCCGCGTCGTTTGCGCAGGGAGGTGGCTGCCGCTTCGTTCGGGCAGGAAGGTGGCTGCCATGTCGTTCTGGCAGGAAGGTGGCTGCCGCGTCGTTCGTGCAGGATGCTGGCGGCCACATCGTTCAGGCTGGAAGGTGGCTGCCATGTTGTTCGGGCAGGAAGGTGGCTGCCACGTCATTTTCGCAGGAAGGAGGCTGCCGCGTCGTTCGGGCAGGAAGGTGGCTGCCGCGTCGTTCGGGCAGGAAAGTGGCTGCCGCTTCGGTGTTATGATTTGGTAGCTGAGGAGAGCAGGCAAAAACGGCAATACACCAGAGAGGTTGGAATCTACTGGATTGCAGTACCCTGACTAACCACCACAACTAAAGGCAGACGTGGAGCGTTCCTACGTTGGTCCTAGACGCTTCGTCACAGCCTGAGAGGTTAACTACACCTAAAGATAGAAAGAGGAAAGCTATCTGCCCCGGAGCAGATCCCCAAAGAACATAGAAAGCCCCAAACATGTAATGGCGGTTAGACAAGAGGAAATACAGACACAGACAGAAAATAGTATGAGCAAACGTTGGGGCCCAATCTTCCTAGAAAGAAAAGGATAGGAAGGAAACTTACTGCAATCCAAAAAACCCTAAAAAAAATACCAACTCTACTAATTGCAAAAACACCTGAGATCACACGACCTCTACCACCTAAATTAGTTCTCTGGTGTAACAAAACTAAGCCGCAGCCACTGAAAAAACTGGAAAAGGCAAATGAACAAATAACAGTGGCTCAGATAAACTGAGAGGAGCACAAGCCCCCGGAGGGGACCTGGCTGACCTCCACAGAAGTGCAGGGAAAAATGCAAAAAGCAAGCACAAAAATAAAAGCAGTAAATATCTTATCTGTTAGCAGAAGATGCAGGCAAGACTCAGCAAGCTTCCAAGTGAACCAGGAACCAAAGTTGAGACAAGAACAATTGATCACCGGCAACCTTGATGGGAGGGAACCTCCCTTATATAAGACCAGTCTGTAACTCCTGATTGCCAATCTTCAATCTTCATTGAATGGTTCAGTACTGTTTGTAACCACCAGAGGAGCTTCTGCTCAGAATTTATTTCTAACACATTCACAACAGTACCCGCCCTTGAGGAGGGGTCACCGAACCCTCATTTGGGCAACCAGGTCGGTCAGGATGAGCTCTATGATACGCACGGATCAGTCTCCTAGCATGGATGTCCGAAGCAAACACCCAAGAATTGTCCTCCTGACCATAACCTCTCCACTTAACCAAATACTGGAGTTTCCGTCTAGAAAAACGAGAATCCAATATTTTCTCAACCACATACTCCAGATTGCCCTCAACCAAAACAGAGTAAGGAGGCGCCATAGGAACCACTGGCTCGACAAACCTCTTCAATAAGGACTTGTGGAACACGTTATGGATCTTAAATGTCCCTGGAAGAAGTAAACGAAAGGAAACAGGCTTAAGAATCTCCATGATCTTATAAGGTCCAATGAACCTAGGCTTAAACTTAGGAGATGCAACTCTCATAGGGATATTTCTTGAGGACAACCAGACCAAGTCCCCCACTTCAAACCGAGTACCATCAGTCCTATGCCGGTTGGCAAACCGCTGGGCCCTCTCCTGAGAGAGGGACAACCTCTCCACTACCTGGTCCCAAATCTGCTGCATACACTCCACAACAGAGTCAACACCTGGACAGACAGAAGCCTCCGTCTGTCCCGAAGAAAATCGAGGGTGAAGCCCAAAATTGCAGAAAAATGGAGACATCAAAGTGGCAGAGCTAGCCCTATTATTAAGAGCAAACTCAGCCAAAGGCAAAAAAGAGACCCAGTCATCTTGATCAGCAGACACAAAGCATCTCAGATAAGTCTCCAATATCTGGTTTGTTCTCTCAGTTTGTCCATTGGTCTGAGGATGAAAAGCCGAGGAGAAAGACAATTGAACACCAAGTTTAGAACAAAAAGTCCTCCAAAATCTGGAAACAAACTGGACTCCTCTGTCAGACACAATGTTCTCAGGAATGCCGTGTAACCGAACCACGTGCTGAAGGAACAAAGGCACCAATTCAGAGGAGGAAGGCAACTTAGGTAATGGCACAAGATGTATCATTTTGGAAAACCTATCACAAATCACCCAGATAATGGTCATTCTCTGAGAAACAGGGAGGTCGGAAATGAAATCCATAGAGATATGGGTCCATGGTCTCTTTGGCACAGGAAATGGCATCAACAAACCACTAGAGCGAGAGCAAGTCCCGCAGGACTGCACAAATTCCCTGACGTCACGAGACAAAGTAGGCCACCAAAAGGACCGACTAACCAAGTCTCTGGTACCAAAAATTCTGGGATGACCGGCCAACGCGGAACAATGAATCTCAGACATCACACTCTTTTTCCACCGGTCTGGGACAAACAATTTCCCAATAGGGCAGCGCTCGGGTTTATCCTCCTGACACCCTTCCAGAGCCAGTCTCAAATTGGGCGAGATGGCGGAAAGAACTACACCCTCTTTCAAAATAACAGCAGGATCAGATAACTCAGGAGAGTCCGCAAGGAAACTCCTCGAGAGGGCATCCGCCTTAACATTCTTAGTGCCAGGAAGAAAGGAAACCACAAAATTAAAACGTGTGAAAAACAAGGCCCACCTGGCCTGTCTAGGATTAAGTCGCTTGGCTGATTCCAGATAAACCAGATTCTTATGGTCCGTGAGGACCACCACCTGATGTTTGGCTCCCTCCAGCCAATGTCTCCACTCTTCAAAAGCCCACTTCATGGCCAATAACTCCCGATTACCCACGTCATAATTTCGTTCAGTTGGAGAAAATTTTCGAGAGAAAAAGGCACAAGGGTTACTTTTAGAGGTCTCTGGATCTCTTTGGGACAAAACGGCACCTGCCCCAATTTCAGAGGCATCAACCTCCACCTGAAATGGCAGAGAAACATCAGGCTGCCGTAGAACAGGAGCAGAAGTGAATCTCTGCTTAAGTTCCTGAAACGCAGAGACTGCCTCAGGAGGCCAATTCACCACATCAGAACCCTTTTTGGTCAAATCAGTCAATGGTTTAACAATAACAGAGAAATTACCAATAAATTTACGATAAAAATTGGCAAAACCCAAGAATCTCTGAAGAGCCTTTAATGAAGTAGGTTGGACCCAATCACAGATGGCCTGAACCTTGACCGGGTCCATTTCAATAACAGATGGGGACAAAATGAATCCCAGAAATGAGATCCTCTGTACGCCAAAAAGACACTTTGATCCCTTCACATACAGAGCATTCTCTCTCAAAATCTGGAACACAGTCCGAACATGTTTCACATGAGAGTCCCAGTCATTGGAAAAAATCAAGATATCATCCAAATAAACAATCAGAAATTTATCCACAAAATCCCTGAAAATGTCATTCATGAAGGACTGGAAGACGGAAGGAGCATTAGTGAGCCCAAAGGGCATCACTAGCTACTCAAAATGCCCCTCTGGGTTATTTAATGCCATCTTCCATTCATCCCCGTGCTTAATGCAAATAAGGTTATACGCCCTCCTGAGGTCAAGCTTGGTAAACCAAGTAGCACTTTTCACCCTGGAAAACAGGTCAGAAATCAAGGGTAACGGATATTGATATTTCACAGTGATATTGTTCAAGAGACGATAATCAATACACGGCCTTAATGAACCTTCCTTTTTGGCCACAAAGAAAAAACCGGCACCCAAGGGTGAAGAGGATGGTTTGATATGACCCTTCTCCAATGACTCCTTGATATAAGACCGCATAGCGTCATGTTCAGGTACAGACAAGTTAAAAAGGCGACCTTTAGGGAATTTACTACCAGGCACTAATTCAATAGCGCAGTCATAGCTCCTATGGGGGGGCAAGGATGCAGATTTACTTTCGCTAAACACATCAGAAAAATCAGTCAAAAAGTCAGGAACATCCTGAGCCTGGGGAGAGGCAGAAAAAACAGGAGTGTTGGCATTAACACATTGGCAGCCCCAACTGGTTACAGACACAGATTTCCAATCCAAAACAGGATTATGAGACTGTAACCAAGGGAAACCTAGTACAATAATGTCATGCAGATTATACAGCACCAAAAATTTGCAACTCTCCTGATGATCAGGTTCAACCCTCATTATCACCTGAGTAGAGAACTGGGGTTTATTCTCAGCCAAATGGGTAGAATCAATCCCCAGTAGGGGAATAGACTTCCATAGGGGTATCAAGGGAAACCCACAACGTTTAGCAAAATCAAAATCCATCAGGTTAATAGCTGCTCCCGAATCAACAAAAGCCTGAGCAGAAAATGTGGACAGGGAGCAAATCAGGGTAACAGTCAACAGAAATTTAGTCTGAACACTACCCAAGACAACTGAGCGTGCAAAACGTCTTCCCCGCTTAGGGCAGACTGAAATAGCATGAGAGGCGTCACCACAGTAGAAACATAACCCATTGCGTTTTCTAAACTCATGACGCTGTGCCCTAGAAGCCACTCTATCACACTGCATGGGTTCAGAAGCTGGTTCACAAGGCAACACTATTCCACGCATACCTCTACGCTCACGCAAACGTCTGTCAATTTGAATCGCTAATGACATAGAATCATTGAGACCAGAGGGAGCAGGGAAACCCACCATAACATCTTTTACATTCTCTGACAGACCCTTCCAAAAAAGGGCTGCCAAAGCATCTTCATTCCATTTGGTCAGGACTGCCCACTTTCGAAATTTCTGACAATATAACTCAGCGTCCTCAAGCCCCTGATTTAATGCCAACAAGGTTTTTTCAGCTTGATCAGTGACATTAGGTTCATCGTACAATAACCCCAGAGCCAGAAAAAATGCATCAACATTACTCAAAACAGGGTCCCCAGGTGTCAGGGAAAAAGCCCAATCCTGAGGATCGCCGCGCAGGAGAGAGATGACAATTTGAACCTGCTGTGCTGCGTTCCCTGAGGACTTAGGCTTCAAGGCAAAAAACAACTTACAGTTATTCTTGAAATTCAGAAATTTAGCTCGATCCCCTAAAAACAAATCTGGCATGGGGATCCTAGGTTCCACAACAGGCAACCCTGCAAGATAGGTAGCAATACTCCGAACTTCAGTGGCAAGCTGATCCACACGGCCAGACAACTGTGCAAACTCCATTGAGAGAAAAAAAAATCCTCAGCACCCAGAGAAAGAGGGAAAAAAAATGCAACAAACAGAAAAAAAAAATAAATCTCTGACAACTGACTTTTTTTTTTTTTCTTTTTTTTTTTCCACACTATTTTTCCCTTCTGTGAGTACCATATAATTTTCAGTTAGGCCGGTGATACTGTTATGATTTGGTAGCTGAGGAGAGCAGGCAAAAACGGCAATACACCAGAGAGGTTGGAATCTACTGGATTGCAGTACCCTGACTAACCACCACAACTAAAGGCAGCCGTGGAGCGTTCCTACGTTGGTCCTAGACGCTTCGTCACAGCCTGAGAGGTTAACTACACCTAAAGATAGAAAGAGGAAAGCTATCTGCCCCGGAGCAGATCCCCAAAGAACATAGAAAGCCCCCAAACATGTAATGGCGGTTAGACAAGAGGAAATACAGACACAGACAGAAAATAGTATGAGCAAACGTTGGGGCCCAATCTTCCTAGAAAGAAAAGGATAGGAAGGAAACTTACTGCAATCCAAAAAACCCTAAAAAAAATACCAACTCTACTAATTGCAAAAACACCTGAGATCACACGACCTCTACCACCTAAATTAGTTCTCTGGTGTAACAAAACTAAGCCGCAGCCACTGAAAAAACTGGAAAAGGCAAATGAACAAATAACAGTGGCTCAGATAAACTGAGAGGAGCACAAGCCCCCGGAGGGGACCTGGCTGACCTCCACAGAAGTGCAGGGAAAAATGCAAAAAGCAAGCACAAAAATAAAAGCAGTAAATATCTTATCTGTTAGCAGAAGATGCAGGCAAGACTCAGCAAGCTTCCAAGTGAACCAGGAACCAAAGTTGAGACAAGAACAATTGATCACCGGCAACCTTGATGGGAGGGAACCTCCCTTACATAAGACCAGTCTGTAACTCCTGATTGCCAATCTTCACAATCTTCATTGTTTAGTACTGTTTGTAACCACCAGAGGGAGCTTCTGCTCAGAATTAATTTCTAACACATTCACAACAGTTCGGGCAGGAAGGTGGCTGCCGCGTCGTTCAGTCAGGAAGGGGGCTGCCGCGTCATTTAGGCAGGAAGGTGGCTGCCACGTCGTTCAGGGAGGAAGGTGGTTGCCGCTTCGTTCAGGGAGGAAGGTGGCTGCCGCGTTGTTCAGGCAGGAAGGTGGATGCCGCATCGTACAGACAGGAAGGTTTCTGCCTTGACGTTCAGGCAGGAAGGTGGTTGCCGCGTCGTTCAGGCAGGAAGGTTGTTACCACGTCGTTCAGGCAGGAAGGTGGCTGCCGCGTCGTTCAAGCAGAAAGGTGGCTGCCGCTTCGTACAGGCAGGAAGGTTTCTGCTGTGACGTTCAGGCAGGAAGGTGGCTGCCGCGATGTTCAGTCAGGAAGGTGGCTGTCGTGTCGTTCAGCAGGAATGGGCTACGATATAGTGCAAAGCTTAATGTGTTGAGGGCTTACCAGTGACAGACATTTGTTCATTTCTAATAAGAACTTAATGGTGGGTGACAGGTTAATAACATTACAGCGCTCGCTAGATCTCTACTCTGATCTGGGAACATTACTCTCATCATTTTCCCCTCGCAGGATATTTCTCTCTACACTTACCATATAATTAGTGCACTGCAGCATTTACAGGTCCACAAGTCCATTATACCTCGCTCATGTAGCGAGGCTGGCTGTGCTCTCCGCACAGTGGATGCAGCTTGACCTGATTTTGATTACTGATCTCCATGTCGAACACGCTGATAGACCTTGATAACAGCTTGTAGGTGTCACCAGGAGGTAGATGCAGCACATACAGTCGAGCTCCTTTAATCCACCATTCAATTTAAGCTAAAACCTCCCTTCTATTAGTTAACCAAAAAAATCACGGAACTAATTAATGTGTTTTTATTGCTCATGTTTTTAACCTTGTTTTGTTTGAAGTGCTGCAGTAAAGCATTGCTTTCTGTAATGAGAGTGTTAAGTTAATGGGGAAAGTCTGCGACAGAATCCCTATGAGTTATATACATATCTGTCACTGATTTTGCTACAGATTCAAACAAGGCATAAGTTGATATGCTGCTGACTTAAATGGTTTATCTGGCAATAGAAAAAAATAACTGTAGCAAATGTCATAAATAAATTCCTAAATGCCTTTAATTAGCAAATCACACATGTTGTCTCTAGGGTGGTAATCACTACAGTAAATTACAATGGCCACCGCCTTGTTATGCTGACAGAAACTTGTCTTGTGCACTTATGCTATTATTATTCTATGAGCTTGTGCAGTAGGAAACTCTGCTGCTATCACCTAGATGGCTTATATACCATGTGCTATCAAGGTATCTCTAGATCACAACAGCTGCTTAGCATTCACAAGTACGTGGTGGTCTGCCGTGTGAGCAGCCTCTTCTTACTTCAGCACTCCTGATATCTCCAGTATTAGAACAGATAGGGTACCCATCAGTGTGAACAGCCTCTTCTTACCTCAGCACCCCAGGTTTCTACAGCATTAGATTGTGAGGATCCTCCTTTTACCTCAGCACCATAGGTATTTACAGTATTAAATCAGATGCTCGGTGGACAGTAATGTGAGCAGTCTCTTCTTACTTCAGCACTCCTGATATCTCCAGCATTAGAGCTGATAAACAGGGTGGACATCAGTGTTAGCAGCCTCGTCTTACCTTAACACTGAAAGGCTGGTTGGACAGTAGTGATGGACGAGTAGCATCGTTGCTCTGGTCTCCCCGAGCATGCTTGGGTGATCTCCGAGTATTTTGGCGTGCTCGGAGATTTAGTTTTCGTCGTCTCAGCTGCATGATTTGTGGCTGCTAGACAAGCTGAATATATGTGGGCATTCCCTAACAAACAGGCAATCCCCACATGTATTCAGCTGTCTAGCAGTCGCAAACCATGCAGCTGAGACGACAAAAACTAAATCTCCGATCACGCCAAAATACACGGAGACCACCCGAGCAACGATGCTACTCGCCCATCACTACTGTCCAACCAGCCTTTCAGAGCAACGAGTATACTCGCTCATCACTAGTGGACAGCAGTGTGAGCAGCGTCTTACTTCAGCACTCCTGATATCTCCAGCATTAGAGCTGATAAACAGGGTGGACAGCAGTGTTAGCAGCCTCGTCTTACCTTAACACTGAAAGGCTGGTTGGACAGTAGTGATGGGCGAGTAGCATCGTTGCTCTGGTCTCCCGGCTGCTTGGGTGATCTCCGAGTATTTTGGCGTGCTCGGAGATTTAGTTTTCGTCGTCTCAGCTGCATGATTTGCGGCTGCTAGACAAGCTGAATATATGTGGGCATTCCTAACAAACAGGCAATCCCCACATGTATTCAGGCTGTCTAGCAGTCGCAAATCATGCAGCTGAGACGACAAAAACTAAATCTCCGAGCACGCCGAAATACACGGAGACCACCCGAGCATGCTTGGGGAGACCCGAGCAACGATGCTACTCGCCCATCACTACTGTCCAACCAGTCTTTCAGAGCAATGAGTATACTCGCTCATCACTAGTGGACAGCAGTGTGAGCAGCGTCTTACTTCAGCACTCCTGATATCTCCAGCATTAGCGCATATAGACAGGGTGGACAGCAGTGTGAGTGGCCTCTTCTTACCTAAGCATTCCTGGTATCTCCAGTATTAAATGATAGACACGGTGGTCAGCAGTGTGAACAGCCTCTTCTTACCTCAGCACTTCTGGTATTTCCAGTATTAGATTAGATAGAAAGGCAGGGTGGACAGCATTGTGAGCAGCCTTCTTACTTCAGCCTCTGATATCTCAGCATTAGACAGATATAACAGGGGGGACAGCAGTGTGAGCAGCTCTTCTTACCTCAGCAACCCAGTATTACAGCATTAGGTCAGTAGATACAGGGTGGCAGCAGTGTGAGTGGCCTCTTCTTACCTCAGCACCCTGGTATCTCCAGTATTAGATCAGATAGATTACAGGGTGGACAGCAGTGTGAGAGCCTATTCTTCCCTCGGCACCCCTGATATCTCCAGCATTAGAACAGAATAGACAGCAGTGTGAGCAGCCTTTTCTTACTTTTTCTGGATGTATATTCTGCAGTCTATCCCCCCTATGCGAACATACCTGAACATGAAATAAAAACCGCACAGATTTGTCTATCTTCCACCTCTTATTTGAGTGAATCTGTGTGATGCAGTTTTTAAATCACATCTGTAGCATATTTTTCCCTTTGTTGGAATTGACAATGAATTCCGTGCTCATGTTTGTATAATCTGCACCCCATTGTCTATTTCTAGATAGAAAACTTCCAAAATTAGTATTTTTCGGTTTGACCCTGTGACCAACCCTGATCAGCAGAAGAGTCTTTGGTGCTCCAGCGAGTGCTGTGTCCCCTTTGATTATACAGACACGTTGGCCGTGCCAGCGGTGCCAGTGAATGGCACATACTATAGTTTGACCCCATCATTCTGCAGATTAGTGGTGCTTCTAAATACTGGCCAACAGAATGTAAAAATTGCTACCCTCTGACATATGTTATTTATATGCTCCATTACGTTTACTTACTTACAGCAGGGTATATTTCCATTTTGTTTCTGCCTTAGTTTTTTTTGTCTGTTTAATGGCCACAGTGTGAACATGCTCCCATTTTGCATGCATACCAACTTATACTTCATTTCATTTTTGGGGGTTAAATAGTATGTCAAGGGCCTTACGATCATATTGGCACTGCTACTGTGCCCACATGTTCCCTACCAGGAAGAGCAGCTTTAATATACAATCAACCGATAACCCTCTCAGTTCTATGATCATTAATCATTAAAAAAAAAAAAATAACATATAATTAATTTTTCTTTAATATATATATATATATATATATATATATATATATTATGTATGTTTTACCCTATAATTATGTTACCAGGACAAGAATGTGTCATGGAAAGAGCCGGATCAAAGCGATGCAGCGAATGAGGAGTTACTGCAGGACAGGTGAGGGTTCACTTACTTTTAAGCTTTGACAGTTGCCGGTGTTTTCTGACCATTTTGTAATCAGATAACTATTGGGTCTGGTTTTCCTGTGAAGGTCACATCTACCGATACCTGTTGGGTCATGTGCTTAATTAGAAGATATCATGCACTTGTACACCTGTAGTATCTGTTAAAATAGGACCGGGGATCAACCACTGCTGATTGAGCATATGGACCTGACCGATATCGGTAGAAGTGACGTCACGACATTGAAGTGTGTAGAGCCCAAATACCCCTTTAATCGCCTCGCAGTTTTACGATTTCCATGTAAAACCATACGTCTAATAAAGAATCGGGGCCACGCTCAAAAAAAAATTTCTCCCGTCAATCCTCTGATATTTTTCTTTATCCACTACAGCCAATCACTGAGCGCAAAAGTGGCGCCTTGATTTAAAAAAAAAAAAAACATTGTAATGTTAAATGCTGTAAGAAAACAAGAAGTGGTGGAGGAGTGTTTAAGTATAATTCTTTTTGTAAATTTTTAGATTCCGCTTTTCATCTCCAGCTTTTACTTACGGTATATACCTGCAGCGATGACATCACTGGCAACCACATGACTGCAGCAACCATTGCTAGTATACACAGTACGAGACCACTGAAGTCAGCGATCACTTGATCGTACATGATGTTATGGCTGCAGGGATAGATCAGATTATTTTAATTTTTTTTTTTGCTTTTAAGTTTTTTTTTCAAAAAGAATTTGACAATAAGATCACCCCCTCCCCAACAGCATATATGAGCATGCAGATCTTTGAATATAAATCCGTTGACACCTTTTAATCTTTGATCTGTTGCTGCATTACTGAGAAATCAGAGGTTTAGTTCATATGCAAATTATGTGTTAAGTGCTCTGAGTGTGACAGAGCACTTTCCAAGCCCTAGGCTGTCTCTCCACCAGGAGGCTGTCTCTCTTTAGCTTGCTTGATAGTTCATCGTCTGATTTCTTTGCTTGACGTCACTCAAGACAGTGCGATATCAATCCAGATATCGAGGCCATTGTAGAGCAGGGAAACAACCTCGGGAGGCAGAGGCTCTTTAAGGCCTCTTTCACACATCCGGCGGGCGCCTTGCGGCATTTTGCCGCAGCGCCGCATCAGAAAACCTGATGCGCCGCATGCGGCTTTTTTCGCATTGACATGCATTAGCGCCGGATGGCGCCGCAGGTCAATGCGTTGCATGCAGTTTTGTCCGGATGCGGCGCAAATGTACATTGCGGCGGCCGGACAAAACGCTGCATGTAACGTTTTTTGTTTTTGCCGGATGGTTTCTGATGTCTCCAAGCATCAGAAACCATCCGGCAAAAAAAACCGCATGCGGCCGCCGGCGGTGCATCAGGTTTTCTGATGCGGCGCTGCGGCAAAATGCCGGGGGCGCCGTGAGGCGCCCGCCGGAAGTGTGAAAGAGGCCTAAGTGCTTCATCATGCTCAGAGCACTTAACTCTTTTGCATTCATACTGATCACTCAGGAATACAGCAACATATAAAGATGTCAGTGGATTTACATTTCAAAGACCTGCATGCCCATATATGCGATGGGGGTGTTTATGTTGCCGGACCTCCTTTTACTGACTATGACCCTTGCCCCTTGGTCTATTTTTTCCCATATTTAATTAGATTTTCTCATTTACTTCTTTCTCAATCATTTATTAATTGCATCTCTCGATTTAACACACAGACCTTATATTAACCCTCTCCCTCCCTGTTCTTCCCACCCCCGAGTCATATCTGCGCCGTGAGATTGAGCAGGCACGCTGCTACTTTCTGTCTTTATCTAGTCAGTCCGCCCATGGGCACACTTTTTGTGTAGCGGGACAGTACATTAACAGTCCTCGGAGAGCCGTTCCCGCTTGTACAGTCTATTTAGGTACCAGCTCCTTTTTAATTAAATCCACTGGTACTAAAAATGTATTTTATTACCGGGAGGTTGGATGCTGCAGAGCTGCGCTCAGTGCGAAGCTGCAGAGATTGTTTGCCCGCAGGCCGATCTTCTAGGAAACTTGGAAAACGTCCCCAGCAGACATCTTGAGCTTCTGAAGACCATTCACAGACTTTTTTTTTCCCTTCATCTATTTTCTTTTTCAGATATACAGTATTTTAATAATTTTGGTGTAACCTGCATGACATAATTTAAAGGGGATGTCTTATTGTTTAAAAACTACTTCCCACAATGATAGCTTGATAGTTTTTGCACCGCCACATAAATGTACATGAGGACTGGACCTCCGCAGCGGGTGTGACATGCAGTTGACTCTCAGGATCAGAGTTCACACCAATCCCATTAATTTAACCCTTTATATGTTATGATTGATAACCGAGCACTCCTTTTAAAGATCGGCCAGCGATGGGGACGATGAACGTAGAGCTTAATCTGTGCGAGGTCCTGAAATCTAGGTTATTGCGCACTCTACAAATATCATCTTTTCACCCTAAAAATGAGTATAAATTGACCCTAAAAGAGTCCAACCATATATTCAGGTTGGTTGATGAGAATATGAAGAAAAAGCATCGAGAAGTAGAAGAGTTGTCCTCTTCCTGAAGCCAAATATTGCCTATGTCAACCACGTTCTTCAATAGTTCCTCCTTCATTTTAATCCGGTTATTTGGTTTTGATATGACTGTTGGGGGCAGAATTGGTGAAAGTGGGAGATGTTCGACGTGGACTTCAAAAGTTTTCACCTAAGAGGGTAGTGAACCTAAGCGGATTTCTCTAGACTTTACGATACAAACTGCATTCAGTACTGAATGGATCTCTTGGATCCAAGGAGGTCGATGTACAAACATAAAAAGAAAATGTCGTAATGGCTGTAAAATTCTTTTCGAAAGTTTCCCTGCCTAATTTTTTTAAATAATCTTTTTACGAGTCCAACTGTAGCTTATAAAATGGATTATACAGCTGTCGGCAGTATGTCCTCCTCGTGTGTTCAGAATACAAAAAAGGAAAAAGTTTCTGTTAATCGATTCTTTCATGGGTACAAATCCACCCTTTATTAAGGTGGATCTTTCACAATAGGGGCTGCAAAAATTTTTAAATAGATCTCTTGGACCTGATGATGTACTTACTTTGAAAATCCATGTAGAATGGCTATTGGTGATAAACAAGATTATTGGTCTTCCTATTCTCGAGTCCTCTGCCGGATGTCCATCCTTTTCACTATAAGCCAGGACTTCCAGCCTGGTCACTGCGCTTCGTAAGGTTGCGGTGCATGTCATGGTGTCGCAACATTGCGACCATAACCACACGCAGTGAACCCCAAGGCCTGATCGCGGTTAAAAGTCGACATCCGTGAAGAGACTGGAGATGCAGTTGCAATGGTGGAAAGAAGAGGACTGGAGGCGATCAACAGGTCAGCCGGAGAGGTGAGCGGTGAGGTGAGTGTTAGGGCCAGCACATGGGTAAATAAAAGCGGTAAGTGATTGCCATAATGGCAACCCGGCTTATTTTTTATTTGAACGAATCACAGTGTTTGAATTTGGTTGTAACCACAAATATCCGGACATTTGACCCGAACTTGATCTTCCGCAGATGGATCCACTCACCTCTATTGGCTGTAAAATCATTTGTGAATGTTCCTCCCACCTAAAATGAAAATTAGTGTTTCATGAGTCCCATTCTAGTAAGATTCATAAAATGTTCATTTTAATTTGAAAATTATAATATCATTCTGACATTTTCAAAGAAAGTACACCAGATTCCTCTGTCCTCAGAGATCTAGTTAATAATGTATTCAGTTTTTGTTGTGAAATCTGAAGATAGATCTGGAATAAAGGGGTTATCCCTGATATTAAATTTTAAAAAAGAAATTTCAACTTCAGCATGTACGCTTAAAAAACTTTGTGTGCCCACCTTTAAGCCGTTGTAGACTGGGAAACTACATATCCTAGAAGTGCTCGACACGTCTTCCCGATTTTAGGCTTGTCTCTGTCTCTTTTCTTTACTGATATCTGTTGCTCCTTCAACATCTTCTGAAGCAGAAGGTGGCAGGGTACACGGCAGTAATAATGCAAAAAATTCCCAATTTTCTTTGTTACATCACTATAATCAAGTGAAACCTGGCTGATAATGCTGTGGCAGTCAGCACGGGCCGTGCAATGCTTACTGATAGCCATGGGTCTACTAGGCGGGTACTGTATGTTCTACCCTATACATGTGCGCCCTTTGCAAAGACACCAGTAAAATGCACATGCGCTGAGTTACTGTACAGGCAGAGACATCTGCCTCAGAAGCATAGCGATCCCACAGCACATGTGCTGAGTCAGTTCACAGAGAGATCTGCTACAGAAGGATAGCGGATCCCACAGCACATGCACACAGTTCCTGTACAGGGAGAGAGATCTGCTACAGAAGCATAGTGGATCCCACAGCACATGCGCTCAGTTACTGTACAGGGAGAGAGATCTGCTACAGAAGCATAGCGGATCCCACAGCACATGCACACAGTTACTGTACAGGGAGAGAGATCTGCTACAGAAGCATAGCGGATCCCACAGCACATGCACACAGTTACTGTACAGGGAGAGAGATCTGCTACAGAAGCATAGCGGATCCCACAGCACATGCACACAGTCACTGTACAGGGAGAGAGATCTGCTACAGAAGCATAGTGGATCCCACAGCACATGCACACAGTTACTGTACAGGGAGAGAGATCTGCTACAGAAGCATAGCGGATCCCACAGCACATGCACACAGTTACTGTACAGGGAGAGAGATCTGCTACAGAAGCATAGCGGATCCCACAGCACATGCACACAGTCACTGTACAGGGAGAGAGATCTGCTACAGAAGCATAGCGGATCCCACAGCACATGCACACAGTCACTGTACAGGGAGAGAGATCTGCTACAGAAGCATAGTGGATCCCACAGCACATGTGCTCAGTTACTGTACAGGATCTGCTACAGGAGCGTGGAAGATCCCATTGCGCATGTGTGACCAGTGGCTGTAGAACTGTTGGTGTATCGAGGTGGAAAACCAACAGCTTTAGAGAACTTTAGGAAGGAATTGCTAGCTAGCCAAACATTTTCATTAATGAATGTAATTTACTCATAGAGAACAACAGGCCTTTATTTCTATTTGTAGGAATATTATTTGAAATGAGCTAAAATGTATTTTTTTTTCATGATTATTTTACGGAATCGAATTAATATGAGTAATCCTTCCCATCTTTCATCCACAGCCTCTTATTCCCGCAGAAGAAGTCCATCCACTTGGACAAGGGGCAATCTGGTGCAATAAAGCAGCCGCATACAAAGGAAAGAATTCTAGGATCACATTCGAGGAAAATATGGAGAAAATCTACAGGAACATGTACAGAAATGCTGTAGACCCAAACGCATATAGGAAGTTCGCAGCACTCCAAGAAGCTTATGTGAATTAAAAGATGTTACAGGCGGCGCATACTCAGGAGCTTTCTTGGTTTAGATCCTTGTGTCAAGCACCTTCAGGTTGTTGCTTTAAGAAAGCCATCTATGGGAAAACATGGAACATGTATTTAAAGGAAATGTCTACATGTTTCTAAACGGGGTTACCAGGCTAGACGTTGATATGTTCTATCTGTTTTCGCCATGCTTCTGTCTTACTTTTCTGTAGGCACTGCGTAAGTTCCTTCAGTTGTAATTCTACGGATAAAGTCGTCTTAATTACTTCTGATGTGTCCCAGGGACAGGTCGATTATGCCATCAGTCGAAATAACCCAAGTAAAATAGGCCCGTAGTGCTCAGTAAAGCCCTTAAACTCCTTTGCTCCATCACTGGGAACCTGTCACAAAGCTCATGAAATCAATAGTGTGATAACGTCCGCCTCTCCAGAACCTGTCAAAAGAAGTATTATGGTGGATTTCCTCTTTTTAATAGAAATTCCTTTGATCAAAGCTAGATATTATGAATTTTCTTGATATTTTTTATGCAACATACCACATTTGATGACCTTAAAGAGAAGGTTTTCCTTTTAGTGGGTGAAGAAGGGATTGGTTGGGAGCCCTGAGCTGAGATATCCATCGATTGCTAGAAGGACCACATCACTGTAATGTACGGTATATTTGCATACATATCTCATAATCGTAGGGTTCCCATTGAACCTGTGGGTCTATAACGCACATTTATTTCTTGTATAATATTTTAGTGTTCTTTTTTGGGTTTCATCAGAGCCATTGCTTGTAGACCTTGCTGATTTTTGGGGGCTTAAACCCAAATTTTGGACCTATTGATACTCTATAAAGTTGTATCCAGGTAAATAATGGATATACATATAGATGAGCAAATTGATTCGCAGGTTGCTGGTCCAGCAGTCACGTCAGTAGACCATGGCCACAGCAGAGGAGCCTTATGAATCTCCTCCTTTGTGACGGCATCCATGGCACTTCCTCTAATTTGTGGGCTTGTTGTGAGGTCACGCCAGGCCTATTAATCAGAAGAGGTGCCATGGATGTCGGCAGGAAGGAAGCGGCTCACAAGGCTCCAGGTTGGTACCAACCAGTCAAGTTTGGGGCTGTATCCTAAAGAGGACGTTTGATAACTTCGAAACGCGTCAATATCAAAACCGCATAGCTTCAACCCTTGTGAATCCTCGATCTTTCATGTTGAACTCCACCAGCAGCGCAGAAAAAACACTTAAAATCCTCTTCGAGGCTCCAGACTGGCGGACACGGAGCAATGTAGTCACTGAACCAGGGGTCTGCGAATCGATTAGTTCATTTCTATTTTTGCACTTGAGTGTGTCCAGGGTTCTGAGAAATTGCCACATTCCATCTTTTTAGTTTTCACGTACCTCATCACGTGTATATTTATATCCTTACGTATCAATAACCTACTTATAAAAATAATCTATATGTCAATGAATGTTTTGGGTCACTAACAATATTACATTATAAAACTTTTAAAGAGGTTTTACAAGGAAAATTTGCAGAAATACATTTTACATAATATGTGTTATAAATATGGTTTAATTTGGCCAGGTGCTCCATCGTTAGGTAGTCGCTCAATCCTGGTTCTCGGTTGATTTTGGACTTGTGCTCAACACAAGACAGCATGCCTCAATGTATGGAAGGGCTGGGTGACTGCTCATTTCATCAGCTAAGCCAGCCCCTAGTCTACTATAGCCAGAATATAACCATAGAAGGGGTTTGGCTTAGCTTCTGAAATAAGCAGTTTGTGTACAGTGGGGAAAATAAGTATTTGATACAGTTACATAGGTCCATCAAGTTCAACCTTTCTATACCAGCACGTTGCTGATTTTACAAATTTTCCCACCTACAAAGAATGGAGAGGTCTGTCATTTTTATCGTAGGTACACTTCAACTGTGAGTGACAGAATCTTAAAAAAATCACGTTGTATGATTTTTACATCATTACTTTGCATTTTATTGCATGAAATATGTATTTGTTACAATAGAAAAGCAAAACTTAATATTTGGTACAGAAACCTTTGCTATTAGAGGTCAGACGTTTCCTGTAGTTCTTGACCAGGTTTGCACACACAACAGGGACTTTGGCCCACTCCTCCATTCAGAACTTCTCCAGATCTTTCAGGTTTCGAGGCTGTCGCTGGGCAACATTGTGTTTCAGCTCCCACCAAAGATTTTCTATTGGGTTCAGGTTTGGAGGCTGGCTAGGCCACTCCAGGACCTTGAAATGCTTCTTATGGAGCCACTCCTTAGTTGCCCTGGCTGTGCGTTTCAGGTCATTGTCATTCTGGAAAGCCAATCCACGACCCATCTTCATTGATCTTACTGTGGGAAAGAGATTGTTGTCCAAAATCTTGCAATACATGACCCCATCCATCCTCCCTTCAATGTTGTGCAGTCGTCCTGTCCCCTTTGCAGAAAAGCACCCCCAAAGTATGGTGTTTCCGCCATCATGGTTGGGTTGGTGTTCTTTCGGTTGTACTCATCCTTCTTTCTCCAAACACGGCAAGGGCAGTTTAGAGCAAAAAGCTCTATTTTAGTCTCATCTGACCACATGACCTCCAATGCCCACACTGGATTATCCAGATGGTTATTGGTGAACTTCAAACGGACCTGGCCATGTGCTGCCGTGAGTAGGGGAACCTTGCGTGTCCTGCAGGATTTTAATTCATGACGGTGTAGTGTGCTACTAATGATAATGTTTGAGACTGTGGTCCCAGCTCTCTTCAGGTCATTGACCAGGTCCTCCCATGTAGTTCTGGGCTGAGTCCTGACTTTTCTCCTTACCCCACAAGGCAAGCTCTTGCATGGAGCTCCAGACAAAAGGAAGATTGACAGTCATCTTGTGTTTCTTCTTTTTTCTGATAATTGTGCCAACAGTTATTGTCTTCTCGCCAAGCTGCTTGTCTATTGTCCTGTAGCCCATCCCAGCCTTGTGCCGGTCTACAATTTTGTTCCTGGTGTCCTTAGACAACTATTTGGTCTTGGCCATGATGGAGATGTTGGAGTGTTATTGATAGATATTCCCCACTTTCCTTTTTAATTAAACAGCAGTCATGTCAGACAATAGAAAGAAACCAAATTACACCTACCACAAAGATACATTCCCAGGAACAGTTTGCACTGCGAAGAAGATTCTGGATTCTAGCCTCAAACGTGTTACTCACGGTACATCTTTTGTATTTTTCTACTGTATTTTAATAAATGTATCTAATGCAAAAAGTTTCCTTACAGAGCTATTGTTTCACCCTTAACCCCGCTGTATTTTTTGGGTCTCTTTGACCCCAAAAAAAGTTTGTGAAGCTGCAGTTTTTTTTTTATTTTAACTTTTTTTTGTATGAAATAATGATATACATATGTACTGTTCGGGTCAATATGATAGTGTTTTATACAGATCTCCCACCATATTTTCTGTCACATAAATGATTTTTAATATAATTGTGGATTATTTATTGCATCTACTATTGTTAATCGATTTCTCCAGTTCCTGCCGGTCCGGGCGCTCTACACATTTGCAAGTTACTGCAGAAGACTGGACTTTGAGTACAAGTCTGTGCAAGTCTGTTTCGCTGTAGAATATAAGCTCTTATTGTTGCTAAACTCATGTTTGCTGTGATTTTATTGTTGTTTATATTGTGCTATTGTTTTCATGGGGGTAAAATCAGCATTGTGGAAGCCGTGAGTGTCCAGTATTTCGAAAGTTGGATAACAACGTGGTAAAGACGTTCATTGAGTGAAGCTGAATTGTAAAAGCTTGCCAACGCTTCAGATTGTGAAGAAGATATCCAACTGGAGAAAGTTTTCTCTCAGAAAGGAAATGTAACATCAACTGATCTTCACTGTCCTATTGAGGGAATAGAAGAATCCAGGATATCTATAAACCGAAAAATAATGAGGAATCACTTAGCTAACATAAATGAATTCAAGTCTCCAGGTCCAGATGAATTACACCCCAGAGTACAGAAGGAGATAGCAGAAGAAATGTTTGAACCACTCTCCATAATCTTTGAAAATTCTTGGAGAACAGGAGAAGTCCCAGACGACTGGAGAAGAGCAAATGTTGTTCCTATCTTCAAAAAGGGGAAGGTGGACCCAGGGAACTATAGGCCAGTGAGTCTGACATCTATACCAGGAAAGATCTTTGAACAAATTATTAAACAACATGTATGTAAGTACCTGGACAAGAATGAAGTGCTTAACCAGAGTCAGCATGGGTTTGTAACTAATAAGTCATGTCAGACTAATTTAATTTCCTTCTATGACAGAATCACTAACTGGGTGGATCAGGGAAATGCTGTCGATATATTATATCTTGACTTCAGCAAAGCATTTGACAAAGTATCTCACAGAATCCTTATTGAAAAAATGACAAAGTATGGAATGGACAAGGCAACTGTTAGGTGGATTCATAACTGGCTTAGTGATCGGACCCAAAGAGTGGTCGTAAATGGCTGCACATCCAGTTGGAAGAATGTATCAAGTGGGGTACCACAGGGCTCTGTTTTGGGCCCTGTATTGTTCAACATCTTTATCAATGATTTAGATAAAGGAATTGAGGGTAAACTGATTAAGTTTGCTAATGACACAAAGGTATGAGGGGTAGCTAATACTAGAGAAGAGAGAGAGAGGATTCAAAAGATATAAATAAATTGGAGCAGTGGGCAGCAACTAACAATGGTTTTTAACGAAAAATGCAAAGTACTACATCTGGGAAATAAAAATGAAAAAAGCGTATACAGAATGGAAGAGATAGAGCTAAGCAACAGCACATGTGAAAAAGACTTGGGTATACTAATAGATCACAGACTGAACATGAGTCAACAGTGTGATGCAGCAGCAAAAAAGGCAAATACAATTCTGGGATGTATCAACAGAAGCATACAGTCTAGATCACGTGAAGTCATTATTGCCCTCTACTCCTCTTTGGTCAGACCTCATCTGGAATACTGTGTCCAGTTTTGGGCACCACATTTTAAAAAAGACATCAACAAACTGGAGCAAGTTCAGAGAAGAGCCACCAGAATGGTGTCCGGTCTGCAAGCCATGTCCTATGAGGAACGGTTGCAGGATTTGGGAATGTTTTGCTTGCAAAAAAGAAGACTGAGAGGAGACTTAATAGCTGTCTACAAATATCTCAAGGGCTGTCACATTGTAGAAGGATCATCTTTATTCTCATTGGCACAAGGAAAGACTAGAAGCAATGGGATGAAACTGAATGGGAGGAGACAGATATTAGAAAAAACTTTTTGACAGAGTGATCAGTGAGTGGAACAGGCTGCACAAGAGGTGGTGAGTTCTTCAATGGAAGTCTTCAAACAGAGGCTGGACAGACATCTGTCTGGGATGATTTAGTGAATCCTGCTTTGAGCAGGGGGTTGGACCAGATGACCCAGGAGGTCCCTTCCAACTCTACCATTTTATGATTCTATGAAAGTGTCTGAAGATGAGGACCACATGAGTGATTATGAAAATCCTGATTTTGAAGCTGAATCTGATGAGGCATGGTACCCAGACAACTAGTCCAATGCAAGCAATTCAGTCAAAAAACAAAAATGTAATTTGGAACTTGCAGACTTTTGCCCAGGCAGGAAAATTGTCCCTGCTAACATCAGATAGGTCTCTAATAATTTGCCGCTATTAGAGAAGTTTGGGAAAAATTGATATTCTTCCAAAATTATACAATACTGGTGAAAATGTCGCTGTGGATGAACAACTTGTGCCCGTTCAAACAATATATACCGAGTAAGCCAGCAAAGTCGACATCAAGATATGGACACTTTGTGACAATATCCTTTCATACGCTCTAAATGTTCAGGAAAAAAGCCTGGAGAAAAACCTGAAAAGAATCGGGGTATGCGATTCATTGCTGTTTTGACTTACAGACTAAAGACAAAATGTGACAACTTTTTTACATCGTACCAACTTGGGCAGCTGTTGCTAAAACGAAAATTTACAATACTGAGCACTGTAAGAAAAATCAAGAATGAACTGCCGCAAGGTATCGTTGATAAAGGAGATGCTCATAGTTCAACGTTATACTTTACTGGAAATACGACAGTGGTTTCTTACATTCCCCCTAAAACCCGGTCATTCTGATGAGCACGATGCACCATGGCAATGCAGTAAGTAGTCGAGATGACGAAAAGCCGCATATTAGAGTATAATTCCACCAAAGGGGCAATTGGTACACTAGATCAACTAATAGCTACGTACACAAGCAAACACAAAACCAATCGGTGGCCAATAGTTTTATTTTAGAACATTCTTGATGTATCTCCCTACAATGCATTTATTTTATGGCACAAAATAAACCCCGATTGGAACGTCAGTGAACTGCATGAACGAAGACTCTGGAAAAATTGGGAAAGTTCCTTGGTATGCCATCTATTTTAGGAAGAAAAGTAAAGCCCCGAATTGAAGAAGCAGCAGCCATAGTAAACTGTATCCAGTGGCATGATCAACAAAGGAAATCAACGGCCTCCACCGTCACCGGAAGCAAACTAAGAAGGAAAAGATGCAACATTTGTCCATATTGGTGTGATAAAACAAATATTACATGTTCTAGTTGTACTAAATATTTATTTAAAGCACATGTCAGTTATTTATGTGCAGTATGTAAGAATCCCTGCATATAGCAAAAAATTAACATGTACAACCCTTTTGCAAAGAAAATAAAGCAAACTAAAGTTTTTTTATTTTTTTTGACCAATCATGTTCACATACAGTTAATGCAACTGATATTCAAATAATAGCCTTACAGTAGCTAAATGTCCAAATTAACCGACTTTAATGGGTCATATAGACCTGAACAGTACAGGTGTATAGCCAATACAAATATGACAGGGTTAGATACGAGGGGGGCCTGAAAAGTTTGAGTCTCACCCATGAAATCTTTTTTGCATGGTCTTGTTTTGCAATGCGATATGTTATTTACTTAGTTGAATGGTCTCATGAGCAATCTGGATTTATTTTGTTTTTTTTTGGTTTCCGTGACAGCATTTTAAAGTTTTGTGGCAAGGCTGAAATATGGAAATGGAGAAATTGGCAAAGCAAGCAGTCATTCAATACCTTCTGAAAAAAAGACTGACACCATTGGAAATTCACAAGGACATGCTGGAGACATTAGGGGACAATGCTCCTTCTTATACAATGGTGAAAAAGTGGGTTGCAGATTTCAAGCGGGGACAGACATCAATTGAAGATGCTGCTCGCAGTGGTCGTCCCTCAACCGCATGCACAGATGAAAATTTTCAAAAAAGTGCAAGGCATTGTAATGGCAGATCGACGTGTCAAACAGCGGCACATTGCACAATGTGTGGGCATATCAGTGGAGAGTGTTGACGATATCCTAACAGCTGCTGAACATGCATAAAGTTTCGGCCCGATGGGTGCCCAGACTTTTGACATTAGAGAACAAATGTCTGAGACAACTTCGCTCTGCGGAAAATGTGCAACTGTTTGAAGCTGATATTCAACTTTTTATGCAGAGATTTGTTACAATGGATGAAACTTGGGTACACCACTTTTGTCCGGAGTCAAAAGAAGCCTCAAAACAGTGGAAACATCCCACCTCCCCACGCCCCAAAAAGGCAAAGGTGGTTCCATCTGATGGCAAGGTGATGGCATCAGTGTTGTGGGATTCCAAGGGTGTCATTCTTCTGGAGTTCCTCCAGAAAAGTCAAACCATCAATGGGGAATATTATGCAGCTCAGTTTCATCTTCTGAGGTCATCAATTAAGGAAAAAGGTCGAGGGATGCTGCGGAAAGGGGTGTTTTCACCAGGACAGTGCGCCAGTTTACACATCAGCTGTTGCAATGGCTGCAGTTCACTTCTGTGGTTTCCAACTGCTTTAGCACCCACCCTATTCCCCTGATTTGGCTCCCTCGGACTATGACCTATTTCCACAGATGAAAAAGCACTTTTGTGGAAGTCGTTTTCCTTCTGATGAAGCCGTCATGGATGCCGTAAAGGACTTTTTGGAGGAGCAAGATAGAACATTCTACCACAGTGGACTAATGAAACTCCAAGAGCGATGGCATACCTGTGTGACCCTCAAGGGAGACTATGTTGAGAACTGACAGAAAAATTTTGACCCACGGTCACTACTTCTGGGCGGGCCTCCAACTTTTCAGGCGCCCCTCGTACAATAAAATCGAATTACATAAATTGGAGACATGGCGAAATTTGGAGGCCAACGGTCACTGGTAATCTGCGTAGCCCGTCCGTTTTCTCAACAAGCCGCAACCCGTCGCATTTAGCGTCACAGCAATGAAAGAGACATTTTGAGGACTTTGTGTAGGCTTCTACAAATCCTGGAAGATTTGCCAACTCCTAGAGTCGTGATGTCGATGAGTCTTCTATTTTGCTAGAGACTCTTGGACTTCCATGGAGAATTGACAAGTATGATTTACCTGTGCTAAAAGCTACTGCATAAACATCAATGCTCTTATAAAACATCCACATGTGTAGAAAATCATTGCTATTCCATGTTGCTGCAAAACTTACCAAGAAGATGACGCACAAGTTGTAAATGTTGATGCTGAAACTTCTAGCAATTACTCACATGAAAGGACTGGGCCACTATGCTGCACAGCTTCAACTCTTGATGTATGTTTTAAATGAGGTGCAAGGTTCATTGGCTCGCCATTACAGTCACCCAAATATAGCCCATGACAGAACGATGCAGCTCCTAACCGCTATAATTGTCCTGCATATAAGTACACATCAAGTAGTGCGAAAAAGGAAGGGGGTAGGTTGGTATGTCTTTGGCTGCGAGGCAGCTTGCTGCAGCAGAACTCTGCTCCCCCTGGAGGCTGGAAAGACTAAGCAATGTTCATCAACTAAGAGCTACAGTATCTTTCTGTTGGTCTATTACATAAAGTGATCAAATCACTGTATCTTTACCTTCCCAGAAGCCATCGGTTCTAGGTCACCCATTATGATGAGCATGCAGGGAGATAAAACCACAGCCATCCCTCTTGATTCATGGCGTAGACTGTAATTTACCACCCTCCCAACGAGACCATTTTTAATTTTTCATCTCAGTTTTATTCTGTAGTTGGTTAAGTACATTAGTAAAATTGTTTAGTTTGATTTTTTTTATGTTCTACCGTGTTTTCTCAAAAATAAGACCTATTCCAAAACTAAGCCTTAGCATGATTTTACGAGAGTTTTGGAGTATGTTTGAAATATGTGCCTTAGTTACAGTCCAGGCTGGTGTTGAGGGGGAAGGAGGGCAAAGTAGACAATTGCCCAGGGCTCCTAGTGCTTCAATTCCAAGGTTAGACTGTTTAAGGACTTTTGGTGACCTCACGGTCATGTGACCATGATGACACCAAAGGTCCTTTAAATGTGGGAGTTTAGAGGAAGTAAGGTGAGAAAGGCTGGTATGTGCAGTGTGTATATGTGCATTGTGTGTGTATACATGTGAATGCATGTGCAGTGTGTATGTGCATTGTGTGTGTATATGCATGTGTGTGTATATATGTGCAGTGTATATAGATGTGTGTATATATATCTGTATGTATGTGCAGTGTATATAGTGTGTATATATATGTGTATGTATGTGCAGTGTGTATATATGTGTATGTATGTGCAATGTGTGAATATACATGTGTATGTATGTGCAGTGTGTATATAGATGTGTATGTATGTGCAGTGTGTATATAGATGTGTATCTATGTGCAATGTGTGACTACATGTGTATGTATGCAGTGTGTATATACATGTGTATATATGTGCAGTGTATATATATGTGTATGTATGTGCAGTGTGTATATATATAGTGTATGTATGTGCAATGTGTGAATATACATGTGTATGTATGTGCAGTGTGTATATAGATGTGTATGTATGTGCAGTGTGTATATAGATGTGTATGTGCAATGTGTGACTACATGTGTATGTATGCAGTGTGTATATACATGTGCATGTATGTGCAGTGTATATATATATATATGTGCAGTGTGTGTATATACATGTGTATATGTATGTGCAATGTGTGAATATACATGTGTGTATATAGATGTGTATGTATGTGCAGTGTGTATATAGATGTGTATTATGTGCAATGTGTGACTACATGTGTATGTATGCAGTGTGTATATACATGTGTATATATGTGCAGTGTATATAAGTTGCATGTTGTGCAGATTGAACAAATTATTAATTTTTACAAGTGTTGTATGCTTGTATTATTGTGTAATGGCAATTTGTATATAGATGTTATAAAGAGTGATCATGTGTATGTATGCAGTGTGTATATACATGTGCATGTATGTGCAGTGTATATATATATATATATATATATGTGCAGTGTGTGTATATACATGTGTATATGTATGTGCAATGTGTGAATATACATGTGTGTATATAGATGTGTATGTATGTGCAGTGTGTATATAGATGTGTATGTATGTGCAATGTGTGACTACATGTGTATGTATGCAGTGTGTATATACATGTGTATATATGTGCAGTGTATATACAGTCATGGCCAAAAGTTTTGAGAATGACACAAATATTAATTTTTACAAGTCTACTGCTTCACTTTTTCTAATGGCAATTTGCATATACTCCAGAATGTTATAAAGAGTGATCAGCTTAACAGCAATTACTTGCAAAGTCAATATTTGGCTAAAAAATTAACTTTATCCCCCAAAACACATTTCAACATCATTGCAGCCTTGCCTTAAAAGGACCAGCTAACCTCTTTTCAGTGATTGCTCCATTAACACAGGTGTGGGTGTTGATGAGGACATGGCTGGAGATCAATCTGTCATGATTAAGTAAGAATGACACCACTGGACACTTTAAAAGGAGGCTGGTGCTTGGCATCATTGTTTCTCTTCTGTTAACCATGGTTATCTCTAAAGAAACACGTGCAAACATCATTGCAATGCACAAAAATGGCCTGACAGGGAAGAGTATCGCAGCTAGAAAGATTGCACCTCAGTCAACAATCTATCGCATCATCAAGAACTTCAAGGAGAGAGGTTCCATTGTTGCCAAAAAGGCTTCAGGGTGCCCAAGAAAGACCAGCAAGCGCCAGGACCGTCTCTTAAAAGTGTTTCAGCTGCGGGATCGGGCTACCAGCAGTGCAGAGCTTGCTCAGGAATGGCAGCAGGCAGGTGTGAGTGCATCTGCATGCACTGTGAGGTGGAGACTCTTGGAGCAAGGCCTGGTCTCAAGGAGGGCAGCAAAGAAGCCATTTCTCTCCAGAAAAAACATCATGGACAGACTGATATTCTGCAAAAGGTACAGGCAGTGGACTGCTGAGGACTGGGGTAAAGTTATTTTCTCTGATGAATCCCTTTTCGATTGTTTGGGACATCAGGAAAACGCCTCATTCGGAGAAGACAAGGTGAACGCTACCACCAGTCTTGTCTCATGCCAACTGTTAACCCCTTCACCCCCAAGGGTGGTTTGCACGTTAATGACCAGGCCAATTTTTACAATTCTGACCACTGTCTCTTTATGAGGTTATAACTCTGGAACGCTTCAACGGATCTTCGCGATTCTGAGAATGTTTTCTCGTGACATATTGTACTTCATGTTAGTGGTAAAATTTCTTCGATATAACTTGCGTTTATTTTTGAAAAAAACGCAAATATGGCGAAAATTTTTAAAATTTTGCAATTTTCAAACTTTTAATTTTTATTCCCTTAAAACAGAGAAATATATCACACAAAATAGTTAAGAAATAACATTTCCCACATGTCTACTTTACATCAGCACAATTTTGGAACCAAAATTTTTTTTTGTTAGGAAATTATAAGGGTTAAAAGTTGGCCAGCGATTTCTCATTTTTACAGCAAAATTTACAAAGCCATTTTTTTTAGGGACCACCTCACATTTGAAGTCACTTTGAGGGGTCTATATGGCAGAAAATACCCAAAATTGACACCATTCTAAAAACTGCACCCCTCAAGGTACTCAAAACCACATTCAAGAAGTTTATTAACCCTTCAGGTGCTTCACAGTAACTAAAGCAACGTGGAAGGAAAAAATGAATATTTTACTTTTTAGCCACAAAAATTATCTTTTACAAACTTTTTTTTTATTTTCACAAGGGTAAAAGGAGAAAATGGACAGATAAGGTTGTTATGCAATTTCTCCTGAGTACGCCAATACCCCATATGTGGGGGAAAACCACTGTTTGGGTACACGGCAGAGCTCGTAAGGGAAGGAGCGACGTTTGACTTTTTCAAACTAAAATTGGCTGGAATTTAGATTGGATGCCATGTCGCGTTTGGAGAGCCCCTGATGCGCCTAAACAGTGGAAACCCCCCACAAGTGACACCATTTTGGAAACTAGACCCCCTAAGGTACTTATCTAGATCTGTTGTGAGCACTTTGAACCCTCAAGTGTTTCACAAAAGTTTATAAAGCCTGGGTGTGAAAAAAAAAAATCAATTTTCCACAAAAATGATTTTTTAGTCCCAAATTTTTGAATTTTCCCAAGGAAATTGGACCCAAAAGTTGTTGTCCAATTTGTCCTGAGTACGCTGATACCCCATATGTGGGGGGGGGGAACTGTTCGGGCGCACGGCAGGGCTTGGAAAGGAAGTAGTAACGTTTTGGAATGCAGACGTTAATGGGGGTCATGTTCCGTTTGCAGTGCCCCAGATGAGCCTAAACAGTGGAAACCCCCACAAGTGACCCCATTTTGGAAACTAGACCCCCTAAGGAACTTATCTAGATCTTTGGTGAGCACTTTGAACCCCCAAGTGCTTCACACAAGTTTATAATGCCCGGGCATGAAAATAAAAAATCCTATTTTTTTCCCACAAAAATTATCTTTTAGTCACTAATTTTTTATTTTCCCAAGGGTAACAGGAGAAATTGGACCACATAAGTTGTTGTACAATTTGTCCTGAGTACGCTGATACCCCATATGTGGGGGGGAACCACTGTTTGGGCACACGGCAGAGCTCGGAATGGAAGGAGCACCATTTGACTTTTTCCAACCAAAATTGGCTGGAATTGAGTTTGGATGCCATGTTGCATTTGGAGAGCCCCTGATGTGCCTAAACAGTGGAAACCCCCCACAAATGACCCCATTTGGGTAACTAGACCCCCTAAGGAACTTATCTAGATTTTTGATGAGCAATTTGAACCCCCAAGTGCTTCACACAAGTTTATAACGTAGAGCCGTAAAATTTAAAAATATGTTTTTTCCACAAAAATGATCTTTTCACCCCAATTTTTATTTTTCCAAGGGTAACAAGACTCCAAAAGTTATTGTGCAATTTGTCCTGAGTGCGCCGATACCCCATATGTGGGGGTAAACCACTGTTTGGGTGCATGGCAGAGTTTGGAAAGGAAGGAGCGCCGTCTGACTTTTTCAACGCAGAATTGGCTGGACGCCATGTCGTGTTTGGAGAGCTCCTGATCTGCCTAAACAGTGGAAACCCCCATAAATGACACCATTTTGGAAACTAGACCCCTCAAGGAACTTATCTAGATGTGTGGTGAGAACTTTGAACCCCCAGGTGTTTCACTAAAGTTTATAACGTACAGCCGTAAAATAAAAAAATCTTTTTTTTTTTTTACAAAAATGATTTTTTCGCCCCCAATATTTTATTTTCACAAGGGTAACAGGAGAAATTGGACCACAAAAGCTGTTGTCCAATTTGTCCTGAGTACGCTGATACCCAATATGTGGGAGAAAACTACTGTATGGGCGCACGTCAGGGCTCGGAAGGGAAGTAGTGACGTTTTGGATTGCAGACTTTGATGGAATGGTCTGGGTGCGTCATGTCACATTTGGAGAGCCCCTGATGCGCCTAAACAGTGGAAACCCCCCACAAGTGACCCCATTTTGGAAAATAGACCCCACAAGGAACTTATAGAT
>JARQOD010000009.1:88756295-88991360 GCA_033576555.1 Oophaga sylvatica
TTCAAAGGTCCCACCACTAGATTTTCCCTTGTGGGGTTTTTTTTCCCCAAAAGGGGTCACTTGTTGGGGTTTCCACTGTTTAGGCGCATCAGGGGCTCCCCCAAAATTTGCGACATGACGCCCCAGACATTCCATCAAAGTCGCAACCCAAAAACGTCACTATTTCCCCTTCCAGCCCCAACGTGTACCCATACAGTAGTTTTCTCCCACATATTGGGTATCAGCGTACTCAGGACAATTGGGAAACAACAACTTTTGGGGCCCAATTTCTCCTGTTACCCTTGTGAAAATAAAATATTGGGGGCGAAAAAATCATTTTTGTAAAAAAAAAAAGGATTTTTTATTTTTACGGCTGTGCTTATAACTTCGGGTGAAGCACTTCGGGGTTCAAAGTGCTCACCACACATCTAGTTTAGTTCCTTGTGGGGTCTATTTGCCAAAATGGGGTCACTTGGGGGGGGTTTCCACTGTTTAGGTGCATCGGGGGCTCTCCAAATGGGGACATGACCCCCCCAGACCATTCCATCAAAGGGTCTGCAATCCAAAACGTCACTACTTCCCTTCCGAGCCCGACGTGTGCCCATACAGTAGTTTTCGCCCACATATTGGGTATCAGTGTACTCAGGACAAATTGGACAACAACTTTTGCGTTCCAATTTCTTCTGTTACCCTTGTGAAAATAAAATATTGGGGCGAAAAATCATTTTTGTAAAAAAAAAAAAAAAAAGATTTTTTATTTTACGGCTGTACGTTATAAACTTTAGTGAAACCCCTGGGGGTTCAAAGTTCTCCCCCAAAACATCTAGATAAGTTCCTTGAGGGGTCTAGTTTCCAAATGGTGTCATTTATGGGGTTTCCACTTTTTTAGGCAGATCAGGAGCTCTCCCAAACACGAATGGCGTCCAGCCAATTCTGCGTTGAAAAAGTCAGACGGCGCTCCTTCCCTTTCAAACTCTGCCATGCACCCAAACATTTGGTTACCCCCCCATATGGGGTATCAGCGCACTCAGGACAAATTGCACAATAACTTTTGGAGTCTTGTTACCTTGGAAAATAAAAATTGGGGTGAAAAGATATTTTTATGGGAAAAAATATATTTTTTAAATTTTACGGCTCTACGTTTTAAACTTGTGTGAAGCACTTGGGGGGTTTAAATTGCTCATCAAAAAACTAGATAAGTTCCTTAGGGGGTCTAGTTTCCAAATGGGGTCATTTGTGGGGGTTTCCACTGTTTAGGCACATCAGGGGCTCTCCCAAATGCAACATGGGATCCAAACTCAATTCCAGCCAATTTTGGTGGAAAAAATCAAATGGTGCTCCTTCCATTCCGAGCTCTGCCGTGCGCCCAAACAGTGGTTTCCCCCCACATATGGGGTATCAGCATTTCTCAGGACAAATTGTACAACAACTTATGTGGTCCAATTTCTCCTGTTACCCTTGGGAAAATAAAAAAATAGTGACTAAAAGATAATTTTTGTGGGAAAAAAATAGGATTTTTTATTTTCATGCCCGGGCATTATAAACTTGTGTGAAGCACTTGGGGGTTCAAAGTGCTCACCAAAGATCTAGATAAGTTTCCTTAGGGGGTCTAGTTTCCAAAATGGGGTCACTTGTGGGGGGTTTCCACTGTTTAGGCTCATCTGGGGCACTGCAAACGGAACATGACCCCCATTAACGTCTGCATTCCAAAACGTTACTACTTCCTTTCCAAGCCCTGCCGTGCGCCCAAACAGTTTCCGCCCCCACATATGGGGTATCAGCGTACTCAGGACAAATTGGACAACAACTTTTGGGGTCCAATTTCCTTGGGAAAATTCAAAAATTTGGGACTAAAAAATCATTTTTGTGGAAAATTGATTTTTTTTTTTTTCACACCCAGGCTTTATAAACTTTTGTGAAACACTTGAGGGTTCAAAGTGCTCACAACAGATCTAGATAAGTACCTTAGGGGTCTAGTTTCCAAAATGGTGTCACTTGTGGGGGGGTTTCCACTGTTTAGGCGCATCAGGGGCTCTCCAAACGCGACATGGCATCCAATCTAAATTTCAGCCAATTTTAGTTTGAAAAAGTCAAACGTCGCTCCTTCCCTTACGAGCTCTGCCGTGTGCCCAAACAGTGGTTTTCCCCCACATATGGGGTATTGGCGTACTCAGGAGAAATTGCATAACAACCTTATCTGTCCATTTTCTCCTTTTACCCTTGTGAAAATAAAAAAAAAGTTTGTAAAAGATCATTTTTGTGGCTAAAAAGTAAAATATTCATTTTTTCCTTCCACGTTGCTTTAGTTACTGTGAAGCACCTGAAGGGTTAATAAACTTCTTGAATGTGGTTTTGAGTACCTTGAGGGGTGCAGTTTTTAGAATGGTGTCACTTTTGGGTATTTTCTGCCATATAGACCCTCAAAGTGACTTCAAATGTGAGGTGGTCCCTAAAAAAATGGCTTTGTAAATTTTGTTGTAAAAATGAGAACTCGCTGGTCAACTTTTAACCCTTATAACTTCCTAACAAAAAAAAATTTTGTTCCAAAATTGTGCTGATGTAAAGTAGACATGTGGGAAATGTTATTTCTTAACTATTTTGTGTGATATATTTCTCTGTTTTAAGGGAATAAAAATTCAAAGTTTGAAAATTGCAAAATTTTAAAAATTTTCGCCATATTTGCGTTTTTTTTCAAAAATAAACGCAAGTTATATCGAAGAAATTTTACCACTAACATGAAGTACAATATGTCACGAGAAAACAGTCTCAGAATCGCGAAGATCCGTTGAAGCGTTCCAGAGTTATAACCTCATAAAGAGACAGTGGTCAGAATTATAAAAATTGGCCCGGTCATTAACGTGCAAACCACCCTTGGGGTGAAGGGGTTAAAAAGCATTAATTGATAAGTATGAAATGTACTTTTATGCATTAATTTCAAAAAGTGAACACTATGTTTTAGTTTTTGTTACCATTTCTAATAGACATGTGCAGATATGCGCTGTGATGACAAATTATTATTTGTCCATATTTGTTTAAAAATTTATCATTCTAGGCCTGGAAAACTTCACAATTTCCTGTTTTAAGCATAATAATCAGGGTGACGGCTCTTCCGTATTTGGAGCATGTTCGACATGGGTTTTTCTGTGCATGTGTAGGGAACAGGAGACTTCTTGCCGGACACACAGCAGGGGAACAGCTGGCGTTACTGAACCCCACTAACACTATAGCTTGTGTATTGGTCTGTGGACACGACACTTCTGAGCAGCAACTGGCAGTGTTGTAGCCCAGGGAGTAGAGTTCAGGTGGTAGAAAGATGAACATAACAGGAGACATGGATAACGTTGCGAACCAGTTATTTAATCTGAAAACGGACAGACAAATTCAGGCGAGATCCATGCCTTGTTCATTTTCAGAAAAGTAAGCCGGTCTACATTATCGGAGGATAGTCGCATGCGACGGTCTGTTAGTACACCACCTGCAGCACTAAAGACGAGCTCCGATAATACACTGGCAGCGGGGCAAGCCATCACCTCCAATGCATACTGGCTAAGCTCTGGCCATGTATCCAGCTTAAGACCCAAAACTTGAATGGGGAAGAGCCATCTGGGAGTACACTGAGAGGGAAAGACAAGTAGTCTGTCACCATCTTATGGAAACGTTGCCTCCTGCTGACTGGAGCCGTCTCGGGTGGTGTAGACATTTGTGGCGCTGCCACAAAACTTCGCCACATTTGGAACATACTGGTCTTGCCCTGTGCAGAGGCGCTGCTTGTGCTCCCTCTTGTTGCAGAGCTGTCTCCACTGCCTCGACGCACAGAGCTGCTTTGTAAAGCAGTAGCAGCAGCAGTGCTCTCGGCTGGAATGGAGAACATTATGGATTGCACCAGTGTCTCTTTGTACTCCCGCATTTTACGCTCCCGGTTCAACGGTGTGATGAGGCTTTGTAAGTTGTCCCGGTAGCGAGGGTCTAGGAGGGTGTACACCCAATAATCAGACGTGGTGAGAATGTGGGCGATGCGGCGGTCGTTTCTCAGGCACTGCAGCATGAAATCAACCATGTGCTGCAGACTCCCAACTGGCCAACAAACGCTGTCCCCTGCAAGAGGCGTCATCTCTGCCTGCTCTGCATCACCCCACCCTCGCTCTACATACTGACTAGAGCATTGTGTACCTCCCTCTGGAGCGATGTCTTCCTCCTCCATTGACTCCTCCTCATCCTCCTCACTAAGTGAGCCCTGCCCAGCCCTTTGTGAGGAACCACGTTGCGCTGACTGTCCAGAAGGTGATGGAATTTGTGACTCCTCATCCTCCACCTCTTCCAAAACCTCATCCCTTAGTGCTTGCAGTGTTTTTTGAAGCAGGCAGATAAGGGGGACAGTCAGGCTGACTAGTGCATCATCTGCACTCGCCATCCGCGTTGACTCATCAAACGCACGCAAAACGTGGCAGATATCCTTCATAGAGGCCCACTCAGTAGTGGTGAAGTGTGAACGGCGCAAATTGCGAGTTGATTGCGCCTGATGCAGCTGATACTCCATTACTGCTGGCTGCTGCTCACACAACCGCTCCAACATATGTAACGTGGAATTCCACCTGGTGGGTACGTCACATATGATGCGATGTTCAGGAAGGCGAAATCTGCGTTGCAGAGCTGCAATGCGCGATCTGGCCATGCTGGAACGTCGCAAGTGAGCACACTCTAGGCGGACCTTGTGCAGCAGTGCATCAAGATCCGGATAGTCCCTCAAAAAACTCTGCACGACCAAGTTGAGCACATGTGCCAGACATGGTATGTGAGTGAGGTTGCCAAGGCCCAGAGCTGCCACCAGATTTCGGCCATTGTCACACACTACCAAGCCTGGCTGGAGATTCGCTGGCAAAAACCACACGTCGCTCTCCTGCTTGATGGCATTCCAGAGCTCCTGCGCTGTGTGGCTTCAATTCCCCATGGAAATTAATTTCAGGACGGCCTGTTGACGTTTGGCCACGGCTGTGCTCATATCGGTCGCAACAGGTAAGCGTTCACGGGTCCATGTGGAGGTAGACCGTGACGGCTCCTGCAGCGATGATTCTGAGGAACTGGAGTAGGAGGAGGAGTCAATGTGGACAGACTTGATTCCTGCAATCCTTGGAGTTGGCAGAACACGTACAGCGCCACTCGCAAGATCTGTACCTGGCTCCACAACATTGACCCAATGGGCAGTGAGGGAAAGGCATCGTCCCTGGCCATGGTACTGGTCCACGCATAGGTGGTCAGGTGGACCTTGCTACTGACGGCGTTTAGTAGCGCATGTTTAATTTTTCCCTCAACATGCTTTTGCAGACCAGGGACGGCTTGCCTGCTGAAATAAAATCGGCTGGGCACATTGTATTGTGGGACTGCCAATGCCATTAAGTTACGGAAACTGTCAGTCTCCACCAGCCTGAATGACAGCATTTCAAGGGACAGGAGTTTTGCAATGCCAGCATTCAGAGCCTGTGCTCGTGGATGGTTTGCCGAGTATGGCCGTCTTTTATCCCATGCCTGTGCTACCGATGGCTGTTTTGTGGCCTGGGAGTGTGAGGATGACAGGGAACTTGCAGCTGTGGGTGGAATAACACTGGGTCTCTGGACAACAGTGACAGAGGTTCTTCCATGGCGATCCTGTGAGGAAGCCGAACCAGCTGTGTGTGAGCTGGAGGAAGAGGCTCCAACACGAGCTGAAGATGTAGGTGCTGCTGTAGGTTGGCCTACATCTCCAGTGTGTCTTTGTAACTCAACCACGTGCTTTGACCGCACATGTTTCCACATATTTGTGGTATTAAGGTTACTGACACTTTTACCTCTTTTTACTTTTTGATTACACAGCTTGCATTTGACATAGCAAATATCATCTGCAAGTGTGTCAAAAAAGGACCACGCAGTGCAAGTCCTGGGAGCGCCCGTTTTGGCTGTTGGAAGAGAACTGCTACGAACGGGTGCCAAACTGGAGGCTACAGGCAACCGAGTCTCAGCCTACCTCTCCCTACTGTTTGGACCGTTGGGGCAATCTCTTCCTCAGAGCTGCTACCACCACCTTCCTGTTCCTCACGCCATGTTGGGTCTTGGACCTCATCATCTCCACTACCCTCTTCCAACACCTGCTGCTGTTGGGTGGTCTGGCCAGCACCATGCTCAACAGAAACTGGCACCTGAGCCTCATCATCATCAGATGCGTTCTGCGGTGTGCTGACCATCGGCACTGGCTCACCCGCCTCTTCAGATTCAGAGAGACACAGCTGTTGCGCATCACTGCATACTGCCTCTTCTTCACATTCCGAATCTGCTTGGCTGGGCCCCTGTTTGCAAGCCAACAGATTCTGAGAACAGAAGCAGAGACTCAGCTGGCTCCAGTTCAGAACTCTCTGACTGCCTGGGCAATTTGGCAGGCGGTGAAGAGACAGATGGTTGTTCAACAGTGCTGTGGTCCTGAGAGGAGGTGGAAGCAATTGAAGTCGATGCATTGGCTGCCATCCAACCAACAACGGCTTCAATTTGTTCTTCCCGCAGCAGGGGGGTACGCTGAGCTCCTACAAAAGTGCGCATAAAGGAACGCTCACGGGGAAAACTGGTAGATGCTGCCTGGGTGCGGCAGCAGCCACAGAATCCCCACGTCCTCTCCCTGCTGAAACTCCACGGCCACGACCACGTGCCTTACTCCCTGCCTTCTTCATCTTGGTAGATTGATAAAGAAAGTCAGAAAATTTATAAGGCCTAAGTGTGGTTATTCCTCAGAGACTGCAGTGAACACTGCAGACAACTGTTCAGTAGCTGTGAAAGGCCCCTTTGTGTACTTCTATAGTGTTTGCAACCAATGTATTGTATACGAATGGAAGCGCGTCACACTAATAGATTAGATTTTTTTCAAATATAATGGAGCAGCACCAATTAGAGAAAAATGTGAAGGATGAGGCAGTGACACACGCTCAGCAGACTACAACCAGCAGTGGTTGAAGAACTAACTGGAGCGTAATCTGCACTCAAAAAATGAAAAGCTCACAGACTACAGTGAACACTGCAGACAACTGTTCAGTAGCTGTGAAAGGCCCCTTTGTGTACTTCTATAGTGTTTGCAACCAATGTATTGTGTTGTGAATGGGTTTGAGATGAGTTCTGGGTCTTATATAAGGGAGTCACCTTCCCATCAGGGTTGCCGGTGATCAATTGTTCTGGTCTGAATCCTTTATTCCAGTTTCCCTTGTAGCCTGCTGTGTCGTGTCTGCATCTCCTGCTAACAGATAAGACATTTTCTTCTTTTGTGTTTGTGCTATATTTTTGCATTTTGTCCTGCACTTCTGTGGGGGCCTTCAGGGTCCCCTCCGGGGGCTTCTGCCCTCTCAGTTTTGTTCAGCCACTGATGTTTGTACTTTTGCTTTTTCCAGTTTTTTCAGTGGCTGCTGTTTTGATTTTGTTACACCAGAGAGCTAATTTAGGTGGTAGAGGTCGTGTGATCTCAGGTGTTTTTGAAATTAGTAGAGTTGGTGCTTTTCAGGGTTTTCTGGGGTTGCAGTAAGTACCCTTCCTATCCTTTTCTATTTAGTTAGTTTGGGCCCCAGCGTTTGCTCATACTATTTTCTTTCTGTGTCAGTATTTCATCTTGTCTAACCGCCATTACATGTTTGGGGGCTTTCTATTGTCTTTGGGGTTCTGCTCCGGGGCAGATAGCTTTCCTATATCTATCTTTAGTTGTAGTTAGTTTCTCAGGCTGTGACGAGGCGTCTAGGACCAACGTAGGAACGCTCCACGGCTGCCTCTAGTTGTGGTGGTTAGTCAGGGTACTGCAATCTCATAGATTCCAACTGCTCTGGTGTATTGCCTTTTTTGCCTGCACTCCTCAGCTACCGAAACATAACAGTATCACCGGCCTAAAAATTGAAAATTGTATGGTACTCACAGAAGGGAAAAAATAGTGTCAGAGATATTTTTCTGTTTGTTGCATTTTTTTTTTTTTCCCTCTGTATCTCTGGGTGCTGGGGAGGATCTTTTCTCTCAATGGAGTTTGCACAGTTGTCTGGCCGTGTGGATCAGCTTGCCACTGAAGTTCGGAGTATTGCTATCTATCTTGCTGGGTTGCCTGTTGTGGAACCTAGGATTCCCATGCCAGATTTGTTTTTAGGGGATCGAGCTAAGTTTCAGAATTTCAAAAATAATTGTGGTGTACAATAATAATAAATTATATTGTGGTACCGTGTTAGCCAGAAAAATCGATGTGAATACTTTTCCATCCAATTATGACAAGAGCATTCTTAAGGTGATACCTTTATTGGCTAACCAGAAAATTATATGTTCGCTAGCTTTCAGAGCACAGTGGCTCCTTCTTCAGGCAAGATTACATTTGAAATAATAAGAAAGACACATCAGATGCTTACTATAGTAGGAAATTTGTTCAAGACCTGGGAGGTGTGATGCCTTCAAAGGAAATCGAATTAGCATTATCTTACAAATGGAGAGCTGGTGGGAATGTGTTACTATCTGGAGTCCTTCTGGTGAAGGTGTGAACTGTGTCTATAGGTATGCCACACTAAGCAATCCGCTAGCGATCTCGTTAGGTTGCATACTAATGAGATGCTAGCGGATCGTTCTATATCGCTAAATGCGGCCACATTAGCATATAGTTACGACGCTATCGCCGTTAGCGATTTCTTAACGACTTTACGGTACAAAAGTACCGCTAAATCGCTAAAAAAGTGCCACACAGCGTAAGATACTTACCCACGGGAGCCCAGCGTATGAAATAGGTCCGGAACGATTCCAGCGACGAGCGAGATCACAGCAGGAAGCTCGTCGCTGGAAGCTGCCGCACTGAACAAAATCGCTAACGGATCGCTAATAATGACGTTTTTTAGCGATCTCTTAGCGAATGTTTGTGTGCATACCTTATGTAGTGAACCATAAACCAGGTGTTAAGTTGATCCTAGTGTCAAAGTATTGAACATCCTAATAAGTTTGAATTCCCATATTTTTCTCTTCTCATATTGTAAGAAATGCTAATGATTTCCTTTGAAGGCATCACACCCCCAGGTCTTGAACAAATTTCCTACTATAGTAAGCATCTGATGTGTCTTTTTTTATTTCAAATGTAATCTTGCCTGAAGAAGGAGCCACTGTGCTCTGAAAGCTGCGAACATATAATTTTCTGGTTAGCCAATAAAGGTATCCCTTAAGAATGCTCTTGTCATAATGGACGGAAAAGTATTCACAAAAATAATTGTAAATTATTTTGCCTTAAAATCTAAGTCCTCAGGGGACGCAGCGCAGCAGGTTCAAATTATCATCTCTCTCCTGCGCGGCGATCCTCAGGATTGGCTTTTTCCCTGATACTGGGGATCCTGTTTTGAGTGATGTTGATGCATTTTTTAGGCCTTGGGTTATTGTACGATGAGCCTAATGTCACTGATCAAGCTGAAAAAGCTGTTGGCATTAAATCAGGGGCTTGATGACGCTGAGTATACTGTCAGAGATTCCTAGGTGGGCAGTCCTGACCAAATGGAATGACGACGCTTTGGCAGCCCTTTTTCGGAAGGGTCTGTCAGATAATGTAAAGGATGTTATGGTGGGATTCCCTGTCCCCTCTGGTCTCAATGATTCTATGTCATTAGCGATTCAAATTGACAGACGTTTGCGTGAGCGGAGAAGTATGCGTGGAATGGTGTTGCCTTGTGAACCAGCTTCTGAACCCATGCAGTGTGATAGAGTGGTGTCTGGGGCACAGCGTCATGAGTTTCGAAAGCGCAATGGGTTATGTTTCTACTGTGGTGATGCCTCTCATGCTATTTCAGTCTGCCCTAAGCGGGGAAGACGTTTTGCACGCTCAGTTGTCTTGGGTAGTGTTCAGACTAAGTTTTTATTAACTGTCACTCTGATATGCTCTCTGTCCTCATTTTCTGCTCAGGCTTTCGTTGATTCTGGAGCAGCTATTAACCTGATGGATTATGATTTTGCTAAACGTTGTGGATTTCCCTTGATACCCCTACAGAAGTCTATTCCCCTACTGGGGATCGATTCTACCCCTTTGGCTGAGAATAAACCCCAGTTTTCTACTCAGGTGATAATGAGGGTTGAACCTGATCACCAGGAGTGCTGCAAATTTTTGGTTCTGTATAATCTGCATGACATTATCGTGCTGGGTTTTCCTTGGTTACAGTCTCATAATCCTGTTTTGGATTGGAAATCTGTGTCTGTAACCAGTTGGGGCTGCCAATGTGTTAATACCAACACTCCTGTTTTTTCTGCCTCCCCCCAGGCTCAGGATGTTCCTGACTTTTTGATTGATTTTTCTGATGTGTTTAGCGAAAGTAAATCTGCATCCTTGCCTCCCCATAGGAGCTATGACTGCGCTATTGAATTAGTGCCGGGTAGTAAATTCCCTAAAGGTTGCCTTTTTAACTTGTCTGTACCTGAACATGACGCTATGCGGTCTTATATCAAGGAATCATTGGAGAAGGGTCATATCAGACCATCCTCTTCACCCTTAGGTGCCGGTTTTTTCTTTGTGGCCAAAAAGGATGGTTCATTAAGGCTGTGTATTGATTATCGTCTCTTGAACAATATTACTGTGAAATATCAATACCCGTTACCCTTGATTTCTGACCTGTTTTCCAGGGTGAAAAACGCTACTTGGTTTACCAAGCTTGACCTCAGGGGGGCGTATAACCTTATTCGCATTAAGCACGGGGATGAATGGAAGACGGCATTCAATACCCCTGAAGGGCATTTTGAGTACCTGGTGATGCCCTTTGGGCTCACTAATGCTCCTTCCGTCTTCCAGTCCTTCATGAATGACATTTTCAGGGATTTTGTGGACAAATTTCTGATTGTTTATTTGGATGATATCTTGATTTTTTCTAATGACTGGGACTCTCATGTGAAACATGTTCGAACTGTATTCCAGATTTTGAGAGAGAATGCTCTGTATGTGAAGGGATCAAAGTGTCTTTTTGGCGTACAGAGGATCTCATTTCTGGGATTCATTTTGTCCCTATCTGTTATTGAAATGGACCCGGTCAAGGTTCAGGCCATCTGTGATTGGGTCCAACCTACTTCATTAAAGGCTCTTCAGAGATTTTTGGGTTTTGCCAATTTTTATCGTAAATTTATTGGTAATTTCTCGGTTATTGTTAAACCATTAACTGATTTGACCAGAAAGGGTTCTGATGTGGTGAATTGGCCTCCTGAGGCAATCTCTGCATTTCAGGAACTTAAGCAGAGATTCACTTCTGCTCCTGTTCTACGGCAGCCTGATGTTTCTCTGCCATTTCAGGTGGAGGTTGATGCCTCTGAAATTGGGGCAGGTGCCGTTTTGTCCCAAAAAGATCCAGAGACCTCTAAAAGTAACCCTTGTGCCTTTTTCTCTCGAAAATTTTCTCCTACTGAACGTAATTATGACGTGGGTAATCGGGAGTTATTGGCCATGAAGTGGGCTTTTGAAGAGTGGAGACATTGGCTGGAGGGAGCCAAACATCAGGTGGTGGTCCCTACGGACCATAAGAATCTGGTCTATCTGAAATCTGCCAAGCGACTCAATCCTAGACAGGCCAGGTGGGCCTTGTTTTTCACACGTTTTAATTTTGTGGTTTCCTTTCTTCCTGGCACTAAGAATGTTAAGGCGGATGCCCTCTCGAGGAGTTTCCTTGCGGACTCTCCTGAGTTATCTGATCCTTCTGTTATTTTTAAAGAGGGTGTAGTTCTTTCCGCCATCTCGCCCAATTTGAGACTTGCTCTGGAGGGGTGTCAGGAGGATAGGCCCGAGTGCTGCCCTGTTGGAAAATTGTTTGTCCCGGACCAGTGGAAAAAGAGTGTGATGTCTGAGATTCATTGTTCCGCGTTGGCTGGGCATCCCGGAATTTTTGGTACCAGAGACTTGGTTAGTCGGTCCTTTTGGTGGCCTACCTTGTCTCGTGATGTCAGGGAATTTGTGCAGTCCTGCGGGACTTGCTCTCGCTCCAAGCCTTGCTCTCGCTCTAGTGGTTTGTTGATGCCATTGCCTGTGCCCAAGAGACCATGGACCCATATCTCTATGGATTTCATTTCCGACCTTCCTGTTTCTCAGAGAATGACCACCATCTGGGTAATTTGTGATAGGTTTTCCAAGATGATACATCTTGTGCCATTACCTAAGTTGCCTTCCTCCTCTGAATTGGTGCCGTTGTTCCTTCAGCACGTGGTTCGTTTACACGGCATTCCTGAGAACATTGTGTCTGACAGAGGAGTCCAGTTTGTTTCCAGATTTTGGAGGACTTTTTGTTCTAAACTGGGTGTTCAATTGTCTTTCTCCTCGGCATTTCATCCTCAGACCAATGGTCAAACTGAGAGAACAAACCAAACATTGGAGACTTATCTAAGATGCTTTGTGTCTGCTGATCAGGATGATTGGGTCTCTTTTTTGCCTTTGGCTGAGTTTGCTCTTAATAATAGGGCTAGCTCTGCTACTTTGATGTCTCCGTTTTTCTGTAATTCTGGATTTCACCCTCGATTTTCTTCAGGACAGACGGAGGCTTCTGTCTGTCCAGGTGTTGACTCTGTTGTGGAGCGTATGCAACTGATTTGGGACCAGGTAGTGGAGAGGTTGTCCCTCTCTCAGGAGAGGGCCCAGCGGTTTGCTAACCGGCATAGGACTGATGGTCCTCGGTTTAAAGTGGGGGACTTGGTCTGGTTGTCCTCAAAGAATATTCCTATGAGAGTAGCATCTCCTAAATTTAAGCCTAGGTTCATTGGACCTTATAAGATTATGGAGATTATTAATCCTGTTTCTTTTCGTTTGCTTCTTCCAGGGACATTTAAGATCCATAACGTGTTCCACAAGTCCTTGTTGAAGAGGTTTGTTGAGCCAGTGGTTCCTGCTGCTGTGCCTCCTGACCCTGTTTTGGTTGAGGGCAATCTGGAGTATGTGGTTGAGAAAATATTAGATTCTCGTTTTTCTAGACGGAAACTCCAGTATTTGGTTAAATGGAGAGGTTATGGTCAGGAGGACAATTCTTGGGTGTTTGCTTCGGACATCCATGCTAGGAGACTTATCCGTGCGTATCATAGAACTCATCCTGACCGACCTGGTTGCTCAAATGAGGGTTCGGTGACCCCTCCTCAAGGGGGGGTACTGTTGTGAATGGGTTTGAGATGAGTTCTGGGTCTTATATAAGGGAGTCACCTTCCCATCAGGGTTGCCGGTGATCAATTGTTCTGGTCTGAATCCTTTATTCCAGTTTCCCTTGTAGCCTGCTGTGTCGTGTCTGCATCTCCTGCTAACAGATAAGACATTTTCTTCTTTTGTGTTTGTGCTATATTTTTGCATTTTGTCCTGCACTTCTGTAGGGGCCTTCAGGGTCCCCTCCGGGGGCTTCTGCCCTCTCAGTTTTGTTCAGCCACTGATGTTTGTACTTTTGCTTTTTCCAGTTTTTTCAGTGGCTGCTGTTTTGATTTTGTTACACCAGAGAGCTAATTTAGGTGGTAGAGGTCGTGTGATCTCAGGTGTTTTTGAAATTAGTAGAGTTGGTGCTTTTCAGGGTTTTCTGGGATTGCAGTAAGTACCCTTCCTATCCTTTTCTATTTAGTTAGTTTGGGCCCCAGCGTTTGCTCATATTATTTTCTTTCTGTGTCAGTATTTCATCTTGTCTAACCGCCATTACATGTTTGGGGGCTTTCTATTGTCTTTGGGGTTCTGCTCCGGGGCAGATAGCTTTCCTATATCTATCTTTAGTAGGGATGAGCATTCCGATACTGCAAATATCGGGTATCGGCCGATATTGGCTGTATCGGAATTCCGATTCCGAGTTCAGATATTTTCGTCATATCGGATACCGGAATCGGGATGTCACTGTCACTGTCAGTGTCCGTCTGTCGGGTCTGTCAGGAGTCAGCGGCACTTACCTGGCAGAAGATCTCTGGCGGTCACGTCCTGGACTGCTTCATGGCCGCCATCCTCTTCTCCCCGGCGGTCACATGCAGTTTCTCGCGATAACTGCAGTGACTGCTGGGTAATCCCGGCCGTAAAGCAGTCCGATGACGTCACCGCTGGGGAAGCAGGTAATCAGCTGTGCTGCGTTGCAATGACAGGCTCTGCCTGTCATTGCGATGTAGCAGAGCTGGATCGTCGTGGGACTGTCGTTATGGACTGCGTCGGACAGGTGGTATACTGTTGGTTTGTTTTTTTTATTTTTTTACAGGAGATCGATGGCGTCGCAGGAATGAGAGAGTAATAAAAAAAATGAAAACTGTGTTGTCTCTTTTATTTCATTAAAAGACTTTTTTCTTGCTGTGTCTTTTTTTTACACATTTAAAAACTTTGGGATTAATAATGGATCGGTGTCTTATTGACGCCTATCCATTATTAACCGGGCTTATTGTCACCGTGCAATCAACGGTGACATTAACCCCTTATTACCCCACTTGCCACCGCTACAGGGCAGTGGGAAGAGCCGGGTAAAGTGCCACAATTGGCACATCTTTTGATGCGCCAAATGTGGGGCTGCTGTAGCCTGGTATTATCAGGCTGTTGAGGGCCAAAATCCATGGGCCTTGACAGTCTTTTAATACCAGGCCGCAGCAGTCTGCATTTTACTTGGCTGGTTAACAAAAATAGGGGGACCCCTACGCCGTTTTTTTTTCGAGGGGATCCCCTATTTTTGTTAAGCAGCCAAGCTAAGCAGACTGCTGTGGCCTGGTATTATCAGGCTTGCAAGGTCCATGGATATTGGATCCTTACCAGCCTGAAAAACCAGGCCTCAGCGGTCTGCTTCATCTGGCTGGTTAACAAAAATAGGGGGGACCCCACGCCAATTTTTTTCGAGGGGATCCCCTATTTTTGTTAATCAGCCAAGATATGCAGACTGCTGTGGCCTGGTATTATCAGGCTGGCAAGGTCCATGGATATTGGATCCTTACCAGCCTGAAAAACCAGGCCTCAGCGGTCTGCTTCATCTGGCTGGTTAACAAAAATAGGGGGACCCCACGACAATTTTTTTCGAGGGGATCCCCTATTTTTGTTAATCAGCCAAGATATGCAGACTGCTGTGGCCTGGTGTTATCAGGCTGGCAAGATCCATGGATCTTGGCTCCTTAACAGCCTGAAAATCCAGGCCTCAGCGGTCTGCTTCATCTGGCTGGTTAACAAAAATAGGGGGGACCCCACGCCATTTTTTTTTCGAAGGGAACCCCTATTTTTGTTAATCAGTTCCCTCTGACGTCACTGATGGTGTCCCTAGCTGACCTGAAGTGAAAGTGGAAAGCAATCAATTAAGCTTTCCACTTCCTCTCCTGTCAGCCAGAAGAGGAACTCATTCATTTGGGGGTTTACTGTGAGGCTGCAGCATTAGCTGCGGTCCCTGCAGTAAACATTAACCCTTTCTGAAGGATTACACCGTGGGACCTGACTGTGCATCGGATTGGTAAGAATAATTTTGCTTTATTATTTTATTTTTATTACAGGAAATGGTTTTAGCAGGTAAATAAAATATGGTCAAAAACTGTGTGATTATTTCATTAAACTTCTTTTTTATTAAAGTGTGTGTGTTTGATTTTTCTTTCATACAATAGGATTAATAATTGATAGTTGTCTAATTGACAGCTCTCAATTATTAACCTGGCTTAAAGTGACCTTTCAATTGCAAGGTCATTTTAACCCCTTATTAACCCATTCGCCACAGCTACAGGGCAATGGGAATAGACGGGCAAAGTGCCAGAAAGGGCAAATCTAATTAGAGATTTGCCCTTTCTGGGGTGTCTGGGGGCAGATGTTAAGTAGCCGGGGGGGCCAAAAAAAATGGTCCCTCTCTGGGCTATTATTATCTGCCCCCACTCACTGGCTTTGTCTGTCTGGTTGCGAAAATAGGGCGGGAGCCCACGCATTTTTTTTTCAGCAATTTTACACCTCATATATATATATATACATGTCATTGAATTTGTGACACATATATATATATTTATATTTATAGTTCATACACTTCTACATAGTATAATAGCCGCTAATTCAATTGCCGGCTTTTGTGAAAATGCAGAACCCGACATGAAATGACACTTGGTGTACATAGGGTTAACAATGTCTTTTCATGTAGTTTGATATCTGATTTGCACAAACAATTACATGAGTGTAAGTGTGCAAAATTTCACACCTGTAGGGGTTAATTAAAGGTGTAAATTCGTAGCAAAAAAGTCAGTTTTTTTTACAACGAATTTACACCTTTAATTAACCCCTACAGGTGTGAAATTTTGCACACATAGACTGATGTAATTGTTTGTGCAAATCAGATAGCAAACGACATGAAAAGACATGGTTAACCCTATGTACACCAAGTGTCATTTCATGTCGGGTGCTTCTGTCTTTTCACAGAAGCCGACTTTACCCGGCAATTGAATCAGAGGATATTTTACTATGTAGAAGTGTATAAACTATACATATATGTGTATATATATATGTCACAATGACATGTGTGTGTATATATATATATATATATATATATATATATATATATATGTATTCTATGTGTGTATATTTAGTGTTTACAAGGAAAGAAAGAGGTTTTTTTAGTTGCGATATTTTGTTCCCATAGACTTACATGGGACTTTCGGTATCGGGTATCGCCGATATTTTAATGGTATCGGCGATACCATTCCGATTCCGATACTTTTGGATATCGGAAAGTATCGCTCAACTCTAATTTTTAGGTGTAGTTAGTTTCTCAGGCTGTGACGAGGCGTCTAGGACCAACGTAGGAACGCTCCACGGCTGCCTCTAGTTGTGTTGGTTAGTCAGGGTACTGCAATCTCATAGATTCCAACTGCTCTGGTGTATTGCCTTTTTTGCCTGCACTCCTCAGCTACCGAAACATAACAGTATTGTATACGGATGGAAGCGCGTCACAGTAATAGATTAGATTTTTTTCAAATATAATGGAGCAGCACCAATTAGAGAAAAATGTGAAGGATGAGGCAGTGACACACGCTCAGCAGACTACAACCAGCAGTGGTTGAAGAACTAACTGGAGCGTAATCTGCACTCAAAAAATGAAAAGCTCACAGACTACAGTGAACACTGCAGACAACTGTTCAGTAGCTGTGAAAGGCCCCTTTGTGTACTTCTATAGTGTTTGCAACCAATGTATTGTATACGGATGGAAGCGCGTCACACTAATAGATTAGATTTTTTTCAAATATAATGGAGCAGCACCAATTAGAGAAAAATGTGAAGGATGAGGCAGTGACACACGCTCAGCAGACTACAACCAGCAGTGGTTGAAGAACTAACTGGAGCGTAATCTGCACTCAAAAAATGAAAAGCTCACAGACTACAGTGAACACTGCAGACAACTGTTCAGTAGCTGTGAAAGGCCCCTTTGTGTACTTCTATAGTGTTTGCAACCAATGTATTGTATACGGATGGAAGCGCGTCACACTAATAGATTAGATTTTTTTCAAATATAATGGAGCAGCACCAATTAGAGAAAAATGTGAAGGATGAGGCAGTGACACACGCTCAGCAGACTACAACCAGCAGTGGTTGAAGAACTAACTGGAGCGTGATCTGCACTCAAAAAATCAAAACCTCACAGACTAGCAGTGAACACTGAAACACAACTGTTCACTATCTGTGAAAGGCTCCTTTCTGTACTTCTATAGTGTTTGCAACCAATGTATTGTATACGGATGGAAGTGCGTCACACTAATAGATTAGATTTTTTTCAAATATAATGGAGCAGCACCAATTAGAGAAAAATGTGAAGGATGAGGCAGTGACACACGCTCAGCAGACTACAACCAGCAGTGGTTGAAGAACTAACTGGAGCGTGATCTGCACTCAAAAAATCAAAACCTCACAGACTGCAGTGAACACTGAAACACAACTGTTCACTATCTGTGAAAGGCTCCTTTCTGTACTTCTATAGTGTTTGCAACCAATGTATTGTATACGGATGGAAGCGCGTCACACTAATAGATTAGATTTTTTTCAAATATAATGGAGCTGCACCAATTCCACAAAATAAAATAAAAAAAGAGTCAGTGAGTGACACGTGCAGATGCCTACAAACAGCGGTGGATGCAGAGCAAACTGCAGCGTCACCTACACTCTCACACACACCTTGCACAGAGCTGTTAAAACAACACTGGCAAAAGGAAGCTTTACACAGCGGTTGGTGCTAGCCTGCCTAAAGCACAGTACACAAAATCGCAATGTCTAACTGTCCCTCAAAGTCAGCAGAACAGCGTTCTGTCCCTTACTGAGTTCACAGCACAGTGACGCTAAAATGGCGGCGGCGCCTTTTATAGTGCATTCTGACATCATTTCAGCAGCCAATCACAGCCATGCCATTAGTTAAGATGACCGCAGCATTACAGGATGTGCCCACACTTCATAAGATTCCTCAGTGGCTGACTAAAATCACATTGCCTCTCAAAGAATTATGGGAACTTCCGATTCCGGTATACGATATATGAAAAATATCGGAACTAAGTATCGGAATTCTGATACAGCGAATATCGGCCGATACCCGATACTTGCGGTATCGGAATGCTCAACACTAGTGAAAACATTCAATGCTGGGAATATCACTTTAGGTTACTGCAGTACTTTACTTTCTCCCTGCCATAGATATAGCATAGAAAAAAAATACAATTTATAGTGCAGGACTTTGCAGAATTATTGTTGTACTAAATCACTGCATAGAGTATTCTGCTTTTTAACTGCAGAAAGGACCATCCAAGGACTCTGCATTAAACTAGACAGTATCTGGCTCTGGCGTTAGTGCCGGAGCCAGACTAGTAGGATCCTACAAAGAGACTCTACAAGGTAATGAAATCCTATGATGGCTGAAAATTCCCATAGTCTCACTCTCCATCACTGCAGATGGAGGCTATAAGCTGCGGCCACTGCCTTTTGGGGCTTATCTACAGCATTGTATAATACATTATAGAATGCTGTAGATAAGCCCCGAAAGGCAATGGCCGCAGCTTATAGCTGAAAAATGAGGTGACAGGTTCCCTTTAAATGGCGAATACTATGGAGGCACATGGAGTTTTATGGCTCCATACTCCACTATGCAACCTCCTATCTTCCATCCTTTAGAATTGAGCAAAAAGATTTGGACTGTGCTGATGAGCCATCCAGTCCTGTGCTCTGTGGCAGGTGGACCAGAGATGGCATTTGTGGTCCGGCATCCTCAATGCCGCATGTGCTTACTAGGCCCTGTGATGTCATGACCTTCCAACGCAAGTCACGACGTCGGGTGAGGTGCCCAGGATGGAGGGCCAAGGATGCCAGCCACAGAGTGAAGACTACCCCTGCTGCCTTTGAGTACTGGACTGAATGCCAGATCAGCACTGGTAGCCAAATTGGAAAGTATAGCCTGTGGGCCACCATCAGATCAAGACTCATGAAAAATGGTCTCAAAGTAAAATTATGATGGACCCTCCCTCCGATTATCTTCACATTCTGGACCCTTCACTGGCTTCTCTTTACACCCCCTTCTGAGAGATTGCCAGTGCTATTGTCTGGAATGAACTGGTATACAAGGGTGAAAACCACTTTCGAAATATCTGTGAAGAACATGTCCACCTGAGCGCTGAGGAATATGCTGTAGAGTTCACGTTTTTTTTAAGTGCCAACAATTAGAATCAAATCCATGGCCGAATACAGATTTTAGAATTTACCGTACATTGATTTTTTTTTCCTGTACCATGTAAATGGTGTTTCATGAACTGCCATTTATTGCCTTACATAATACTACGGTTCTCCACTTTTACAAGATGTCCACTTGGTAGTGAAGTCACAGTAGCAAATGTTTTGTTTTTTTTTTGAGATGGAAAGTTTTCCCAAAGCCGGATGATATTAAAATAACAGAGTCCTAGCCGGCAGAACGCAGGGAGCCGACAGCTATACTGTAAATCAATAGCATCTTTCATATATCTATCATTTGAAGTGCATTTTTATTTGCTTTCAAGCGGATTAAAATACTGTTTATAGTCCTCCGTAGCCCGAGTTCCCAGCGGACTGATAAAGGCCCGCTTTAATGTATGGTGATAAAGCCCCTCTTTAATGCATGGTGGCAGGATTGCTTCTGCTCTTGGTCCGCACATTATTGCTCTCATGCAGAGTATGACCAGGCTCAGGGAACATTTGTTTTGCTGTAACCCAATTTACAAGGATTTAAAACCACGCAGAGAATGAATCATTAAAATGTAAATTTACTGCTAAGAAAATGAGTAACTGAATAACCAAGCTGAAAACATTTCTCATGTACTGTCCTATAGCAATGGTGACCTCATTCTGCAGATATAGGAATATGGGGTACCCATACTGTACCTAGAGGAAACTGCAGGGGAGTAGTTATATGGGTTGCAGAGGTCACAGTAGAACCCAAGTCTTGATGCCAAAGGAAAATCAAAGCCGCATAGGAAGACGGCAGTATTAAGAGGCACATTGTAAGTTCTGGCTCCTTTTTGATATTTTGCAGGATTCCAAATTTTGCCTTTTGGTTCTTTATTACGGAGATCAATTTTCTATGTAGTTGCACGACTTAATAATAGTCTTGTTTTCTTAAATTAAAAATGATGGCAGTGCCAAGGATTGATGCACCATGCCAGCTTTACTGGCAAACTGCAGAAGAGATGGTCAGGTGGCCATCCAGTGGCGTAACTAGACTTTGTATTATTTGCGGTAGAGATTCAGTTTAATGTCTAAATACATTAATCTGGGCAGTGTGACTGATAAAGCAACCCTCTCTGCTGGCACCAAGCTCCCGAGCGCCATTTCCAAACCACTTCTTTTTCTCCTTTGCTGGATCATCTCAACAGTATAGTTACACCTATTGTGAACCGGGGATGGACATACCATTGGCGCAACCTGCACAGGAGCCCAAGAGGTAAGGGGGCCACTACCACCTCCAAAGCAGGACGAATTGTGCATTATGATGAGCTTTTGGACTGAAAAGGGCCTGTATACTGTTCTTGCCCAGGGGCCCTCTTCTGCTTATGCTCATCCATGTTGTAAACCATATGCCGTAATTGACAATTCTTATGGAACATCCAGGAAAAATGGACCCAAAGAGTTGGCTAATCTCTTCAGTGGCAAAAGCCTTCTAGAAATCCTTCCATTGCGAATGTTTCTTGCCCCTCATCGGAACAAGCCTTGGCATCCAAACGCGCACACACACACGTAGGGAATGACAAAAAAAGATGTGTTGGTTGCCAACAAGTCGGAAGTTTGAGCCTTTATGTAAATGATCGGAGCAGATTCCTTCATAGAGCAATAGGCTCTCCATTAACTGGCTCTGACTCAAGGCAAAATGATGCGGTCCGGCTCCCGATGGAGTAAAAATCCTACAGTCATTGGCCAACCACCGATGGGTTGCGTTTTGACAACAGAGGGATTGTGTGATTTTACCCCAAAAGTTATATTTATGTGTATTTTAATGAGCAGCCATTTTTGAGCCATAGTGCCCATTAGTGTGGAACAGAAGAAAATGGAAGGGATGTGGGGGTACATGGTGTGAAAAATGGGTTATGGTTCTGGGACCAAACTCAAAGAAACACAGAAAGACGGCAGTAAAAGTTGGCAAGTATGCCATGTGCTTGTCTACAGCCCCGCTGACCATCAGTCTTGGGGAAGGCTATTGACCTTACCAACTTGCTATTAGTCTAAAAACATGAGTGGAAAGAAAAGTAATCTGAACCTTGGTGGAAGATAAATAAGGAACGCGATACCGATAGTGTTAATCAGAGCAGGACACCATAGTATTGTAGTAAGTGTGTTCTGATCACGTCCCTACATATTCTCCTCTACTGGCGAGACGTAGACTCGTCTCGTACATATGTTTTTGTGTTCATAAGTAATAATGCTCCGAGTGGCTTTTTGTAATTCAAGGTGAACATTGCAATCCTCATGGTTATTACCTGGTAATAGCTAATCAATACCACAGCGAGCACACTGAAGAGGAGCGCGTCGGGAGGAGGATTCAGTCCGCCTATGCACTAATATCATTTTTAGCGATGAGAAGGTGTACTATTTTGTCATGAAGCCTGTCAAGAGATTATCTATTGAATAATGGGATAAGAAAAACAACATTGTATTAATGGACCCGTAATCTCTGATGTATGGGATGGAGACCTTTCTTCAGTGTATCTCTGCAGCGTTTACAGTAAATAACACCACCAGTCTTTACTTCCCTGCAGTAAACCAAAACCTAGTTGCCTATTTGTGGAAACCCGTCCACAGGGAGCTCATGCACACGACTGTATTTTCGTTCCGGATGCGATCTGACAAATCATCGGATTGTACTTGGACCAATGATAGTCTAGGGAGCCATACGGGCACACGTCCGATCTTCTTTTCCTCTGACAGACTCGGGATGCTTAATTTGCATCCGATATTCAGATTGCACTCGGCCATGCAAGTCGATGAGTCCATGAAAAAAGTCAGACTGCACTCGAATGACTATCTGACTGAAATCCAATTTTCATGGACTGACACAATGGAGAAGATGGAGAAATTTTTTTTTGCCATCTTCTCCTCATCGGAAAAAATTGGATCACGCTCTGATTAGCACAATGGTCCCCATTCTCTCGGATGAGAGAAAATATGATGCTGTGCACTTAGCCTAGGTAAGATTACATAGTGCAGTTGGCCATGTGGCCAAAACTTATCCCACCCACGTTGGCCAATAGGAGCATGATTTGTATCATGGTGACTGTGGGTGGAAAGAGTTTTGGCCAGCGGCACAGTGTGGTCTTACCCTTTAATTAAGGTATAAGACAATGATGCTACAGACCCTTCAGAAGCTTTAGGCTATGCAGAAGAAACATACAGTAGTTATGTGCCATCTTTGCATCCTAAAGGGTGGAACCAGTTGTTGTTTAGTCCAATTTTGGGCCCCATTCCAGTGTCTTGGGCAGTGCCATAGCAAAGACTAATCAAGACCCCATAATTTTGGTTTTTACCATTCAAGACAGAAGGGCTTGCTGTTTGATTACCCCTAGTACAATGTCTTTAAGGTGAGATTAGACAGTGCGCCCACCCGAAGCGTCCGATGGCTCCCACCCAAAGCGTCCAATGGCGCCCACCTGAAATGTCCAATGGCTGCACTAATTTGTTTGGAGACTGGATTTCCCGGAAATTCGGCCATATGGCCATCCGCTCCGTCCGATGTCATCCTTACCTCCCTTACTAATAATTAGCTTCTCCGAGGAGGGGTCTTGCTCAAGATCTCAGGACTCATTACCAAAGCGAATGGAAGCATTCATGGCCGGCTATCTTCTCTCCAAGCGCCCCATATGACTGCCTCTATGATACATACGCCCTTGGCAAATTGTAAGTGACTAATATCCTATGTAGCTCTAGATACAACATGCAGCTCATCCCCCCAAATATTACATCTTATGAGCGTACAATGCAGGAAATCTAGATCTACGGCTTCTGCTTTCACCGTAGGGCACCGCCAGTGAATTAAGCCTCCCCTGGGAATTACTTTATTGAAAATCGCATTGTACTCCTATATTACAGAACATATTTCTGTAACACTTTAAGGTTGGATGTTAAACAGAATGTCTGGCATTAATGAAATCTTTTTTTGAACTAAATCTATACCAAGCTGAAGAGAATTGGCTTTTTAGAGCTTGTGATACAGCGTTCTCCCCCGGCAGATACCCACAGAACCTCGCGGTGATTTATAACCAGGCTGGATGGAGCTGGCATTTGTGACTTGCGGCTGCTCCTCACTAATAGCTTTGTGATTATAATGCAAGTCGTTTCTTAGCCGACAATACAAAGAATGGAAATAAGGGAGCAACAATTACAATGGCGAATCTCCCGGACACTCGGTAACTGAAACTTGTTCTACAATGGAAGATATTGGGAGAGACAGATAATGAAACGCTCCACATCCAGATCTGGCGGTTCTCTAGCAAAGAAAATTAAGCTGAAAATAACCCAGGATGAGATGTTTTTTTGATGATTGGACAATGATCTTAAAGGGAATCTGTCACCCCAATATTGCCATATCAGATAAAGATATGGCTGAATAGTGCGTCTCATAACAAAGCTAACGGTAGGTATCATATATCCTGATACCCCCGTTTTCATATCAAAATACCTTTGTAAACTTCGTTTTTTGCGCTGTCAATCACGGTGGTCAGGTCAGGAGGGCGGCGTTTTCTCTCTACTCCCCCCCCCCCGCTCCTCGGCATCAGTATCGCCGTCTGTGAATCCTACAGACGGCGTTCGGCTTCCCGAAATTGCGCAATTCAAATTCGGGCCGGCGCATGCGCAGTGTGCTTTGCCCAACAGTGGGCAAAGCATATAATCAGTACAGCGCATGCGCTACTCTTTCCTTGCCCCGGAAGTCGTCCAAGGCAAGCAGTCATTTCCGGGGCAAGGAAAGAGTAGCGCATGCGCTGTATGTTGGGCAAAGCACACTGCGCATGCGCCGGCCCGAATTTGAATTGCGCAGTTGCGGAAAGCCGAACGCAGTCTGTGGGATTCACAGACGGCAATACGCAACTGATGCCGAGGAGCGGGGGGAGAGAGAGAGAAAACGCCGCCCTCCTGACCTGGCCATCGTGATTGACAGCGCAAAAACCGAAGTTTTACAAAGGTATTTTGATATGAAAACGGGGTATCAGGATATATGATACCTACCGTTAGCTTTGTTATGGGACGCACTATTCAGCCATATCTTTATCTGATATGGCAATATTGGGTTGACAGATTCCCTTTAAAGGGTTTCTCCCATGTTCCTATCTTAAGGAGCGCATCACTCCCCAGCCTCTTGACTGCCTGTTTGCTGCACTCCTGTTGATTGACAGCTCAGACCAGCTTGGCTGTTCACACCACTGCTCTCTCCAATGCTGCCAGCAGAGGAGCGCAGGAATCGGGGAGCTTCTGAGCAGCACTTACAAGCTGTATAGCAAAGAGCTTGCAAGCGCTCTGCCCCTTACCTAAGAAACCGTCCACCGCTGATGGACTGTAGAGGTAGCCGGTCACCTAGGCAATGAGTAGTAAGCCATAAAATTGAAAAAAAAAAAACAGACCTTGAGAATGGATAGGACAATTAATAAGAGGTAAATTGCAAAGTTGCTCGTTTTAACCATTTAACAAGATGAGGCAACCCATTCAGCTATAAACAATCCTTAAAAGAGGATCTGCCCACATATTTCAATATGCAAATTTCAAACATTATCCCGTGGATCCCTTAATTTCAATGAGGCTGATGTACTTACTATGAAAATCATTGTGAGAATAGCTGCAAAATCCTCAAATCAAAGCAGACCTGAGACAAATTTTAACATTAGACAGGGAAACTTTCAAAAAGTCTGAAAAGTGTCCTGATTTTTAGCTACAAGCTCCGTTCCCGAGTTATGAAAGGTCCTTTTCAGTTTCTTGCCTGACATAAGGCAGCATTTCCTGTGCACATGACCAAAAATTTCTGAAGGCGGCTGCTCATTTCAATTACTCAGCCTGCCCCTTCTCTGTTATAGCTGTTATGCAGATACAGAAGGGGTCTGGCTGCCTACAGATCGCCTTGATCCGCAATATGACACCAACTTGCCATGACTGGAACACATCCTTCAATTGATACTAAAAATTATTCAGTGAGATAAATATGTAATAGTATGAAAGGAAGGTAGCAAATGTGTGTGTGCAGATATTGTGATATGTATCATATACAGAGGGGAAAATAAGTATTTGATATACTGCCGATTTTGCAAGTTTTCCCACCTACAAAAAATGGAGAGGTCTGTAATTTTTTGCAATTCTCTCACACAGACCTGTTAAAGAAAAACTGAGAAGCCTCCTACTCTGCACTCATTACCTGTATTAATTGCTCGTTACCTGTATAAAAGACACCTGTCCACATACTCAATCACACTCCAACCTCTCCACCATGGCCAAGACCAAAGAGCTGTCTAAGGACACAAGAGACAAAATTGTAGACCTGCACAAGGCTGGGATGGACTACAGGACAATAGGCGAGCAGCTTGGTGAGAAGGAAACAACTGTTGGTGCAATTATTAGAAAATAGAAGAAACAGCAGATGACTGTCCATCTTCCTCGGTCTGGGGCTCCATGTAAGATCTCGCCTCATGGGTTAAGGAAGATTCTGAGAAAGGTGAGGAATCAGTCCAGAACTACATTGGAGGACCTGGTCAATGACCTGAAGCGAGATGTGACCACAGTCTCAAACATTACCGTTAGTAACACACTACGCCGTCATAAATTAAAATCCTGCAGGTTAGACCTGCTCACGCCAGCACATGTTCAGGCCCATTAGGAGTTCACAAACGGCCATCTGGATGATCCAGAGTAGGCATGGGAGAAAGTCATGTGGTCAAATGAGACCAAAGTAGAACTTTTTGGTGTCAACTCTACTCACCGTGTTTGGAGGCAGAAGAAGCATGAGTACAACTCCAAGAACACCATCCCAACTGTGAAGCATGGTGGGGGAGACATCATACTTTGGGAATGCATTTCTGCAAAGGGGACAGAACAGCTGCATTGTATTGAAGGGAGGGTGGATGGGGTCATGTATCGAAAGATTTTGGTCAACATCCTCCTTCCCTCAGTAAGGGCATTGAAGATGGGATGTCTCTGGGTCTTCCAGCATGACAATGCCAGGGCAACTAAGGAGTGGCTCTGTAAGAAGCATTTCAAGGTCCTGGAGTGGCCTAGTCAGTCTCCAGACCTGAACCCAATTAAAAATCTTTGGAGGGAGATGAAACTCAGAGTTGCACAGCGACAGCCCTGAAATCTAGAAGATCTGTATGGAGGAGTGGTCCAAAATCCCTGCTGCAGTGTGTGCAAACTTGGTCAAGCACTACAGGAAACGTCTGACCTCTGTAATTGCACACAAAGGTTTCTGTGAAAAGCCATTAATTTGGCTAAAAACACTAAATAGTGCTATGTAAAAATATTATACTATATGACATATGGATTGAGCGTACACTTTAATGTGCATATCAGGCTGGAAGTGCTTTGGAGGCGTGTCCGTGCACATTTACAGCTTGACACGCCCCTAGTGTACTTCCAGCCTGATTTGCATAAAGCGTTTATGGTTGATTTCTCATGACAGGCACATCGGATCTCACACAAGAGGTATCACTTTTATTCAGGGGCAATAGCCTATACAGCCATATAACTACTTCCATTTGTAAAAATCAGCTTACAGATTCCCTTCTAGGATATGCACTGGTTGATCTGCCACTGGGTAAATCCTGGCATTGACACAGTTTGCAATGAGTAAATCATTTTTCTTTGCATTTCACATTTTGCTGTGAGATTAGCAGTGAAGAGAATTCCGTTCATGCATTAAATCGGCCATTGTGATCTTCCTGCTTAGATATATATCACATTTACAATTCATCAGCACCTTTACCAAGAAGCAGTAAAAAAAAAATACCCTGAAATTGCTATTAAGCAGGGAAAGGTTACCGAGCGCTGCAAGCATTTTTTTCATTGATGCTTAAATGTTCTAAAAAGAAAAACAGCACCTGACCCCGGGGACGCGGAGGTCTCCCCACGAAAGAGCAATTTTCTATTTATGATATGCAACGCTCATAGGCGACTCAGTGATAACAGAGGCAGGAATAAAACCCAGCGCTTGTTCTGCATCTGCATACTGACCCTTATTAGTCTCGGGGCTCTTGGAAATTTGCTGCACCTTAAAACACTGACATTTTTTACACAAATGAAAACATTGGTGGAACGCACAAAGTAACTGGAGGTTTATAGGAGATAAACTGGATGCAATGGTTTCTACAGCAATACGCAGTGGCATGTAAAAGTTTGGACACCCCTGATCAAAATTACTGTAATTGTGAACAGTTAAGCAAGTTGAAGATGAAATGATCTCTAAAAAGCCTAAAGTAAGATGACACATTTACTTTGTATTTTACGCAAAATAGATATATTCATTCAAAACAGAAAATGGGCTGATGCTAAAGTTTTTGCACCCTACATGGTTAGTACTTAGTAGCACCCCGTTTTGCAAGTATCACAGCTTGTAAATGCTTTTTGTAGCCAGACAAGAGTCTTTCAATTCTTGTTTGAGGGATTTTAATCCATTCTTCCTTGGGAAATTCTTCCAGTTCTGTGAGATTCCTGGGTCGTCTTGCATCTTCTGCTATTTTGAGGTCTAGCCACAGATTTTCAATGTTGTTCAGATCAACGGACTGTGAGGGCCATTGTAAAACCTTCAGCTTGCGCCTCTTGAGGTTGCCTATTGTGGATTTTGGCATGTGTTTAGGAACATTATCCATTTGTAGAAGCCATCCTCTTTTCAACTTCTGCTTTTATACAGATGATTTTATTTTTGCGTCAAGAATTTGTTGAAATTTAATTGAATCCATTCTTTCCTTTTATCCATGAAATGTTCCCCTTGCCATTGGCTGCAACACAACCCAAAGCATGATTGATCCACCCCCATGCTTAATGGTTGGCGAGATGTTCTTTTCCTGAAATTCTGTGCCCTTTTTTCCCATACATACCTTTGATCATTGTGGTCAAAGAGTTTGATTTTAACCTCATCGGTCCACAAGACTTATTTCTAGAATGCATCAGGCTTGTTTAGATGTTCTTTTGCATACTTCTGACACTGAAATTTATGGTGAGAATGCAGGAGAGGTTCTCTTCTGAAGACTCTTCCATGAAGGCCATATTTAGGAAGGTGTCTCTGAACAGTAAAATAATGTACCATTACTCCAGAGTTTGCTAAATCTTTCTGAAAGTCTTTTGCAGTCAAGCAGGGGTTCTGATTTGCTTCTCTAGCAATCCTACAAGCAGCTCTCACTGAAACTTTGCTTGGTCTTTCTGACCTTATCTTGACCTCTACTGTTCTTTTAACTGACATTTTTTAATTACTTTTGAACTGATGAAAGGGCAACTTGGAAACGCTTTGCTATTTTCTTATAGCCTTCTCCTGCTTTGTGGGGCTCCAACATTTGAATTTTCAGAGTGCTAGGCAGCTGCTTAGAAGAACCCATGTTTTTTGTCTTTGGCACAAGATTATAGGAGGCTGGGTATTTATAAAGCTGGGAGATTTCATCACTTGGCCTTTCCTAACAATGATAGTGAACAAGCCATAACCCTAACAGGCTATTAAGGTCTAAAAACTTGGTCAAAGTTATCTGAGAGCACAAATCTCCAAGAGTGCCAAAACTTTTGCATTGCTCCATTTTCCTTTTTGTATTTATTAAAATGTAAAAAATTACTATCTATCTATCTATAGTTAGATAGATATTATATTTTTTTTTTGCCTAAAATACAAAGGAAACATATCATCTATAACTTTAGGCCTTTTAGAGATCATTTCATCTTTAACTTCCTTAAGTGTTCACAATTACAATAATTTTGACCAGAGGTGCCAAAACTTTTGAAATGCCACTGTATGTGCGAACATTGCTTCTCATTCTTATAGCAGCAATGTACATTCAAAAGAAGGGGATCTCATAGGCCGCAGATCAGAACGGGTCCCCCTCCCCATTATGGTGTCAAACTTTACCCTCCAATATAGCAGAAAATAGTCCTTTCCTATATCCCTGGACTCATAACATTCTGATTTTATCAGAGATAAAATTTTTTAGTATATGATTATACAGACGTTCTGACATGGACTCTCAGCGTAAGTACACCAATCTCAACCAGTCTTTTTTTTAAATAATGAAATACACTTTTAATACTTTTCACCCCCCCCAAAGTACAAGCTGAAATGAGAAACTTTCTAATATATCTTTTTTTTTTCTCGTGGTTTAACTCTTTAATGGCATTGTGTAGATATTGTGCCTGTGTTAAGGATTCCTATATATATATCAAATATATATATATATATATATATATATATATAAAAATAAAAAAGTCCCCCCCCAAAACCTTGTAAAATTAAATGGCAGTATTTATCTGTGTTACAGACTTATCAGAAATAAAGCACTTTGAGTGGAAGACTCCGCTCGGCGCCGTCCCTGGGTATCACAACATTATATTAAACTTTCTTCTTTTAACACTTTTATCAATAAACTATTGACTCTCGCCCCCAGAATCTCTTGGAATTACACGGTCGGATCAGAAGCTCTCCGGAAAGATGGAAACTGCAATTAGAACGGCGCGCTCTTCTAGCTACACCGAGTATATTATCTTATGCAATTTATCCTCTTAACTGCTCCTATCACAGGGAGAATGAGCGAGGAGACGGGATCCGCTGGGCGTGTGACGCCAAGTCCGACAGATGTTCCTGGTGTGAACTCCATCTGGGAGATGGCAGAGACCTCACGACGGTGCCGGCGGTATCAGACAGAACTTGCCACGGTAATTGGGGAAATCGAGATAGTTCCCGGCCCTCTGTGACGAGAGAGAACGTTTCTTTACTTTATCCAACGGAATTTCGGAGTATTTGACTTTAGTCTCCGCCATCTGGAGATCCCCCAGGGGTTTCAAAGGTAATATATAACCATTAAAATGTTACTGCCATTTGTCTAATGCAATTGCACGCTCCAACGTCTATCATTGGAGAGCTGGATTTTCATTTACACTTCAAAAATAATTTAAGGTTTTCACTGTGAAGGTTAGAAAGTTTTCACCACTCGCAGCTAATTTCTCCACAGTTTACATGTTATAATGTCTCCGTGACCTTTTCAAACCGATGTGACCAACAGCCAAGGCGGACAGCTTGCTGAGTGTAACCTAGAAGGAACTCGAACATGCCGGATAGCCTGAAATTCCTTACTCTCTCGCCTCCCCTATTTCATAATAAACAACATAGAAGAAAAGAAACGGTTGATGTATTTCATGATTTACAATTTCTCCTGAAAAAACAGGGAACTCTTGGAAAAATTGGCTCCCATTACGAGGTTGCACACCCTCATTGTGTTCTTCTTTGCAAGCCCCTATAGCCAGATGCCAATGCCATAAAATTTTTGCAAAAAAATAATAATTTTTGGGAAAGCCCCTCATGTCATGAAACGTTGGAAGTATAATTTATTTTGATTTTCACATTGTTAGCAGCATGTTAATGTACTGGATCAAGGGGGTTGTCCACTTTTTGGGGGGCTTTTTTTTAAATTATTTAAATGTATGTATTTGGGGCTAAAAAAACAATCATTTTTGCAATTAGGTTTCATTAAAAATGTTGCACCATTTGGCTTTTACATATTCTTTATTTCCCTTCATATTCAACTTTGATGTCATCCATGGTTATAAATCAGCTGAAGGGGCTCAGAAAAAAAAACAGGTGAAAGAGTTGGAAACTCTCCATCAGACCACAATAGTGGGATAATTGACGGATTCTCAGTTAATGAGTTATCCAGGACTTTATTTTTTTATTGGGAGTCTAAGAACTCTTAGTCAGATAGTTGCTACCTACCTGCCTGTTGTGCCCGGCGTCGATGTCTGCTGGCACATGGTGGCCACAATCTGCTCCTGCTGGCAATTCAGCAGCTTTCGATGACGTCACGTCAACAGAGCAGCGGTTTCTCTTCCACTCTGCTCTGTTGACGTGCATGATTACAGATGTCATGCTGATTGACAGCCCGCTCCAACCTGCCTAACTGCAGGATGCCAACTGTCAATCAGCACAACGTCATCACGACCCATCAACGGAGCAGCAAACACTGCACTTTTTAAAAAAAATAAACTCAGATGCAAAAAGGATTTTTAGCCCCATTACATGCATTTAAGAAGAAAAAAATGGCCCCCAAAGGTGGACAACCTTTTTAAGGAGGGTTGTTTAACAACCATTTTTGTTCCTTTACAGATCCAATCATTTTTCATTGCAAATGGGGAACATGTCTGTTTTAATGAAGAACAGTGACATACGTATCACCAAAACAGACCCATCTGTGTTGTGAATGGGTTTGAGATGAGTTCTGAGCAGAGGCTTCCTCTGGTGGTTACAAGCGGTACTAGTGAAGATTGTGAGGACTGGGAATCAGGTGTTACTGACTGGTCTTATATAAGGGAGTCATTTTCCCATCAGGGTTGCCGGTGATCAATTGTTCTGGTCTGAATCCTTCTTTCCAGTTTCCCTTGTAGCCTGCTGTGTCGTGTCTGCATCTCCTGCTAACAGATAAGACTTTGTCTTCTTTTGTGTTTGTGCTATATTTTTGCATTTTGTCCTGCACTTCTGTGGGGTCCTTCAGGGTCCCCTCCGGGGGCTTTTGCCCTCTCTGTTTAGTTCAGCCACTGAGTTTTGTACTTTTGCTTTTTCCAGTTTTTTCAGTGGCTGCTGTTTTGATTTTGTTACACCAGAGAACTAATTTAGGTGGTAGAGGTCGTGTGATCTCAGGTGATTTTGAAATTAGTAGAGTTGGTGTTTTTCAGAGTTTTCTGAGATTGCAGTAAGTACCCTTCCTGTCCTTTTCTATTTAGATAGTTTGGGCCCCAGCGTTTGCTCATTCTATTTTCTTTCTGTGTCAGTATTTCCTCTTGTCTAACCGCCATTACATGTTTGGGGGCTTTCTATTATCTTTGGGGTTCTGCTCCGGGGCAGATAGCTTTCCTATTTCTATCTTTAGGTGTAGTTAGTTTCTCAGGCTGTGACGAGGCGTCTAGGACCAACGTAGGAACGCTCCACGGCTGCCTCTAGTTGCGGTGGTTAGTCAGGGTACTGCAATCTCATAGATTCCAACTGCTCTGGTGTATTTCCTTTTTTACCTGCACTCCTCAGCTACCGAAACATAACACATCTGCTACTATGGGATTGGTGGAGGGATAGGATAGACCAGAACCTCTCTGCGATGCGCTACAAGATTAGTGAGAAAATGAGCAGAAATTTGACCCAAGGGTCATGCTGTTCTTTCCTATAAAGCAGAGATGCAGCCTGAGATCCAAATGCGGTGTGGCCCACAACCATCTGGTCATTGACATGTTTTTCCATGTCTTGTGGTTGCTTACATGAATGCATGGCGCTTTCTTTACTCGAGTGCAAAGGAGGGAGAAGGTGACCTCCACTCACATGATAGGAGAGAGTCCTAGAAGTGGAACCAGCACCCTTTAGACGCTTATGACATATACTTTCATTAGGCTATGAATGTCCCAGATGTTGCCCTTGGGATTGGGTTGAGCTGACATAGAAAGAAAGGTTGTGAACCCCTCGCTATAAATTGTGGTTCGGTAAATAACGTCCAGGGCCCTTATTTATGTCATGTGATTGCATGATCCAAGACTCTAGGAGCAAAGTTTAGTGTGTTCCATACTGTGCTCTTGGTTCTCAATTTGTCACGGGTTCTTCTTACCGGAAACGCCAACTAGCCATACCAAGGGACAAGTAGGCAGGTTGCTGTCAGGCAAGTCCATGACTCTTGCAATGATCCCTGGAAAAGATGGAGGAGCCAGTTAGACACCTTTCTTCAAAACCGACATATAAGGTTTTTTTTAGTTATGGTTCGCACTGGCAGCATCAAGGCGTGGAGTCTAAGGGGCTCTTTGGTCTTTACCAGGGATCACCGCAAGAATTTTGGACTTAGCAGGTAACAGCAGCAAGTCATTGCTTTCTATATGCCACCTTAACAATGGCTAGTTGGAGAATATGGTAAGAAGAAGCTGTGCCAAATTGAGATGCAAGAAAATGGTCAAATGAAGCCAAGGTGGTCTCAGTAACAATTGCTTCATAGGCAGTAATTAGTATGGAACTGAAAACTGGCACATTATAAATTTACAGGTCCTGAAAATTGCTGGTGCAAACCTCTGTATGCTAATTAGTGATACCTGTGCATGCCATTTTGCTTTTTTGATTTTTACAAGAGCAGCCATGGGTGCAACTATATTAACAAATGACTGTAACTGTGCACAGAATCAAACCGATGAGTCCTCCTTGTTATCCACCTTCCATACCTGACAATCTTAAATTCAGTATTACTGATTACTAGCCTGTTTATTATATGTTCCCCATATGAGACTCTTCTCATAGATTTGAAAACTGAAAAAAAATGTAGCTCACCTAAGAATATTAGCACATGACATATTTTACAGGCTTGTATGCTCCATAACCCACCTGAAAAGCGCTTGATAAATGTTAAAAAAAAAATGAACGTATGTACTGCAATGTATAAGAATGACTTGCTGTGCACATGATCGGAAACCAACTTGCTGTGCACATGATCGCTTCACGTTTGTAACGATGCAGATCAGATAGAAGAAGTGACCCGACCATTGTTCAGGCAGCTTCTGCTTGGAAGCAGCACACTATTTCATACATACAAGTGAAGACGACCGCAAATATGCCCAAAACACTGGCGGTGTTTTTCTTGAAATGTATTGAAAATATACATACTGTTACATAGCTGTCCTAGTTATACCGGGCTAGGCTTCCTTCACCTCGGTCCGCTGCCCTCTGTTGTGCTCCACGTCAGGTTTTGTAGGTTGCCACAGTGACAATTTCCTTAATCCTATTTTAGTCCCACTAAGACACACACCTGTGTTTTAAGATTAGACTCCAGGGTCCTTTGATGGTGTGTTTCACCATCAAACCACCATCCAGCAGCAAAAAAGGCAAACACAGTTCTAGGATGTATTAAGAGAAGCAAAGAGTCTAGATCACATGAAGTAATTATCCCCCTCAATTTCTCCTTGGTTAGACCTCATCTGGAATACTGTGTCCAGTTCTGGGCACCATATTTTAAAAAAGACATTGAAAAACTGAAACAAGTTCAGGATGGTGAGCAGACTGCAAAGTATGTCATACGAGGAACGGTTTAAAGGATCTTGGAATGTTTAGCTTGCAAAAAAGAAGGCTAAGAGGAGACTTAATACTAGCTGTCTACAAATATCTGAAGGGATGTCACAGTGTAGAGGAATCTTCTCATTTGCACATAGGAACACGAGAAGCAATGGAAGGAAACTGAAAGGGATAAGACACAGATTAGATATAAAAAAAAGTTTTGAAAGTGACGCTGATCAATAAGTGAACAGGTTGCCAAGAGAGGTGGTGAGTTCTCCTTCAATGGAAGTCTTCAGACATCTGTCTGAGATGGTTTAATGAATCCTGCATTGAGCAGGGGGTTGGACCAGATGACCCTGGAAGTCCCTTCCACCTCGAACATTGTAGGATTCAATGTTTTGTGTTTATTTTGCTTTAACTTCCATTCATCTCTGCTGGATTCCAGTTCATCTGCCCTACTGCTTCTGTGATTACTATCTGTCCAAGTCCTCAGAGTTACACGTGTCCTCCAGGAAGCTGCACCAATGCCCGGTGTCCGTGTTCCAATTTAGACCATTGACTTAGTGGATCCACCTCACCGGCTGAGCCTTACACATAAAAAAGAGAACCAAGATTATGAATCTCTCCCATGCATTGGTCAGACGACTCAGGAAAAACAGCGTGACATTGTGTACCCTTATACCCGTAGAGTCCAAAACTGACTTATACTCTACAAGAGCAACTTACACATTTGCTTTTTGACTCTCAAACATAGCATGACCTTCAGGTTCCCCTTAATAAAAGAAGACTCCAATTATACTCATCAACCAACTCCCAGCCACCTGAGCAAGGAATGGGGGAGATTCAATGTCGAGTCTCGTTTTGCATGGGACTGCATTATTATACTGCTGGTTGCAAAGGTGGAAAAAATAAGGTTTTAGATGAAAATTATCCATGATAACTTAATTCTTTGTTGCTCAGCACTCAGAGGATCCCGTTTTCAGTTCTTGGAGAACGTCGGTGATGCACTGCCCCTCTGTGACCACTCTACTCGATGTGCTGTAGGGATGTGCTACACCGCCACTGTGTGCCATAATACTGACATTTTTGCATGTCCAGGATACACTGCCGCTGTGTGACCATTGCTGTCACAATGTGTTCACATTTTATTGTCGTTATTTCTAGTTTCGAGCTCATTAGATGGGAAACCAGGAATTGTTTTTACATTCCCTTCATCATGAGCGCGGCCTATTAACGCAGCACACTCTGTACTTGAATCGTGTAAATGCTCCTAGTGAATTGCAAATATATCCAGCTAAATTTCCAAATTTCTTCCCTTGTGGAAATCATCTGTCAAAAAATGCTATGAGCCTGTCCCTAATCATAACACAGACTGATGAGTCCTACATGGAATTTAACTGGAGAACACCGAACACCTTATCAAAGCGAGGAACAAATAAACTCAAAGTGACTCAAGACTAAATATTCTGAACAAGATCTAAAAAAAAAAAAAAAACTCTACAAAATTGTAAGGATTGAAATAAAGTGAAAAATTCCATTAATCTGACAATAAATACTTTGAAAATAAAAATAAAAAATTATTATTAGAAATTTATCATAGTGGTATAAATGGTCTCGGTTGGTAACGCTTCTTCTTGTGGAGTCCGCCAAGCTGGAGTATGAAGACTTATAGGTCAGGATAAATGTTCCTTGGGGGAAAAAAGGCTTCGAAAAAATTATGTAAAAGAAATTAAATAAAAAATACTGAAGCTTACTAATGTACTTGAATTAAGAACCTACCGCAATTTTCAACTAAACTGTATGGAGAAAATTATTGAGATGTGTCTTAATCACTGAATTCAAGTTGCTGATTTAGTCCCATTGTGAAGTAAAAATAATCTTCACTTTTATGTATTTTATTAGTTTATAATAGGGTAAGAGCAGAGTAACAATGGTGCCATGCTGGAATCCTAGCAAATTTGGGTCTGTCGTGGAAAACAAAGAAGAAAAGTATAAACCCTTTGTGAAAGGTAATATTTTTGGGCTTGTCAGGGGCACTCTCAGGTGGGTTGCAGGTGTTCGGGGGCGAGTTCTGCGTGGTTTGAGGGTGGGAATGTAACGTCGTTATCCTACCAACTAGATATGCTGCCAAGGTTGTCAAGACTGGAAGAGAAGGAAGCGCTCTGCCGAGGGGACATCACAAGAAGCTGAAATATCACTTAGAGAGGCAGACATGCGATAACAAGCTATGGAAATTGGAATCGGAAGAATTATTTTTGTGCGGTCAATAAAGTAGAAAATAATTTATTGATCCCAGAAAACCCCTTTAAATGCACTTATTGGGGCGTGCGGCCACTTACAGACATTGCAGTACTTTGCTTGCCTTGGGCTAAAACTTAGAAAGAGCAAAGTCTTGGAATACAAACGGCATCCTGATTTTTTTCCTAATGTATATAAATGATATGGTGATCTCTGCTGACTGGATGGGGGTACTGAAGGCTGGTGAAACCCACCAGAGAATTCCCGGCCCTCAAAGCATGAGCGCTGCATAATGCTGATAAATGTTTCCTTCTTTACTGATGCATCACACAACTAAGACAAAGTTTGTGCGCCTCAGCTTTTAGCACAGAGAGGGAATAATTGAATTGAACTAGTTATAGAAAGCCTAATACTGATAAATGTCTCACGCCGCTTTCTTCCTCCGCTCTTCCATTTCCTCTCAAAAATAAAAGCTGAATTTCTCCAACCATTCCTTCCCAGATACCATTGGATTTTTAGACTGGAAAAGTGATATTTATATTTCTTATTTTTTTATGTAACAGTCTGTACATGAAAGTCCATGTAAGTCTAATTTATTATTATTTATTATGCTTTGTTTACATAGCGCCATCATATTCCGTAGCGCTTTACTTACATAATCATCACTGTCCCCATTGGGGCTCACAATCTAAATCCCCTATCAGTAGTATGTCTTCAGAGTGTGGAGGAAACCCACGCAAACAAGGGGAGAACATACAAACTCCTTGCAGATGTTGTCCTTGGTGGGATTTGAACCTTGGACCCACTAATAATTAGCGATGATCATATTGGCCTAAATATCAGTTTTGAGATCCTGGAGATTTGATTTCCATCACATTTTTTCCTTGCAAATCGATTCGATTGCCATTAAATGAATCGGTTTATTGTGCTCATAGGTCCCCCGAGTGCCAGCACTAATGGACCTGCAAACTCCACTGACATCCTCACCCTAGGGCTTTTAAAACCGACTCAGGCAGTGATCCGATGCTTGGGAATTAAGCAGTATAGAACTCAGTAGCTCCAAGTCTGTCAGGAGTTTGCTTTTTCTCAGCTCTATCCTGAAGTCCATCTTTTCCTTTACTACTCCAGACTTCAAAGTTATGAATTGGTGTTGTTCCCACCTCAGTCCAGCCTATTTGCTATCGTTCATACCAACCTTTCAGTGCACAGGTTACCAATTTCTCAAAACTATTCTCAGTCCTGTTCACAACTGATTTCTGCAGATTAGGCATGTCTCCAGTTTGCCTATACTTCATTGCATTCCTGCGGTCAACCATTTCTATGCTACAAGCTCCAGGTTGCAAACATTGCTGCTATTAACTATTGCCTTGATGGAAGATACCAGACTGCATTTAATTATCAGTTACATTGTTGCTACTAACCATTTTCCTGCTGGAAAATACCAGTTTACTATATTGCTACTGTTCCAGTGTGTGTCACACCTGGCTCTGCCTTATTTGTGATATCTACTCATCGACAGCTGTCCTGTTCACCCTGCTGTCCTGGTCCTCACAGAACCACATGTCGCCCATCAAGACCCTCCCTGCTGCATAGTCACCTTTGCTTACTCAGACCTGCTGATTAGAGACTCCACCTCAGCAGAGGAGCTCATAACACTGTCAAACTTGCCATCCACAGCCTGTTCTCAAGTACAGGAAGTAGAGGTAAAGCTTTGTCTACATCTATTCTAATTTATACAGGTATGACTGAGAGGCATGCTTAAATTTCAAGGCAGGTAAGCTATTGGACAATATCAGGAGTAATGACTGTCGGGATATGGAAAAAATAGAAGTTCCAGCTCCTGTAATGCTGGTAGAATGCTGCTGAACAGGAAGTGCCCACTCAAGCACAGTTTATGACATGTTACATAGCATCAATAGTGGGACATTTCTTGGACATATTGGTATGGTATCTGCACCAAAATCTGTTGATGCATTTCTAAAGGTTTGCTGTTAAGGAGCGGTGCATGTAAAGAATCAATGATTAGGTACTCAGCCTATGTCGATCCTCAGTGAAGTGAGGTCAATATGAACCAAAGGAAGATGTCCAACCTGTTGTGTGACCACACAATCCATCTGCAGAAGGGATTAATAATTCCCGCGCCCTCCGAGTACAGATTTGCCTAATTTGTGTTGGATAGTCACGGCTGAATAATGGTCATACCAGTCATGTTACCAACGATACATTATACACTCCATCAATGGCTTCATATGAGCAGGGTATTCTGTTGCAATTTATAGTGTTTACAGCCGAAAAAAATCATCTTGGTGCACTTTGTATCTGTTATACCCAAGCTATGGGCGCAGCACAGCTACCGAAAGCAGCGCTGAGCGGCGTCCGGCTTGTGTGAAATCGGGACTGTGAAACTGCATCATGCAGACAGTTGTCAGCAATTCGCATTACCATCTGCTGAGCGAGCACCTTGCGGACAAGGCATTTAGGTTAGATTTATGCCTGTAGAGGCTGTCTAACTTGGCATATGTTGTGTTGCTAGATTTGAGATATACAACCAAATGCTTGTTGGGAAAAGTGCCAAGTGCCCACACATCTGAATGAGGAGAGCAGCAAGTTCACAGAGGAGCCAAGTTCTGCATTCACAGGCGAAGGAGCTTAATTCCAATAAACGAGGTACGAAAACAGGATTATACACGAGCAGGTACGGACTGGGGCTGAAATTCAGCCCTGGCATTTGAAGTCACACAGGCCCATGCTGAACCTGTCCCCAAGCACCAGATGGGGAAATATATTACTAATATTATCCTGGATGGAGGAAAGCAAGATTTCCTACAAGACCAATATTTCTAATGATACCTGTGGCCTGCTGGTAAGTGACGGAGTCAGCGACCTTGTGCTCCATAACAGTATGAGTGTCTTGAGAACACAGATTCTGCTAACGATGTAGCAGACAAGGCAGCCCACGACCAGACAGGCCTTTCTGGCATTTGCCAGAATTGCCAAATGGCCAGTCCGGCCCTGTACACGAGGCCACTGGTTTAATCGGCATATTTCGGGGTCTCAATGTCCTCGATAAAATGTTGAAAGGGCCTGCAGCAGTTAAAATACTTTTTACTCCTGTTAAACGACTGAGACCCCAAATCACGCCCAATGGAGCCCATTATAAGTCAATGGGAGCAATTAGGATTCATTGAACATTGGATTTGACTTCAAGTTATGTTTTCTAGTGTAAACTAAACCCATGATGCAGATGTGAACAAAGGCCAAGAAAATCAAAGCATTTATTACCAGTTATAGGGATCCACGTCACAGTACTGGATCCTCTGGTGAGCCCATGACCTGATACAATCATACCCCCAAAGCTTCAATACAAGACATTCCTATTTGAAGGAGACTTTGGAGCTAACCAGCTCCACTAGGATCCATATCTTGTGAGATGTTTTACAACTTATTAAACCTGTCAATATTGATTTCTCCACAGGTGATTTGATTCTGCGGGTGTAACAAAGATTCACTGAACTGAATACTAAGCCTTTCGTATAATATAATTTATTTAATTACGAGTGTATCATACTCATTTTTTTCAGTTTCCAGCAAGTAACTTCACCAGTCAACCCCAGATGAAGCTGTTGGCGAAACACCCATCAGATGTGGTGGAAGAATTTGGAATTTTGGATTCAATCCTTTCCATCTGCATGATTTATTTTTTTTATAACTGGTAATATTTTTCTTTCTATACAATGCTTTATTATTATTATTGTATGTACTACTAATTTCATGTTACCGACCCATTATATTAAAAGGCTATTCCCATCATTTAAAGGGAACCTGACAGTAAATTCCTGCTGTGTGTTATTGCACCTGTTTAGGTTTTACTCTGAATTCCTATGGAGTTTCAGAGAAAGCATTCTTTGGAAAAGCAGCTGAGGATCATGCATCTCGGATGACTAGTCCAAGACCCTGGTGATCACTGTCCCTAGAGACATTTCTCTTCCCTAGACTGATAGGTTTTCAATATATGAGAGTGGGTTGGGCGAAGTTGTGGGAGACCAGCTTCTTGTACTAGCATAAATCTATCAGATTCCCTGCAAATTGCTTGTCGTGGGGTCAAATGGCTGGGACCCCAACTGCTCCCAAGAACAGTGCTCAGAACATAGTGCTATATCTATTCATTTTCTACAGGACCGCCAGAAGAAGCTGGGAGCTACACTCAGCTATCCCCTGCAGATGCAGAGACAATGAACAAAGCAATAGTGCTCATGCTCAACCTCTGCTTTTTTCCGCCATTGCGTTTCAGAGCCACGTCCTTTGGATCATTGAAGATTTCAGCGGTTGGACTTTCACAGATCCATAAATTATCACCATCTCCTGTTAGGTGTTAATGTTTAATGCTAGGTGAAGTCCCTTAAATGTGTCCTTGGGGGCAATAAAAATACATACGTAGTGATTAGTGATAAACACACATCCTCGAATTTGCCTAAGGTGCTCTGGTATGCGCCGAGCATCGCGGGTGCTCGAGTGACTTTTGGTGTTTGCCGGTGTTTGTTAGGCAATCCCTGTATGTTTTGTGACTGTCTAACAGCTGCGAAACGTGCGGCCACGGGGACTCGAACTTGTCACTGGAGCACCCGCGATACTCGGTGCATACCCGGGCACCCTAGGCAAATTTGAGTACCGAGCACTTGCGCTCATCACTATTAGTGATCATTAATAATATTACCCCATTTTTCCACCCATGTCTTTAGCATTTGCACTGCCTGTTTTTTCATGAATTATTCAACATGAATTTTTCTGTATTTTGGGGAATTTTCGTCAACGTTTCATTGACGAGCCTTTTCCAGCTTTCCCCATTGCATATAGTGACACTGTACCCTTGACAGCACATAATACTCTCCAAACATGTCGGAATACACAATACACGTTTTGCACAGAATGTGTGCCACCTTGGCTCATCCACTGTCATTCCCGCGCTAATGAGAATTGGGAAAACCTCCAGTTTTGCGATAATGCTATAGGACACCTTCAGAAATCACCTTGGAAATAATGGACATTTGGGTGAAGTCGGTGACGAGAACGAACACCGGACGCTCTTCTTCTCAGCAGTTTTAATGTTGCTCTGGAGATGTCATAATTTTGCGAGTGAACGTGGAATAATAATTTGTTGGGCAGCGCGCCAGAGCCCCGGCTGAATTATGAGGTGCCAGCATTGGTTAGTCACCTCCGCGGCATCTTTTGTACAGAGTTGTTAGGGGAAACCGAGGCGTGAAACGTAAGCCAGGAGTCGGTGGAGGCTGCTCTTTAAGGATGCTTGTTGCCCCGCAGTAAGCATGTCCAGCTGTGACTGCATGGTACATTGTGTTATGTGCAAGCAAAGACTTGCCGCCTTCAAAGGAACATTATACAGCAGCGCTGATTATTTTTCTTTGCAGCATCCTGACTGAAGGAAATAAGCATAGCCTAGAAAAGTAAAATCCAGAGAGCGGAAAAACATTTTTGATTATTGACGTGTTTTCCTGAAACTGTTTTCTTCTGTGCATTGCCCCCATGTTCTGTATTCTCTATTATTCTGCAAATTCCATTGTTCTTAAAATCTAATTTCATGGCATGGGGAGACGAGATAGACGAGTCACCTGCCATCAGCCAACTCTAGATTCAGGAGGAATGGGAGGCAAGAAAGTAGGATGAGAACATGTAGACTGCATGAAAGGAGCATCTTGATCAGGATCCAACTCTCTCGGAAACATCCGAGTGGCTCCCAGAATAAGAAAAAGATCTTGCGAAGATTAGCATATCTTCCAGGAACCTCTGAATCTGCCCTTAAGTCTCCTTCATACCAGCAATTCTGGGACATTTCTTCCTTCAGGATTGAGGGAGGTGGAGAATGAAGCGTGAAGAGCTTGGAAAATTGGGCATGGCTTCAGAAAAGAAACATGGCGGCTGCTGCCACCAAACTGGATGCTGCTACCAGATGCCATCAAAAGTGCAAGTATTATTAAGAGTTAAAGGGTTATTCCCAAGGTACTTTATAGGGAATAAAGTATTGATCACTGATGGTCTGGCTATTTCTGGTAGTCTCTTAGATAATGGAGGAAGTGGACATCAAGCTTACGCACCTCCATTCCATTCAAAGTCCGGTTCCTAGGTTTCAGAGGCTGCCGTCAGACCCCAGTTGTCATGAAGTCATTCCCTGTTGTGTGGCTTTTGGCTAACTCTTTCTTGGAATTACCTTTTAAGATGCACATAAAAATTAGACAAAGGTGAGCCTTTTCGCCAACCACCTGTTGAGTATGAAGACGGCTGAAGTTGGAGGATGAAAGGATCGGTCCTGTTGAATTTCTACATATCCAATATTTATGTAGCACAGGAGATACTACCCGAGCAGTCAGGCAGCAGCTCATTCCCTTCAACCTATGGGAAGTAGTTGCACGCTGTGCCAAACTGGCCATGCAGTGGTATGGAGAAATTGGGAAAAAGGATGGAAATGTATAAACAGTGTGGATGAAGAAGGACAAAGTCCTCAAGCAAGAATATCCATAGGCTCATACAAGTCTTTGACATCTTTAGCTGCAATCTTTAAAAAAGGCATCAACAAACTGGAGCAAGTTCAGAAAAGAACCGACCAGAACGGTGACCGATCTGCAAACCATGTCCTATGAGGAACGGTTACAGGATTTGGGAATGTTTAGCTTGCAAAAGAGAAAACTGAGAGGAGACTTAATAGCTGTCTACAAATATCTCAAGGGCTGTCACATTGTAGAAGAATCATCTTTATTCTCATTTGCACAAGGAAAGACTAGAAGCAATGGGATGAAACTGAATGGGAGGAGACACAGATTAGATATTAGAAAAACTTTTTGACAGTGAGGGTGATCAATGAGTGGAACAGGCTGCCACAAGAGGTGGTGAGTTCTCCTTCAATGGAAGTCTTCAAACAGAGGCTGGACCGATATTTGTCTGGGATGATTTAGTGAATCCTGCTTTGAGCAGGGGGTTGGACCAGATGACCCAGGAGGTCCCTTCCAACTCTACCATTCTATGATATATAATACAAAAAAATACATATATATTTGCAAAAAAAAATAAGAATACAAATATAAACAAACAACACACACACACACATATGAATGAATATAATGTCAGAATTAGCAAAATCTACCCAAATCTGAGCTGGAATAACTTTGGAATACAATTATTTTACTATTTTTTCACTTGGGATATTACAAGTAAACCTCATATACCCTGTAGTGATGGTCAGATAACCCGGCAGCTATCTCTTCCCATTGTTGCTGGAGTAAAGAAATTTTACTATGCCAAAATTTGGTCCATTAAAAAAAAAAAATATTTGCCTCCAGCCTATCCTGTCCTAATGTTGTCACTTCTGTATCACATTATTATGACGGCTGGGTGTGAAATATCAAAGGTGGAAGAAAAAAAATGAAATTTTAAATTCTCCTTCTCCCCTCCAATTTTTGGAAGCCGTTTCCATTTTGCTTTCTGATCTCGGAGCAGAGTGTCCTTGTTTTAACCTTGAAAATCCAATCAGTTTCAAACTGTGATTCACGCACATTCCTATAGTAAAACTGACTTCTCATTGTATTTCTAAATGAGGCATATTAATTATCATATTATTATAGATGGGAGCAGTTTTTTGCATTTACAGTTTTGAGAATAAACTAAATTCTTCTAGTAATTTCAGATGAAAGTTCCTGTGTCACTGATGTAGTACATGTTTCCTGCCAGTGGAGGGTGCTGGAGTTACAGCCATTTGTCTTCAGTTCTGCATTATGTTTGTGCTGCTGATTATTGGAAATTCAGAAAGAAATGTGCCAACTTTTATACCCAGGATCTCTCCTACTGGGAAATACCACCCCACCCACCTGTTTTATTATAGAAAGCATTTAATTTTTACTGTTACCACTTTTTGATATTTTTTAAAGGGATTATCCAGATGTAATATTTGTAGTTGTGTTAAAAAGTGATATCATTGCACATTATTGATCATGATTTCCCAGACTGACTAGAATAAATCGGAGCAGCACTAAGACCGTCACTTTCAGCTATTACAGGTAGGTTCCCATAACTGCTATTGTTTTGCAGTGGAGCTTTGTACAGAAATGAAGAGAGTTGAGCATTGTGTGTCCATAGTCAATTGTTCCAAGCCTGTAAATGAACATGGTGGGCTCACAGCTCCCTATACATAGTATAATGCAACCAAGAGCTCCCCTATACACAGCATGATGGGCCCACAGCTCCCCTATACACAGCATGATGGGCCCACAGCTCCCCTATACACAGTATAATGCTCCCAAAGCTCCCCTATAAACAGTATAATGGGCCCACAGCTCCCCTATACATAGTATAATGCTCCAAAGCTCTCCTATAAACAGTATGATGGGCCCACAGCTCCCTATACATAGTATAATGCTCCCAAAGCTCCCTATAAACAGTATAATGGGCCCACAGCTCCCTATACATAGTATAATGCTCCCAAAGCTCTCCTATAAACAGTATGATGGGCACACAGCTCCCCTATACACAGTATAATGCTCCCAAAGCTCCCCTATAAACAGTATAATGGGCCAGCTCCCTATACAGTATAATGCTCCCAAAGCTCCATATAACAGTATATGGCACACAGCTCCCTATACATAGTAAGCTCCCAAAGCTCCTATAAACAGTATATGGGCACACAGCTCCCCTATACATAGTATAATGCTCCCAAAGCTCTCCTATAAACAGTATGATGGGCACACAGCTCCCCTATACACAGTATAATGCTCCCAAAGCTCCCCTATAAACAGTATAATGGGCCCACAGCTCCCCTATATACCCTATATGCAGTATATTGCTCCCAAAGCTCTCCTATAAACAGTATGATGGGCACACAGCTCCCCTATACATAGTATAATGCTCCCAAAGCTCTCCTATAAACAGTATGATGGGCACACAGCTCCCCTATACACAGTATAATGCTCCCAAAGCTCCCCTATAAACAGTATGATGGGCCCACAGCTCCCCTATACACAGTATAATGCTCCCAAAGCTCCCCTATAAACAGTATGATGGGCCCACAGCTCCCCTAAACACAGTATAATGCTCCCAAAGCTCCCTATAAACAGTATGATGGGCCCACAGCTCCCCTATACACAGAATGATGTCCTCATTGCTCTCCCAAAACACAGTATAATGACCTCCACAGTAGTCCCCTCACTGTACAATAACCGCTACAGTAGTCCCCCCACTGTATAATGACCGCTACAGAAGGCTCCACACTGTATGATGGCCCCCATATTAACTCCTGTATAATGTATAATGGCCCTCACATTAGCCTCCATACAAGATAATGGCTCCTAAACTGCATAATGGACCCCACATTTGCATGGGAGCCACGGACCAGGGACATGGGAGTCAGGGTCTTGTGACCAGTGATACCCTTGGTGACCAGGAACATGTGGACCAGGGACATGAGGAGCAGTGGCTGGGGACCAGGGACATGAGAGCCAGGGACATGGGTGTCGGGGGCCAGGGACACGGGGGCCAAGGACATGGGGGCCTGTGGCCAGGGACATGGGTACCAGGGATATGGGGGATGGTTGAGGGACTTAATTACTGTATGGACGCCAAAGGAGGAACCTGCATTATTAGTTTATAGTGGCAAGTGGATGGACATAATTACTGTAGGGGCCAATTAGGGGACATTATTGCTGTTGTAATATAATTTACTTTTTAGAATACTGTTTTCTATGGGGTGGAACAAAAGGGAAGTCCTGTTACATACTCTCTGATGCCCCCACAGTTGTGCCACATGTTAAAATAACAAAACAACATATACTCACTTAATCTAGGATTCTGTAGAGCCCCGGCACATACACCTGGCATATCCTTTCTAAGAGAAGATGATGAAATAATACATTTCAGTTTTCTCTGAGCTAATGGGTGGAGACTACAGTCATGGCCAAAAGTTTTGAGAATGACACAAATATTATATTTTCACATGATCTGCTGCCCTCTGGTTTTTATGTGTGTTTGACAGATGTTTTTATCACAGACAGAAATATAATAATTGCAAACATATGAGTAACAAAAGCTTATATTGACAGTTAGAATGAGTTAATGCAGCAAGTCAATATTTGCAGTGTTGACCCTTCTTCTTCAGGACCTCTGCAATTCTCCCTGGCATGCTCTCAATCAACTTCTGGACCAAATCCTGACTGATAGCAGTCCATTCTTGCACAATCAATGCTTTCATTTTGTCAGAATTTTTAGGTTTTTGATTGTCCACCCGTCTCTTGATGATTGACCACAAGTTCTCAATGAGATTACGATCTGGGGAGTTTCCAGGCCATGGACCCAAAATCTCTATGTTTTGTTCCCTGAGCCATTTAGTTATCACCTTTGCTTTATGGCAAGCTGCTCCATCATGCTGGAAAAGGCATTGTTGATCGCCAAACTGCTCTTGGAGGGTTGGGAGAAGTTGCTCTTGGAGGACATTCTGGTACCATTCTTTATTCATGGCTGTGTTTTTAGGCAAGACTGTGAGAGAGCCGATTCCCTTGGCTGAGAAGCAATCCCACGCATGAATGGTTTCAGGATGCTTAACAGTTGGCATGAGACAAGACTGGTGGTAGCGCTCACCTTGTCTTCTCCGAATGAGGCGTTTTACTGATGTCCCAAACAATCGAAAAGGGGATTCATCAGAGAAAATAACTTTACCCCAGTCCCCAGCAGTCCACTGCCTGTGCCTGTAGAAGAGGCTTCTTTGCTGCCCTCCTTGAGACCAGGCCGTGCTCCAAGAGTCTCCGCCTCACAGTGCGTGCAGATGCACTCACACCTGCCTGCTGCCATTCCTGAGCAAGCTCTGCACTGCTGGTAGCCCGATCCCGCAGTTGAAACACTTTTAAGAGACGGTCCTGGCGCTTGCTGGTCTTTCTTGGGCGCCCTGAAGCCTTTTTGGCAACAATGGAACCTCTCTCCTTGAAGTTCTTGATGATGCGATAGATTGTTGACTGAGGTGCAATCTTTCTAGCTGCGATACACTTCCCTGTTAGGCCATTTTTGTGCATTGCAATGATGACTGCACGTGTTTCTTTAGAGGTAACCATGGTTAACAGAAGAGAAACAATGATGCCAAGCACCAGCCTCCTTTTAAAGTGTCCAGTGGTGTCATTCTTACTTAATCATGACAGATTGATCTCCAGCCATGTCCTCATCAACACCCACACCTGTGTTAATGGAGCAATCACTGAAAAGAGGTTAGCTGGTCCTTTTAAGGCAGGGCTGCAATGATGTTGAAATGTGTTTTGGGGGATAAAGTTCATTTTCTAGCCAAATATTGACTTTGCAAGTAATTGCTGTTAAGCTGATCACTCTTTATAACATTCTGCAAATTGCCATTAGAAAAAGTGAAGCAGTAGACTTTGTAAAAATTTATATTTGTGTCATTCTCAAAACTTTTGGCCATGACTGTAGTTATGATGTAACTTATACACAACACATACATACATTGGGGATTCCTGCTCTTCTGTCTACATAGCACATGTTCAGAAGCAGCAGCAGCATGAAGGATGTTATACAGCAGTAATGCGCTGTGCTGCTGTGAATCCAGCCCTGTAATATGCTAAAACAGTTGCTTTAAGCTACAACACCATTTCCCTGCCTTTCACTGTGCTGACTGATCATCACTATGCCTCCTCCCTCCCTGTCTCTATATAGTAAAAAAAGAGCAGTAACCCAATAACTCAGTTTGCCGACAATAAACTTTACTTTGACAGATTACAGCTATTTTTTTTGAATGAATGATGAGTTCAGGAGGAGGAAAAGTGGCTCATAAGTGGAAAAATAAGCAGATTTTTCAAAGATATCATACAATTTTTTCTGCAATGATTGTTGAAACGACTGTGGCCATTCAATGGAACCCGTCATATTTTTCATATACTTCGATTTATGGATAGTACGGTATATAGAAGAAAAAGCTGAGCGGAAGGATATAAAGGTTTAATGGAAAGATTCAGAATAACTTTTATTTTATTCAGTGAGATCCCCAGTGTTTGAATGTATAGGAGTCCAGTGGGCGGTCGGTCCTATTAATGATTGACAGCTATATCTGCATGTACATTCACATAGTGAAGACTGCCAATCACTGATTAACTCCGCCCTTTAGACGTGTATGTACTGTATATGAGTCAAATGGGCGGTTCTACTAATGACTGACAGCTATCTCTGCATACACATTCATGTATGTAAGACTGTCAATCATTGATTAACTCATATGAATGAGTCCAGTGGGTGGTTCTACTAGTGACAGCTATCTCTGCATGTATTGACATACAGGGGAGACTGTCAATCACAGATTAACTCCGCCCTTTGGACTTGCATGTATATGAGTCCAGTGGGCGGTCCTACTAATGATTGACAGCTATCTCCCAGACAATTCTTCTCCTTTTCCTGGGTCAGTGAAAATGAATTAGTTTTCTATGAAGCTGTAACCCATTTGTCAGCTGAATCCAGGGGGCATTATACAATGCGCTGCGCAATTGTCCAGATGACGCAGCCGGACATATTAGCGGCTTGTGTTATTCCGGGCTTATTAATACTTTCTCGCACGGCCTCTGTTTTCAGGCACGTGAATGGTTAATAACTGCAGCAGGATATTACGAGACTCTAAAGGTAGCGGGAAATTAATTGCTGATTTAATATCAGATAGGATAAAGAGCGGCTGGCGGATGTGTAGGGCTTTTGCTGTCTGTACTACATTCAGCCGCTCGGCGGCTGTAGAACGAGCCTGTAAATAACACTTTGGCATTTCTGTAAAAAAAAAAAAAAATGTTAAATTGAGTGTGATTCCTAATGTCATGTCTATAGAAAATAGTCAGCATTATTGTAGCGTATGTCAACGTCTGGAGTTTCAAGGACACAACAGCATCTGCTAAGTTGCAAGAAAAAAGTTCTGGTGGTGCCGCAGCAGCTGCAATATGGATTTACAATTAAAAGGGACATCGCATAGAGAATATCTACTGATAGAATTAATCTATGCTGTTACAATTTCTTTTGCGGAACACATAGAGAGTTCTTATCTCTCCAACAAATAATCGATATTGCAAATCTTATTTTTGGAAAATATATGCATAATTTCACAGTCCTGCAACTCTGATTCCCCGGGAAAAAAAAGCGTCTCTATACACAGGTCACTGCTGATAACAGTGGTTACAGTAATGGTAATGGTAGATCAGAGGAAGGCACCACATTTTGTGATGTACTTGATGCAGGGGTGGACATATCATTGGAGCAACCTGTGCAGCCACGCAGAGGCGCAAGAGGTAAAGGGGCCCATTTCCACCTCTAAAGCATTATGATGAACTATTGGACTGAAAAGGGTCCATATATTGTTCTTGCTGTATGAAAGCCTTTCTGGATGGAGTGTATATGTCACCAAGATGCCTAGCCTTGGTGATGTGAAACCAAGAAGAGAAGGGTCCAGCACATATAGTGCTGAGAGGTTATTTTTAATGGGCCCGGATTTTTGGGTTCAGGTTTTAGGAATGACTAAAACAGCTGGGAGGAAATGGTTGTTCCCAAACCTCTTATCCAGGCTTTGCAGCCTGCAAGAAAGGAAGCTGAGCTGTCTCAGCTGTCTGGGAGTAGAGTTGGAAACACGTTATCACAGGGATACCGTGGTTAACGATACTGTGGTTAATCTGTTCAGTTGAAGTTCCTAGAGCTTTCCTACCTTGTCTCAGCTGTTCAGTGTTAGCCACACCCAGTGGCACCTAGTGATTGCCAGTGTTAGTTCTTACTGCCTGGTTCAGGAGTTGGAGGTGTATTTTGTGGTTGGAGTTGGCATTTGGATATTGTTCAGGAGACTGTTGCTTGGAGCTTTGTCTGTGTGGACATCCTCATCCTCTCCTGTTTGATTTCTCCCTCCTTTGTGTCTCACTCTTTTGTTTAGTGAGTGTATTTTGTATGATTTGGTATTTTATTTATCCCTGTCCATCTTCCTTTGTTTGTCTGGTTAGTTTGTTCCTATATACTTCACCTTTCCACTACCCTGGGTTGGAGAGGGGACAGATAAGGGTTGATATACAGTAGGGACATAAACAAGGCACGTGAACCTGGCGTCTCCACCTTCAGGAATAATCCAGGGGACTGGTAGAGACTAGGGCATCCCTAGTTTTAGGGACCTGGTTAGTGCCCATAATCCAACACATCATGACACTTGTCTGGTGTACGTGTGTGCTCTGTTAGAAGATGATTAGACCTGTGAATGGATGTGGAAAGACCCCTGAACAGGTGAGCCCGTGTTATCTTATTGGTCTATTTATCTATGGTTTGTTTTTGGTTTGCGTTTATGCGGAAGGAATGGCCGTTTGTTTCCATTATGCTGAAAGTTTTGAAGTCTAATAAACTTTTCTGTTTGAACCAAGAAGCTTTGTGCCTGTGTGGACCTAGCAACTACCAAAAAGTGAAATCCCTGCACCTATTAATGTTACCACCCTGTGGGTGGCGTGAACAATACGTTATTACAGGATAGGGTCGGGCCATACATGTACAGTTTGCAGCTTTATATGGGATACAGATACTTTTTTTTTGTCTCCGTCTCCATTGTTTCTGCTACTTAGTAACGCCGCCTCGATTAGACGACGACCTTCAGAGCGGTATTTGAAGCAAAACATGTCCGCTAGTTAAAGTGAGCTTAATAGGTAACATCCCATTGACAATTTCCCTTTAAGGCTAATGACTGTGTCACCGATTAAATGGTGTCTTTAGGGCCTTGCTGTGTGAACTGTCAGGGCGGTGAGATGTATTAATTGCGGGTGACACTTGAGCAGAGGTACTAAAGATAACCAGCCACTAATGTGATAAAACGTCCACGCCTGCGGGGTCCCATTGACCTCTTCTCACCTTTTTTTTAAGGTTTCCCTGCACACATGACAGATATCATTACAGCTGATTTTGGGGAGCAGATGACCCCAGGAGGCGACACGATCGCCCGATGCCTTTTATGTGTGATGTTCCGCAGGTTTAACTTTAAAAATCGAACTTTAATAGCTTTGAGCGGCGTTTACTGTACAAAGCGTCGTCGTCAAATCATTGATTAGTGGGCGACGGCTGATACTTTGTTTCAATAGAAGGGATCATTGAGTGATGTGCAGTAATCCTCGGACATGCTGCTGGCAATTGAACTGAGAGCATCAGCAAAACTGAGCGGCATCGTGGCTCCTGAGCAGTAATTATAAGTTATCCATGAATACCTGCTGCCACTGTTAACACTCCGGGTTATCCGGCTCGCTGTGCTTGTTTCTACATATATAGAAAAATGTCCTATGTATCGTCACTTTAAATGCAATGGTGCACAGGTTGTACAAGCAGTAGGTCTGTCTCTTAAAGGCGTTGTCCTATCTATAGTATATCAGTAGTATGTGCCATAAATGCGTAACAGATGCAGGTCTGATTACAGATTAACACCTAGATTTTGCTAAATAAATGATAAACTTCATATGTGACGTGTCCAACTTTATCGTTCCACAAATTCCATTAAAAGGGTGATCAGGAGCACATCGCTCCCCTGCCTCCAGCTTCTTACTTGCTGGAGGGAGTGCAACCACTACAGGCTGAGTTCAGCATGGCTGAGCCGCTACCACGAACTGAGTGCTCTCCCATGCTGAAAGCACAGGCGGCTTTGCCTATGAAGCATCGGCGGAACACGGTGGCTCTTAAGTTAGCCCAATCCAGAATTCAAGTGGGCTTCAGAGCAGCGCTTGCAGACTCTAAAACAAAGAGCTTACAAGTGCTCCTCTCCTTGCCTAGAAGGCCGACCATTACTTATAAGCTGCAGATTTGGCAAGATAACATAGTTAATAAGTAGCCAGGTGTAGAATTAAATATCCATAGGTTAGCCAGGGTTGTATTTCCGTCCAGCCGCTACACAGATGCATTCCCTTGTGCCAGTCTTTGCACTGGTTACCCATTTGCTACAGAATACAATACAAACCTATCTTACCCGCAAAGCTCCGCACAGTTTTGCACCACCCTACATCTCTTCCCTCATCTCTGTCTACCACCCAACAGGCATAAAGAAGAATTACCTGCCTAACAAGTTCTACCAAGCTTATCATGTCTTGCCATATCCACTATCTTGACATATTTTGCACAGTTTCATCTCACACCACAAAATCCCATTTTTTCCAAGATGATCATCTTTTGCTGCTCATTTCATGATGTGTTCAGTTAAGAGTAAAGGTACAGAAGGACACATCTATATTTGTAATACCTGTGGAGCTGCTTAGATGTTATGCACATGTCCTGGATCTGTGCTTTGCTTCCCCGAACCTGGTCCACTAGCCTTTCTGGTGTTCCAAATCTGGCTTTGTAAATAGTCCGGCTCTCCCATGTGTTGTATTTCCTAGGACTATATAAGTTCTCCAAAGACACACACCTTGGAATTGGTATTAAGACTTGCTAGTAACTTTTAGTTGTCTGTGCACAGTAATTGTCAGTGGTTTCCAGGACTTCACTTGTTTGTTTGCAACTTCCAGTCACACTGCTACCTGTCAGTGGTTTCCAGGACTTCACCTCTTTGTTTGCAGCTTCCATTAAACCTGCTACCTATCAGTGGTCTCCAGGACTCCACCTGTTTGTCTGCGGCTTCCAGTAACTCCGCTGTCAGTGGTCTCCAGGACTTCACCTAGTTGTCTGTAGCTGCCAGTAACCCCGCTACCTGTCGTGGTCTCCAGGACCTCACCTGTTTGTCTACAGCTGCCAGTATCCCCGCTACCTGTCAGTGGTCTCTAGTACTTCACCTGTTTGTCATCCAGTAACCCCGCCTCATGTTCACCTGCGGCTTCCAGGATGTCTCCTGTTTGCTTGTAGCTTCCTGGACTTTATTAAGACTTTTAGCTTGCCTTTGCTACATGTTACGTGTCTGCCTGCAGCTTACAGGACTCATCCACCTGCTGCACCAATATCCCAATGTGCCCACCCGAACCTTGGGTTTAGAGGATCTACCTCACCGAGTGAACCTGCATTATGTAGCATAAGGATTCTGTAGGCATGGCCCATTTGCAGGGTATACTACAGTTACAGAACTTTCCTCCATTTTTGTAACTGACCTGTGCTGAGTTTTCTAGTAGTGTAATCATGTTCCTAAAATCCCTGATGATTAATTACTTGCTGTAGAACATAATAATAGTCTGTCTGCAATCACACCCACCCCCTGGTTAAGAATTCTGCATTGTTATAAGCCAAGATCAGGACTAAGGAATATTCAGTAAATAATCTGACAAACATATTAATATGCAGAATTCTGTGTGACCCTGGGGGGGAGTGTGACTACTGGTTTCATTCAGTAATGGCTCAGTTACTGTAGGGAGCTGCAGCTGTCAGGATCCATCACTTCAGCACCGTGGATAGCTCACGGTAAAATCACATGTAAAGCTGGCATCTCAATGTCTGCACAAAAGGAAGCTCCAATATCTCAGCACAAGGGAGCCGATGCATCGATCTATGGCAGGCAATTGTGCAAATGCATAAAAAAAACATTGCACTTGTAATTTGTTCCATAGCTATTACCCTAAAACCCCCATGAACAATTTATTATCACATGTAGATTATAACACATTCTGTTTTAGACTGTTGCTGATATGATTTTATAAAAACATTTTTCTTAAAGAAACAGTGCCCCCTCACCACTACAGGCTGTGTCTGGTATTACAACTAACTTGAATCAACTTCAGTATCAGAAATCATAGTTAAAGGGAATCTGTCATCAGATTTTTGCCACCCCATCTGAGAACAGCATGATGTAGTGGCAGAGACTCTCATTCCAGCGATGTATCACTAACTGGGCTGCTTGCAGTAGTTTTGATAAGAACACTTTTACCTGACGGGAATCTAGCAGCGAATCAGAATCGCTGTAAATGACGGCGTCCGCGCACTAACTACTATTTACAGTGAATGAAAATGTGATTGACTAGTACTGAAGCCAACCACATCCCCAAATTATAAGGGGTGTTCACATTTACGTAAACACATTATTTTTAGTTTTGTTTTTTTCTTGCTTTCCTCCTCCAAAGTGGTTTCAGGTTTTTGTTTTTCAATTGATTTGCACAGATCATGTTCGACATTAAAGGTGGAAAAGTTCTGAAATGATTCATCTGGAGAAAAATCATATGAATTTTTTTTCATGAAGGGGTGTGTACACTTTTCATATCAATATATATATAAGCACTCTTCCTTCCATCAAAGTTTTTATCCCTCTTAATATATTGCAGTCATCATATTATACAGCACTGTGTACTTACAATTGCTCATTTTGCCTTTCTACCCAGATAATTCTTCTCTTTTCTCTGCTCTGTGTAGAAACAGGAAGTCTCTTTTCCCTGCATTTATCCTCCCCTCTTCATCTGCTGACCCAGCTGCTCCCTGCTCCTTCTGCCAGGAACTTTTGCAGTGATTTATGTCTCATACAGGGAAAATTGACCTCCTGTTTCTACATAGAGCTTAGAAGGATTCTGCTAGTCAGTTTTTAATCACGTGATGTCATAGACATAATGTAAAAGAGAAGAATTACATGGATAGAAAGGCAAAATGAGCAATTGTAAGTTACATGGTGCTATATAATATGATGACTGCAATATATTAAGAGGATAAAAATTTTGATGGAAGGAGGAGGACAAGGAGGAAGAGGAGGACAAGGAGGAAGAGGAGGAGGAGGACAAGGAGGAAGAGGAGGAGGACAAGGAGGAAGAGGAGGAGGACAAGGAGGAAGAGGAGGAGGAAGAGGAGCACTTCTTTAAATCTATGAATATTCTCCAGCAGTTTATTCTACAGTTTATTTTATTTTTATTTTTCAGGTTCGCCAATCGACGAACAACAATCGAGTATCAAAACAGATGAAGAGATCTCAGACTGTGCCTTACTAATATCTGAGAATAGCAGTACATTTCCGCTCATTTACATCTCTCCCATGTGCACTGTCAGTACCAGGGAAAAAAAAAACATATAAAAAATACAACAACAACAAGCTGCCATTCTGGTAAATCCGCGGCTTTATCTGAATAAACGCGGCTTTCATTTGTTGATCTACATTGTATTTGAAGCAAAAGAATATCAGAGGCGAGATACAAACAGAAGCTTTTCTTCTCCACGCCGCTGCCTCTGCGCCCGCTTCTTACTTATTGTACTTAGAGAAGACAAAGGAGAAACTTTGAGGATTCGTTGGAGGGGATTAAACAAATTTGCACAGGTGACAATGAAAGGAGCGGTTCTGATGTATTTTAAGCGTTCAGGCCTTGAAGTAGACAGAATACATTTATTTTGTCAGCTCATATTTGCCGGAGATGATTAGCATCCCTTTAATATAGATGAACCTCCCGTATTGTTTGTACTTAAGTGCGACTCAATGAAAATTCTAAGATGTCGCGCTGGATCTTTTACAGTGAAATCAGCATTTTGTGTTACTTTCTTCTTGTTTCTACAACTTTTAGCAAATCTCAGGAATCCTACAAGTTTTGCTGGGGCAGCATTCATCCCATAAACAATTAATGGAGTGCAGTGCGTATGCAAGACCTCGGCTCTATTCAAATGGGGGGCTAAGTTGGTCAGGGGGTTCCCAGCAGTTGGTTCTAAATGTTATCATCACCTATCCCTGAATGGGTGATAAAGTCATATTTTGGCAGGAAGACGTTAAGTCAAATGTGTTCACACTATGTACAATAATGCAGCGACGACTTTGTAGTGGCTGCAGAACTACAATTCCAAGCATGGCAGTCTGCGTTGGCGTGGGAGTGGGATGGAAGGGGTAAGAATAATCATTTGTTTCTTTATAAAATGTCCTGGAGAAAAAACTGGAGGGTTCCAAGAGTGGAGCATTTTACCAGGAAGTAGACATATCAGGAAGGAGCCTAGGATGGGGACATTATATCAGGAAGGGGCCAGGATGTGGGACATTATACCAGGAAGGGACCTAGGACAGGGGATATTATATCAAAAAGGGGCCCAGGATGGTAGATATATCAGGAAGGGACCTAGGATGAGGGATATTATATCAGGAAGGGGTCCAGGATAGGAACATTATACCAGGAAGGAGCCAGGATGGTAGACATTATATCAGGAAGGGGCCCGGAATGGTAGACATTATACCAGGAAGGGGCCCAGAATGAGGTACATTATATCAGTAAGGGGCTAAGGATGGGGTTCATTGTTATAGGATAGGGCCCATTATTTTTGGAAAGAGCCCAGGACAGGGGATATTATTAGTGGAAGGGGCACAGGATGAGAAGTAATTACTGTAAGTTGCCCAAGATAGAGGACATTATTATAAGAGGGAGCTCAGGGTGGGGACATCATTACAGGAAGGGGAAAGGATGGAGGAGATCATTACAGGAAGAATCTAGGAATGAGGACATTATTATATGGGGGGGGGAAGAACACTAATGTCTTTATAGGATCTGGAACGCTACAAGGGCCCATATATCTGAGCCACATACAGATGGGGGGCCCAGGTCCAAATTTTGAGCATGAACCCATTGGAGTCAAATTATGCCACTGATTGGCATGCAGGTTCATAGAAAGGTAAATAAAATGATACTTCCATGACATCTGCAATGTGACATCTTATTCCAGAGAAATCCATGCTTTTCTTAATATGTAAATTATCTGTGAAGATCTATGGGCTGTACATAGATCTCCCTGAGAATCTGCCTCCAGAGCCTATTTTAAATTAAAGTGGGCGTTAGCAGTGTGAGACATGTACTGACCGAAAGTCTGCTCTCCTGATCTACATGTCTCACACTGGTAACACCTCCTTTAATTTAATATCAGCTCTGGAGGCAGATTCTCAAGGAGATCTTTTTCCCTCCCATAGATCTTAGTCGCTAATTTACATATTCAGAAAAATGTGGATTTCTCTAGAATTAAACATCGGAATGCAAATATCATGGTATCATTTTATTCAACTTTCTATGACCTACATGCCCATATAAGCAGCTTAGGAGAGTTGATCCTACTGATAAATGCCCTTTAAAGGGTTATTTCCAGGATAGAGTATCATTGAGCATTTAGCTCCTGAATTCTTGAGAATGAAGCTCTAGACTCTAGGAATGAGGCTATGTTGGATGGAGCTGGTGTGTATGCTCGACCTCTGCTCTATGAATTTTTTATGGCAAAACCCTATTCCTGGGTCCCAGAGCCTTGTTCTTGCCACCAATCCCTGTCTCCTCACCAGTTCCCCACCCCAGTTCTCTTTCCAGTTCTGATTTTGTCTTGAGATTGATCTTCAGTTTCGATCTTCCAGTGCAGAGAAGGCCTCACGTGACTTAAAACACACGTCACTGACGCGCGTCACACCTCCAAAGAGTCCTACTCCGCGCTGGAAGATCAAGACCAAAGAGAGAAATAGAGGACCGGGAAGGGAGCTGTGGCAACAGGGGAAGTGAAGGGTGAGCCTAGAATAGGACACTATAATCCTTTAATGGTTTTTAAACCCCTTCCTAAAGAATCAAAGTAATGTTCGCCATTTTTTCTGGATTTTTGCAAATCGAGCCACCAATTTTTCATGCATTTGAATTTTTCATAAAAATGGTGCTGAGTCCGGTTAGCTGCGAATCGATGCGATGGTCTCCTTTGCCATTTTTTCCCCCCATTTTGTTCCCAGAATGCCTTTAAGCCACCTGACTGTCATCGCCTGTCACCCAGACACGATGCCGAGCGTGTGAGCGAACACTACAGACATTCGACTGAAAATAAAAGATATCAATATAGCAACAAAGGCAGGAATCCGGCGCCGGGCGCCTCCACTCGCGGCTTCTCCGTGTGTCATTATCGTCACTGCGCCTTTTAGAAGCTGTATTAGAGGTTGACAGCATTATCACTGTGAAATAACTTTAAAAGTCTATAATTTGTAACTGTGTGCTTTCAGCAACATTAAATTGTTTGAAGCGATCGCTATAAACCTGACAGGATCAGACAGAACATTTGATAACACAATTTCCATGTATGCCAAGCGGAGAAAAGTAAATAGTCGTCACTGCCGCTGGCTCTGGGTTTTCTTGCTCAGAATTAACCCATTTTTCCCCAGTGACTTACTTCCAAAATTTTCCTTACAGCAAATGCTGTACATACTGCTTGTAAGACGTCTTACCCTCTAATGAACCTCTAATAATCTAAAATGCTAATCCAGCACCCCATCCCCCAGTCATTGCCTATATTTTTTTCATATTTCCCCAATTTAAAATAGTTAATTTTGCATATTTGATAATTAAGAAAATTTGATAGTCTAGAATCAATAGATAATAAATAAATAAAAAGAAAACATTATTTTCACAGATATGATTACAGTGAAATGTAACATTTCCATATAAAGTAGATAACATAGGATCTGACATTCACCATAGGTGGTGTCACAGCTCACCTCCTCCTGTACAATGACTGATAATACCTCTATATACAGTAGATAACACAGGATCCACCATTCACAATAAGTGATGTCACAGCTCGCCTCCTCCTCCTGTACAATGACTGATAACACCTCTATATACAGTAGATAACACAGGATCCACCATTCACAATAGGTGATATCACAGCTCACCTCCTCCTCCTGTGCAATGACTGATAACACCTCTATATACAGTAGATAACACAGAAACCACCATTCACAATAGGTGATATCACAGCTCACCTCCTCCTCCTGTACAATGAGTGATAACACCTCTATATACAGTAGATAACACAGGATCCACCATTCACAATAGTAATATCACAGCTCACCTCCTCCGCCTGTACGATGACTGATAACACCTTTATATACAGTAGATAACACAGAATCCACCATTCACAATAGGTGATATCACAGCTCACCTCCTCCTGTACAATGACTGATAACACCTCTATATACAGTAGATAACACAGGATCCACCATTCACAATAGGTGATATCACAGCTCACCTCCTCCTGTACAATGACTGATAACACCTCTATATACAGTAGATAACACAGGATCCACCATTCACAATAGGTGATATCACAGCTCACCTCCTCCTCCTGTACAATGACTGATAACACCTCTATATACAGTAGATAACACATTATCCACCATTCACAATAGGTGATGTCACAGCTCACCTCCTCCTCCTGTACAATGACTGATAACCCTCTATATACAGTAGATAACACAGAATCCACCATTCACAATAGGTGGTGTCACAGCTCACCTCCTCCTCCTGTACAATAAACACCTCTATATACAGTAGATAACACAGGATCCACCATTCACAATAGGTGATGTCACAGCTCACCTCCTCCTCCTGTACAATGACTGATAACACCTCTATATACAGTAGATAACACAGGATCCACCATTCACAATAGGTGATAACACAGCTCACCTCCTCCTCCTGTACAATGACTGATAGCACCTCTATATACAGTAGATAACACAGGATCCACCATTCACAATAGGTGATATCACAGCTCACCTCCTCCTCCTGTACAATGACTGATAACACCTCTATATACAGTAGATAACACAGGATGCACCATTCACAATAGGTGATATCACAGCTCACCTCCTCCTCCTGTACAATGACTGATAACACCTCTATATACAGTAGATAACACAGGATCCACCATTCACAATAGGTGATGTCACAGCTCACCTCCTCCTCCTGTACAATGACTGATATCACCTCTATATACAGTAGATAACACAGTATCCATCATTCACAATAGGTGATGTCACAGCTCACCTCCTCCTCCTGTACAATGACTGATAACACCTCTATATACAGTAGATAATACAGGATCCACCATTCACAATAGGTGATGTCACAGCTCACCTCCTCCTGTACAATGACTGATAACACCTCTATATACAGTAGATAACACAGGATCCACCATTCACAATAGGTGATATCACAGCTCACCTCCTCCTCCTGTACAATGACTGATAACACCTCTATATACAGTAGATAACACAGGATCCACCATTCACAATAGGTGATTTCACAGCTCACCTCCTCCTCCTGTACAATGACTGATAACACCTCTATATACAGTAGATAACACATTATCCACCATTCACAATATGTGATGTCACAGCTCACCTCCTCCTCCTGTACAATGACTGATAACACCTCTATATACAGTAGATAACACAGGATCCACCATTCACAATACGTGATGTCACAGCTCACCTCCTCCTCCTGTACAATGACTGATAACACCTCTATATACAGTAGATAACATATTATCCACCATTCACAATAGGTGATGTCACAGCTCACCTCCTCCTCCTGTACAATGACTGATAACACCTCTATATACAGTAGATAACACATTATCCACCATTCACAACAGGTGATATCACAGCTCACCTCCTCCTCCTGTACAATGACTGATAACACCTCTATATACAGTAGATAACACAGGATCCACCGTTCACAATAGGTGATGTCACAGCTCACCTCCTCCTCATGTACAATGACTGATAACACCTCTATATACAGTAGATAACACAGGATCCACCATTCACAATAGGTGATGTCACAGGTCACCTCCTCCTCATGTACAATGACTGATAACACCTCTATATACAGTAGATAACACAGGATCCACCATTCACAATAGGTGATGTCACAGCTCACCTCCTCCTCCTCCTGTACAATGACTGATAACACCACTATATACAGTAGAGAACACAGGATCCACCATTCACAATAGGTGATGTCACAGCTCACCTCCTCCTCCTCCTGAACAATGACTGATAACACCTCTATATACAGTAGATAACATAGGATCCACCAGTCACAATAGGTGATGTCACAGCTCACCTCCTCCTCCTGTACAATGACTGATAACACCTCTATATACAGTAGATAACACAGGATCCACCATTCACAATAGGTGATATCACAGCTCACCTCCTCCTCTTGTACAATGACTGATAACACCTCTATATACAGTAGATAACACATTATCCACCATTCACAATAGGTGATGTCACATCTCACCTCCTCCTGTACAATGACTGATAACACCTTTATATACAGTAGATAACACAGGATCCACCATTCACAATAGGTGATATCACAGCTCACCTCCTCTTCCTGTACAATGACTGATAACACCTCTATATACAGTAGATAACACATTATCCACCATTCACAATACGTGATGTCACAGTTCACCTCCTCCTGTACAATGACTGATAACACCTCTATATACAGTAGATAACACATTATCCACCATTCACAATAGGTGATGTCACAGCTCACCTTCTCTTCCTGTACAATGACTGATAATACCTCTATATACAGTAGATAACACATTATCCACCATTCACAATAGGTGATGTCACAGCTCACCTCCTCCCCTGTACAATGACTGATAACACCTCTATATACAGTAGATAACACATTATCCACCATTCACAATATGTGATGTCACAGTTCACCTCCTCCTCCTGTACAATGACTGATAATACCTCTATATACAGTAGATAACACAGGATCCACCATTCACAATACGTGATGTCACAGCTCACCTCCTCCTCATGTACAATGACTGATAACACCTCTATATACAGTAGATAACACATTATCCACCATTCACAATAGGTGATGTCACAGCTCACCTTCTCTTCCTGTACAATGACTGATAATACCTCTATATACAGTAGATAACACATTATCCACCATTCACAATAGGTGATGTCACAGCTCACCTCCTCCTCCTGTACAATGACTGATAACACCTCTATATACAGTAGATAACACAGGATCCACCATTCACAATAGGTGATGTCACAGCTCGCCTCCTCCTCCTGTACAATGACTGATAACACCTCTATATACAGTAGATAACACAGGATCCACCATTCACAATAGGTGATGTCACAGCTCACCTCCTCCTCCTGTACAATGACTGATAACACCTCTATATACAGTAGATAACACAGGATCCACCATTCACAATAGGTGATGTCACAGCTCACCTTCTTTTCCTGTACAATGACTGATAATACCTCTATATACAGTAGATAACACAGGATCCACCATTCAAAATAGGTGATGTCACAGCTCACCTCCTCCTCCTGTACAATGATTAATACTTTCTCTGTATACAGAAAATAACAGGATCCACCATTCACAATAGATGTCACAGCTCACCTCCTTCTCCTGCTGTAGAATGACTGATAAGTTAACTCCTCTATACACAGAAGATAGCACAGTTTACCAGAATAATTTCACTGTGGTAAACTCACCTCTGTACAGTGAGATTTTTTCTCACTGTGCTAACGGTGATCTCACCCGAGGAAGGTCACCGAAGTTCATTGGCCTGGCAGGAAACGCAGCCTCAGTGACCCGAGGTAACCATGATGATGTCACCGCTAGTCACTGATGCTGTGCTCGCAGCACCCCATTCATCAGTTGTTCTCAGCCTGGACGGTTGCATCTTGGCACCGTCCAGGTTAAACACTGTTTATCCCCCAGACATGGATTACGGCGTGGGACAGAACGTCGGACAGGTGAGGGATATTGTTGTTTTTTATTTTTGTTTTATTACAGGAGAATGAGGGCTTCGGTGGAATAGGCGTTAGGTGAGTATAACTGTGTTTGATATTTTTAAATAAAAAATGGAGAACTGTGTTTTGTTTTTATTTAAAAAAGGACTTTTCTGGATGCGTCTTTATTTACCATACAACTATGGGATTAGTAATGGATGGGTGTCTTATAGACGCCTCTCCATTACTAATCTGTGGGCTTGATGTCACCTGATAATACAAAGGTGACATCAACCCCACAAATATGAACCCCACTTGCCACCCCTACAGGGCAAGTGGGAAGAGCTGGGCAAAGTGCCAGAATTGGCTCATCTAATAGATGTGCCTTTTCTGGGGTGGCTGTGAGCTGCTATTTTTAGGCTGGGGGTGTCAATATCCATGGTCCCTTACTAGGCTGAGAATACCAGCCCCAGCTTTCTTCTTTAGCAAGGCTGGTTGTCAAAAATGGGGGAGACCCTATACCGTTTTCTTTATTAATTAAAATAATTAGTAAACAGTGTGGGGACCCCTCTATTCTTGATAACCAGCCTTGCAGAAGCTGATAACTGAAGGTTGCAGCCCCCAGCTGTCAGTTTTGCCTGGCTGGTTATCAAAAATACAGGGGAACCTTACACCATTTTTTTAATTATATATTTAGAGTCTTGGCACCAGCTGATGAATACTCCCATCAGCCGCTCCTGCTATCGTTATTAGAGGCAGCAGGCGTCGGCTGATGGGAGGAGTACCATCAGCTAATGCCAGTGATCGGAGGTAAACTTTTCACCTCCGATCACAGCTGCGCACTCACGTTGTCATTTGACAGCGTGGGAACCGCCCGGTGTTCGGGGGGCCGAACCTGAACAGTAACACGGACTTCCTGGTGAAGTCCATGTTCGGTGTCTATGCCCGAAAAGTAAGTGTTCGGTATGGACGCCGAACTTGACTGTTCGGGGTTTGCCCATCTCTAATTGGGACCACCCCCACCCTGGAAAGCTCCACTGGAATGGAATGATTAAACAAAAGGGATCAGAGCTAGCTCCAGTTATTGCTGTTACAGACATGTAGCAGCTGTATAGCACAGCCGACACCCAACATGTATGGGACATGTATCTCAGATATTGGGAAGGGTTTAAAAACAACATGATAAATACCATTATCCATCGCGAGAAGGAGCTACGCAGAATACTATTTTATATGGATTTTATTTAATAAATAGTATGCAGTAAGCTCCTCTGTACCCTCTAGTGGTGGCAATATTTATGTAGGGATTTGGAACTTTGTGCCAGAAAAAAATAGTTTCAAACACCCTAAGGTTTAATTAAAAAAAAATAATTGGTGCACAAAAAAACAAGAATGGTATTGATGGTTAGACTTCTGTGAACCATATAGAAGCCTATGCAATAAATTCACCCAAAGGGGTACAAACGCTGTAAACTGTTACATATCCCCACCATGTGAATATGGCTTACATAGTGACACAGTAATGTAATGTAATGGAGTCCTGATATAAATTCACTTAATTTTCTACTGTCAAACTATGGAGACATTTACATTTGTACATTCGTCAAATATTCAAAGTGATCTTTCATAACGGAGACATTTTATTATAGCTGACATTTCTCTGACATTTTCTTTTAAAGGAGAAATGAAGGTAATTTGTTTTTCATGATATCAGATTTATTATTTAGCATTTTTTTTTACTTAATTCTTTTATTTATTTTTTTTACTTCAGTAGACAATAGCCGCTAACTTTTGAAGCAGGGTCACCAGGTAGCCTTGCTTCTATGGGTTTATAGTAAAACGGTTATTTCCAAAACAGCAAGTTACCCCCTATCTAGAGGACAGGGGAAAGCATGCTGATCATTGGCGGTGTTATCACTGGGTCCCCGAACGATCCCAAGAATGGGGCCATGCAGAGCCCCATCTGAATGGAGCAGAGGAGTGCATGCTCCACCTTCACTCCATTGTCTATGGGAACTTCCTAAAATAGCGGAGTGCTATATTCAGCTTTTTCTGGTGGTTGCAACATGCACAGAAGAGTCTCTGCATAGTCCCAACGGCCAAATCTCTATTTTGGTTATAACTCTGAAAGTGTACCTGTCCTTATAAGGCGCCATTAATTCTGCAGCACTTAACAGACATCATTCATCATCACCGTCCCCATTGGGGCTCACAATCTAAATTCCCTATAGTATGTCTTTGGAGTGTGGGAGAAAACCGGAGAACACGGGGAGAACATACAAACTCCTTGCAGTGTTGTCTTGGTGGGATTTGAGCCCAGGACCCCAGTGCTGCAAGACTGCAATGCTAACCATGAGCATTACGCCTACACTACTGTGCTGTCAAGCAGGTCTTGATCCCTGTCACACAAACTTTGAAGCTAGCGGCATAACCGTCATCGTCCGCAACCCTTGGAGCTATCCTTATTCAGGGAAGCATGCGTAGGGATTCGGGGGACAGCTTCTGTTATTTTCATGGGTAGATGTTTTGGATAATTATACTGGGCCATTTATTGATTATTAGGTATTAGTATTTCCTTCTCGCATAAAACCTGTGGCTGTCTGATATATTCATATTTCCTGTACTGGGATGAATTATTTTATTCTCCTTGATACATTACACTACCATACTATTTTTTAGGTCTTTTATTTTACACTGTATTTTGGCATGACAATTTCCTTGAATCAAATTTTTCAATAAATGAATTGTATCTTAAAGCTCCAAAGTGCCAGGTAGTACGCCTATCATTTGGCACATCAATGCGAGCTTGACCAAAAGTTGCTGAGTCTGCAGGTTTATCAGAGGCTGACACTCCGGTATTAGCCATAACCCACGAGATGTGGAGGGGCCATGGAGGCACAAACCACAGGACGACCCTCACTTGCAAGAGGAGTAAGGACCAGAAGATCTCTGAAAATGACTCGCTGCCACAAGTGATGTTGTCTCACAAATGGTTAGGAACCGAACCAGAGGATGGTCTGAGTGCTGACGACACAGATGGTTACCCAAGGTAAACAGTGACGCGAGGAGATTGTTTGCACAGACACCAGGGTTGGCAAATCGGCACGGTGCCCTGTGCTCTCAGATGAAGCAGGTTCACACTGACCACATGTGCGACAGACAGTCTGGAGGCATGGGAGATTGCTGCCGCAATCATCCTTCAGCAATGCACCGTTTGATGGGTCAGTAAATGGAGAGCAGGCTGGGCTACTTCAAGCCCTCCATGTGCTTGGCAGAGGTGCCTATGCATTTTTAGTAAGCAAATGAGTCATGTCCTTGGAGAACATGAGCTGTGGGTTGGCTGGGTTCTCTAATGAGGAAAGCCAAATCATGTCTGAGTGTGTCAGAATCTTCAGATAGATGTGGAGCATGTCGAGCTGGCTGGCCCGTTCCCCAACTGATCTGATTGGCAATCGGGCACATGTTTCGCTCCATCCACCAACGGTCACGTTGCCGACACTATCAGGAGTTGCGGATCGCTTTGAAGTGCTGGTTAGGAGGAGATCTAGAACCATTTCAGCGCCTCATCGGACACCGCCAGCGTTGTACATAGAAGGTCAAAGGCTATGAGCCAGACACTACTGTTCAATTTTGACTGTTTGACTAAAATCCACTTTAATTTTGGTGTATCAAATACAGGACCATTGGTTAATGCAAATGATTCCATGATGATTTGATTAAGCGTTTCGCGACATTCGAACTTTTAACAAACAAGTATTCCAATGGAGAATTTCATCATTTCCAACGGATTGTATGGGTGGTCCCTTATTTGCTAAAGGAGTGACAGTATTGATATATAATAATATTTTTATTTGATTTTTTTTTCTTTATGTTTAACACTTTTATTTTATTGGACGGATGAAATATGCTAATTTTTTGAGACAGGATTTTTGGGTTTTCATGAGCTGTATGCCAAAATCATCAGTATTAAAACAATAAAAGACCTGAAAAATTTCAGTTGGTGTGTAATGATTCTAAAATATATGAAAGTTTAATTTTAATCATTACATTATGGAAAATAATGAAATTTAGCACTATATGCTAATTTTTTGAGAAGGACCTGTACATATACCTGCTACCCTGGGATGAATTTTTTTGCTCCTCCCTGAACCCAGCATACCTTCATGTCTCCTCTTTTTTATGTCTTGCTTAATGTACACTGTATACAGCATGTATATTTGACTGTCTTGTATGCAATTTTTCAATAAATGAATTTTGTATTTTTAACCCCACAAGTGGCTCAGGTAGTGCAGCTCATCCAGGATGGCACATCAATGCGAGCTGTGGCAAGAAGGTTTGCTGTGTCTGACAGCGTAGTATCCAGAGGCTGGAGGCACTACCAGGAGACAGGCCAGTACACCAGGAGATGTGGAGGGGGCCATAGGAGGGCAACAAACCAGCAGCAGGACCGCCACCTTCACCTTTGTGCAAGGAGGAACAGGAGGAGCACTGCCAGAGCCCTGCAAATGACCTCCAGCAGGCCACAAATGTGAATGTGTCTGCACAAATGGTTAGAAACCGACACCATGAGGATGGTCTGAGTGCCTGACGTCCACAGATGGGGTTGTGCTCGCAGCTCAACACAGTGCAGGACGCTTGACATTTGCCACAGAACACCAGGATTGGCAAATTCGGCACTGGTGCCCTGTGCTCTTCACAGATGAAAGCAGGTTCACACTGAGCACATGTGACAGACATGACAGTCTGGAGACGCCGTGGAGAGTGATCTGCTGCCTGCAACATCCTTCAGCATGACCGGTTTGGCAGTGGGTCAGTAATGGTGTGGGTGGTATTTCTTTCAAGCCCTCCATGTGCTCGGCAGAGGTAGCCTGACTGCCATTACGTACCGAGATGAGATCCTCAGACCCCTTGTGAGACCATATGCTGGTGCGGTTGGCCTGGGTTCCTCCTAATGCAGGACAATGCCAGACATCATGTGTCTGGAGTGTGTCAGCAGTTCCTGCAAGATGAAGGCATTGAAGCTATGGACTGGCCCGCCCGTTCCCCAGACCTGAATCTGATTGAGCACATCTGGGACATCATGTTTCGCTCCATCCACCAACGTCACGTTGCACCACAGACTATCCAGGAGTTGGCGGATGCTTTAGTCTGGTCTGGGAGGAGATCCCTCAGGAGACCATCCACCGCCTCATCAGGAACATGCCCAGGCGTTGTACAGTAGGAAGGTCATACAGGCACATGGAGGCCACACACACTACTGAGCATCATTTTGACTTGTTTTAAGGACATTACATTCCACTTTAATTTTGGGTGTTACTCCAAATCCAGGCCTCCATTGGTTAATAAATTCGATTTCCATTGATGATTTTTGTGTGATTATGTTGTCAGCACATTCAACTTTGTACAGAACAAAGTATTCAATGAGAATATTTCATTCATTCAGATCTAGGATGTGTTATTTGGGTGGTCCCTTTATTTTTTTGAGCAGAGTATATATATATATATATATATATATATATATATTTGGATTACTTTTTTGTTATTGCCTTTAGTCATTTTTTTGCAAAGGTTTTATGCAGGTGTGGAAAAACGCTTTAAAAAATACTTTATTTTAACCTCTTCATGACGGAGTCCTTTTTCGTTTTTGCATTTCTGTTTTTCGCTCCAGTTCTTCCCAGAACCATAACTTTTTTATTTTTCTGTCAATATGGCCATGTGAGGGCTTGCTTTTTGCAAAACGAGTTGTACATTTGAACGACACCATTGGTTTTACCATATCATGTACTAAAAAACGGGAAAAAAAATCCAAGTGCGGTGAAATTGCAAAAAATGCTAAAAGCTAAAACTGACCTGCCATTCTGAATCTCCAGGTCATTACGAGTTCACAGACACCAAACATGTCTAGGTACTTTTTTATTTAAGTGGTGAAAAAAATCCAAAGTTTGTTAAAAAAAAACAAAAAAACATTGCATCATTTTCCAAGACCCGTAGCGTCTCCATTTTTCGTGATCTTGGGTTGGGTGATGGCTTATTTTTTGCATGTCGAGCTGACCTTTTTAATTTTGGTGCAAATACAATCTTTTGATCACCCGTTATTGCATTTTAATGCAATGTTGCGGCGACTAAAAAAACGTAATTCTGGGGTTTTTAATTTTTTTCTCGTTACGCCATTTAGCGATCAAGTTAATTCTTTTTTTATATTGATAGATCGGGTGATTCCAAACACGGCGATACCAAATATGTGTATGTTTGATTTTTTGATTGTTTTATTTTGAATGGGCAAAAGGGGGGTGATTTGAACTTTTAGATTTTTATTTTTTTTTTAATATTTTTAAAAATGTGTTTTTTTTAACTTTTGGCATGCTTCAATAGCCTCCATGGGAGACTAGAAGCTGCCATAACCGATCGCCTCTGCTACATACAGGCGATGATCAAAATGAACAAAAGAGACAATTAAATCAAAGTTAATAAACTATTAGAACTTCTATTTTTTAACGCATTCTCTCCATACCTCCCTAAAACTTTTGTACAGTGCTATATATTTGATAATACTGTATATATAATGACACAAATTACATTTTTATTAAAACTAACTAAATAACTATTATATATATAAGAAAATAAATCAAGTTAACAATTTATTGTCCAGCAAACTATAAGAAAACCTGAGAGCGGATTTCCCGTAGTTAACAATAGCAGAACACAAAGTTTCCATTGATTTGATATTAAACATCAGAATGGAATGGTGATGATGTAATCTGTATGAATTCAGGCTGCTATGGTTCTCGGTTGGTGTGACTATCTTCACTGGGATATGAATTGCTGCCTACCCCAAGAATAAAGAGAAAAATGACTATGACAGGAGGAGATATCAGAGCAAGAAGTGTCTGTCTTGTCGCAAATCTAATTATCTGCTGGCGACCTGCCTCTCATCGATGGAATTCATGCGCTAACACACCGGCCTTATTGGCTGATCTTGGGTAAGAAGGGTCATTTTTAACCTCCAGACCTTATACTGCTGTAATCCAGGTTTCCGGAAATCTCCCGGATCTCCAACAAGAGTCTATTTCCCCAGCTATGGATGGACGAGACACCTGATAGACTCTGACCTGCATAAGCTCGGCTGATCCCTCACCGGCTGGAAATGGTGCAGAAAAACATAACTTTGTTCTAAGAGGATGAAATCTGATATTATACAGTTTCCCGATGCTATGAAGAAGACTTTTCAGAGAAGTATGATGGACTTTACATGGCACAAGGAGCTCTCACCACCTAAACCCAATTTATAACCCAAATCTTTGGAAAGGGATCTCTAGTCCCGTGTTATTTGGTCAATGAGTGCATTATTCGAGACACAACATAGTACAGAGGAGAAGGGTGAGACAACAACTTTTGTCTGAAAACAGATGACATTTTTGAGAATGGTTGTCAAAAACTTTATCAGGAATATTCCTAAATTCGGCTGCCATAGGTAACGGTTTTGATGTTGCCCATAGATTTTATATGTTCGATATATTTCTTACCTTTTTTTTTCTCCATCTCAAATTATTGTTATAAAAGGATACAGGCTTCCTCGGTGTAAGGAACAGCCGAGATGGTTCCACTCAACATGTAACTATAGAAGGAGACTTCCAAGGTGTAACAATACGAAGAGTTGTCCAGAAGACCTCCGAGAAATCTCCTGCCAGTGCCGGCTTTCATAGTGTCTCTATTGAAGGAGGTGCTTGACTGCAAGAGAAAAAAGTAAAGGTAACATTTAGGGTCCATGCAAGCCTACATAATATGCAGCAAGGTTCAGGTTCTCCTCCCACTATTCATGGGGCCAGGGAGATACACAATGTGGACACCTCCACATCACACTCAGGAGCATTTATTCTAAGTCCATATGCAAATTGTTTCTCCAGAGAGGAAGAGGACTAGAACTCTAGTGCCACCTATTAGAAGTAACGATCCTAAAAGTCAATATCGACTCTCTAACGAGCCTTGCCACATGTTTTAGGATAAAAACCAAAACCTCAATTTGCAGACACTGTGTTTCAGGGTACTGCCTGTTATGTTTTGGTAGCTGAGGAGAGTAAGCAAAAATGGAAATACACCAGAGAGGCTGGAACTTATTGGATTGCAGTAACCTGAACTAACCACATAACTAGAGGTAGCCGTGGAGCGTTCCTACGTTGATCCTAGACACCTCGTCACAGCCTGAGAGATAACTACACCTAAAGGCAGAAAGATGAAAGCTATCTGCCCCGGAGCAGATTCCCAAAGAAAATAGGAAGCCCCCAAACATGTAATGGCGGTTAGACAAGAAGAAGCACGGACACAGACAGAAAATAGAATGAGCAAACACTGGGGCCCAATCTGTCTAGACAGAAAAGTACAGGAAAGGATACTCACTGCAATCCCAAAAAAACCCTAAAAAATACCAACTCTACTGATTGCAAAATCACCTGAGATCACACAACCTCTACCACCTAAATCAGTTCTCTGGTGTAACAAAATTAAGCCGCAGCCACTGAAAAAACAGGAAAAAGCAAATGAACAAACAACAGTGGCTCCAGATAATCCCTGGAGGGGACCTGGCTGACCTCCACAGAAGTGCAGGGAACAATGCAAAAAGCAAGCACAAAAATAAAAGCAGAAAATATCTTATCTGATAGCAGAAGATGCAGACAAGACTCAGCAAGCTTCCAAATGAACCAGGAACCACAATTGAGACAAGAACAATTGATCACCGGCAACCATCATGGGAGGGAACCTCCCTTATATCAGACCTGTCCGTGATCCCATATTGCCATTCCTCGCTGAAAGGTTCAGTACTGTCAGTAACCACCAGAGGGAGCCTCTGCTCACAAACCATTTTTAGCACATTCACAATAACTGCCCTCGTCAGTGCAAAGTGTGAGATCTGGTATGGCTGGGTGAGAAGTGTCTGACCAGGATCCAAGGGTTTAACGTTTCTCCTTGCAAAGCTTGACATGTCAAGGAGAAGAGACTTTTAAGCCTTGCAGTGCTCCTCTGGTAAATATGCAAATTGTCTCTTCAGTGCAAACTGTGAGATCTGGTTTGGCTGGGTGAGAGGCGTCTGACCGGGATCCAAGGGGTAACGCTTCATCCAGCCACTTCCATTAGGTGGCACTAGAGTTCTAGTCTTCTTCCACTATGAAGAGACAATTTGAATATTTCCTAGAGGAACATTGCAAGGCTTAAAAGTCTCCTCACCTTGGCATGTTACCCCTTGATTTTAAGTCCATAGACATTAATATGGAGTCTGTCTCCACTTTGCAGCTTTAAAAGCTTCCACAATTGTCCTAATTTCTCTACGGGGGAGGTTGAACCTTGAAAAACAAGCCCAAAGCATTATCCCTCCTCCACGAAACTGTATTGCAGGTACAATGCGGTCGGGGGTAACGTCCTCCGGGCATTCAACAAACGCAGACTTGTCCATCAGATGTCAGATAGAAAAGTATGATCCTTCAATGCACAGAACACGACTCTTCCAGAGTCCAGTGGTGGCAGCTTTACACCATTCCTTCCGACGCTCGGCATTGTGCTTGGTGATGTAAGGCTGCGTGCAGCTGCTCAGCCATGAAGCTCCAGGCGGAGGCGCAGTATTTGTGCTGATGTTAATACCAGAGGAGGTCTGGACTCTACAGTTATGGGGTCAGCAGAGTGTTGGTGACTTTTCTGCCCTTTTCCTCAGCACTCGGTGACCCCGCTCTGTAACATTACGAGGTCTCCACTTCATGGCTGAGTTTCTGCGGTTCCTTCCATTTCTCAATAATATCACTCACAGGTGATGGAGGAAGCTTTAGCAGGGAAGAAAGGTCATAAATGGATTTATCGCACTAGTGGCTCCCATTACAGGATCGCGCTGGTACTAGTAAGCTCTTTCACACAGTCCGTTTTGTTACACGTTAGTAAAGAAAGTGTTCTCTGTTATATTTTGTAAATCGGGCTTTATGTTTATATGTAATTTTTGAATTATTTTTTTCATATCACAAACTTTATTAAAAAAAAAACAATTAGTAATCCTGCAATTTTCCCACTGTTCAGTGGGGCTTTTTTTAGGCTCATACTTCCTGTCCTTTCAGGAAGCGTTTACAGAAGTTTCATTACCATAAGAGACAGGATTACAATCCCTGATAACATCTCATTATACAGCTGACAACAGAAGATTTAACAATCATAAAAGGTAATTAATGTAATTAATAAAGATGTTCCCTTAATTTTTATAGCAGACAACGGTGGCAGCACGTGCAACTGTCCTTGGAGAGAAAAGACCCAGCCCTTTTTAATCCCTTTCTCTATAAAATTGGATGGTGATACATTTTCCAGTAGTCCCTGCCCAGGAGGAACTTGTTTAGAGGAAAAATATCATGGAAAAAAATGTGGAGGAGGTAAACAAACATTACAATTAGTTGGAAAAACCCAGCTCCAGAAAGTTTACAGAGGTGGAATCACATTTTTTATGCTTCCATTTCCATTACTTTTGGAGGCCATTTTTTTTCCAAAATTTGCCGCTATTAAAAGACATCCAATAGATTTTTTTGTTGTAAACATAGTGTGTCCTGACAATTGCTGCTAATACTAATGCGTTGAAAGACTGTTGACAGATAATACTGCTCATTTTCTAAGTGCAGATTATAGAAAAATCTATGTAGAGAGCAGCCAATGGCAAAGATTAATCTGGCCACCGATTATGGTGTTGGTTGGGTTTTGCTCCTGAAAGGGGCTGGAATTCGTTGCCATATACAGGACCCTTGGGCAAGTGCAGAAAGTCACTAATGTAAAATTAATCCATATTATTAGTTTTCTTATGCTATGATTTTAGACATCATCGAAAAGAGTCACTAATGAAACCTATCCTCCTTCTCAGACCAGACTCCGGCATATCCGACAAGTCCATATATCACCACAACAATTAATATGAGCAGAAGCAAATTACAGAATAATTCTTATGTCCTCCTTCTCTGTCACTGATATATGGAGTAAGGTGAGAACTCATTTATTTTTTTGGCACTGCCTGACCTTGGTTCACAGAGACGAAGAACGCAGGAACTTAGAGAATGGAGAGAAGAAGACTTGTCATGGGGTTGTTCAGGCCAAGGTACATCCATGAACTGAGAAGATATGCTGCTAAGGTCAACTATATCTTTGTGAAGGACTAAATTAAGAAAGATCAAAACTGAATGTTCCATTTTGTGCTTGTAACTCCATCTTGTGGTTTATGAGATAAATTCTGTTACTTAACAAGGCTATAGTTCCTGGCCGATATGAAGAAGTAGAGTAAAGGTCATGGGCTGTAATAAAACCAGACCACTCCAGTTTGGACAAGATATAAGATACTCTGGAGAATAAGTACGCTATTGTTCGCTTCTATGGTCACGTGGATATGACGATATATGTAGTTTCCAGTCTTCCTGTATTTTCATTGGTTAAATGTTGTAGGTGTGGTTCTATACTATTGGTTGAAGTACAAACCTACTAAATACTATAAAAGATGATGATGTAATACATGGGATAGGAATCTGTTTCGATTCTCCCAGACGGAAACACGTGTCTGTTTGGTTATTTATGTTGCTAGCAGCGTTCTGTTTATTAATTTGGAAATCACTAGGTCAACCGTGAAGGGTCACTTAGATCCTACCTCAACATCTTCACCACCGATACACTGCATGGACTGGGGAGGCACAACCTGAGGGTCTCCAGCTGTTTATTTCATCAGTTCAGGCATATTCCAAAACATAGGACTATCCTCAGGGGAGGGTCAAATATTGGCATTATCCATCTGCAACATTCAATAAATTACTTGGAATCATTGATTCGGCCAAGGACGAACATACTATTGATGCAACCTGTGCAGCCGCACAGGGGGCCAGAACGCAAAGGGCCAACATCTAGCTCCAAAGCTAGAGGAATTGTGCAATATGATGAGTTATTGGAAAGCAAGCTGCCCTTCTATTGTTCTTGTACAAGGACCCTCTTCTGTATGTGTGCGCCAATGGGTACAGCAGAACAGCAAATCCTACTAATCCTCCAAGCACACATCTCTGTATACATATACCTATTTATTATCCTCTAAGAAAGCAACGCAGATGTTCTTCCATAAAGGCGCTATCCAGGTTTGGCACAAAAATCTGCAGTCACCCTATGTAGCTGCAGACTTGTGAATCCTCATAGTGCGTACATTGCACACTGTCAGGATTCGCCAGTGCCGGGAGCGAGCATGTGATCGCAAGTATGGGATATGCATAGTGCCAGTCACATTCCGACCAGACGTGTGCGGCCTTGCTCAATACAAGTGAATTTAATCTTTAAACCATTAACCTTTCACTTTAGGGACTTTTTTTCCTATTTAAATGCCTGTATTTTTGGCTAAAAATCATTTTTGCAATTGTGTTTCATTAAAAAAACAATTGCATCGTTTGCTTCTTCAGCCAGACAACCCCTTTAAATTCACACTTCAGCTATGAAAACACACAGAAAACCTTTACTGCATTTTTCCCAGAGCCGGATCTTAAAAGAACATTTTGATGTGTTTCTCACAAATTCTAGCACCTTCTGCCATCCAGTCCATCCCTTCTGCCACCTTGCTCACTCATTGCAAAGATTCATTTTGCTGCCTTATTCAGAGTGACCTTTAATTTAATTTTTATTTGATAAATCTATACTGCACATGAAAATAAGCAATTATGTAATACATCTTATCAGAGAAATCTGCTTCTTTCTCCTCCTGGACTGATCATTCATTCATAAAATCTCAATTCACAGATGAAAAGTGAGATAGGAGAAGACAGTTGGTGCTCATATAGTTCTATGGAGAACTGTAACTGTCACTCCTCCCCTCTCCATAGAACTTTATGAGCACCAACTGACATATCCTTTCTCAGTAATAGGAAAATTAATCTTCATCGAATATAGATTTTACCTATAAATTGAGAGTCAAATATCAGTCCAGGAGGAGAAAGAAGCAGATTTCTCTGATAACATATATTAAAATGACATTAAAATGACATTTTCTGTAAATACTCAGCCTAACGCGTAATGGCTAGTTGGCACCCAGCACCCGTGGCACATGTCCTCCCAACCACCTATTGTCCTCCTTCCATGCCCTCCATTACCTGCTATTTTGCCGGATCGGATCGGATCACCTATAGCACAGGGTTACGGACCCCATAGATAAATCTGGCCCGGATAAAGCAAATCTGTGCTGAAAAATGCCGGATTACCAAATTTTTTCTTACAGGAATGTAACAGATATATACGCTTTTCTATATGTGCACGGATATGTTAGTATTAACCCCTTTTATGCCGTCCCTTAACCCCATATCCGCCCCAGCTTAGTCTTACTGTTTGCATCTCATAAATTACCAGATATCTCCGGCAGCGCAGACCCCCTGATGAATACCACCTTGGGGAACTTAAAATGGAGCAGACGCTGAATAAATGACATATAAGTGGTAAATTCCAATTTCACGTTCCGTGCGCCCGGCTCTGGCAGTTAATTTTAAAACAACACCCCGAGGTCAGGCAGGATTGGACTCTCTGCCACCATATGACAAGGCTGTCCTATTTATTTCAGTTTTTCTTCAGGGCTATGTTCCTAGTAGAGAAACTGGGAAAAACACACATCTTTTACAGTCTGTTAGTCTCTGTCACTAATACACGCCTGCAAAAATCTGTGTGTTATATCGGCACGGCCAAGAAGAGCCTCGTGCCCGTAGGACACAACGAGTGGCTGGATCTTTCCAGTAGAAAATATCAAAATCGGCCTCGGAAGCATTTTTTTTTTTGTTAGATTGAACTGTATTTATTTTTCAATTGTCCTAGAAAATATTGCAAAGTGGTCTACTACACGCTTCACTTGTCCAGCGACGGACCTGCTAGTCAGCGGAGCAAAATGTAGCATGTGTAGAATGTCACGGTTCTACTGCGCACACGAGATAATTAACCCCTTTTTGACAAGGCCCTCTTTTGTTTTTTTTTTTACAGAATTTATTTTTTTTGTGCTTTCATTTTCTCCTTTCCTGCAAGAACCATAACTTTTTTTCAATTTTCCATCAACGCAGAATTATTTATCGCAGGACGAGTCGCGGTTTCAGATGACGCCATTTGCTTTACTGTGTATAATAAACTGGAAATAAAAGAATTCCAAATTGGGTAAGGCGGTGAAAAGTTCTGCCAATTTTTTCTGGGTTTTGTTAAAACTGAATTTATTGATCGGCTAAAGGACCTGACAGAATGATTCCTCTGGTTAATACGGTTACAGCGATACCAAACTTATATAGATGGCTTTCATTATTGTTTTTAAAATTCGGAACTTTGCAAACAAAAAAAATTTGTTTTGTGTTCCTCTTTCCCGAGATCCGAAACTTATTATGTTTTTGTCTATGGGACTGTGTGAAGTCTTATTTTTTATTTTTTTTGCATGCCGAGGTGTTGTTTATTTTTTTTTATATACCTTTTTGGGGTACATTAGATTTTTTGATTGCTTTTTATTGCATTTTTTTTTGAAGGAGCACCGAAAAAATAAAAATTCTGCCATTTTGATTTTGTTTCTTTCCAGAGTTTATTGCATGCTTTAATTAATTTTATATTTTTTATAGATCAGACTTTTATCGACTAGGCAATATCAAACATTTACTTTATTATTTTGTCTTCTTTTTAATAACATTTCAAAAATTAATTTTAAGTTCCCCTAAGGAACTAGATGCTGCAATTGTTTCATTGGTATAACTGCGATACATTATGATTGCAGTTTACTGTAAAGAAAAAAACAGTTTCTTTGAAGCGGACGGAGCATTCCACGATGCATGTTGAAGTGGTTACAGTACAATAACTCTCATGAACTTATCCTCTGCAGCAGAGGTGATTCTTAGCCTTCCTTTCCTGGGGCGGTTTTCTTGACTTCAATTGAGGATACCTTCGAGATTCTAGACCTTCATGCTTAAAGCAAACTACAGACAGTGTCAGGTTGGTGCCATTACACTGATTTAAATGATACCTGGGATGATGAAATCCATCTTGTAGTTGTTGTTTAATCTGTATGTGCAGTTTTCAGTTAATGAGATTCTCGTGCTTCGGGGCGGCCTGTGGGCGGGTCTTTATTTGGTGCTCTGTTCTCCTATTCATCCTCATGGGCTTAAATAACAGGTCACTGAATCTCCTATTTTAAATACTCCATTTGAGCAGTTTATATTGTGGTCTTTAAAAAAAAATGTAACTACAGCAAAATGGTGCCGGCAGTGGTGCATGTGCAGTAGCATCTATTGCTTGCTGATACATGCTACTGCAGATGCACTGCCGGCGGCACCATTTTGTTAGTGGGAAAAAAATTTGGCTGCGGCAAAATGGTGTCAGTGGCGGAGCTTGTGCAGTAGCAACAACCCAGGTATAATTTTAAGGCCGGGATCACACATGCGAGGAATACGGCCGAGTCTCACATGTTAATACCCGGCCTCGGGAGTAAAGTGTGCCGCCGCATAGCAATACATGAAGCCGCACGCTCCGCTCTGGAGGCTGGCGGCAGTTTTGGGTATTAACATGTGAGACTCGGCCGTATTTCTCGCATGTGTGATCCCGGCCTAATCAGCATAACGGCGCCAACCTGACAATGCTTGTAGTTTACTTAGCAAAATTCCAATGACAGGTTCCCTTTAAAGAAATGATGGATTGTCGTTTCTTTTGTCCTAGTTGAGTGGTTCTTGACAGTTGTTGAATAGGGCTCAGCACTATAGCGAGCTGAGCACCAATATTGACACTGCAAAGCACTCCTTATGGTCACAAACACTTTCTGAATGATGGTGATTCCGCAAATGAAACCGTCAAGGTTCTAGCAACTTTATGGATTGATTGACCTTCATGTCTTAAAGAACTGATGGTTTACTGTTTCTCTTGGTTTAATTGAGGGGTTCTTGCGACATTCTGGCTTAGAACAGTTGTGGAATAGGGCTCAGCAATATATGGAGCTGTTCTGTTGGTCGCAAACATTTTCTGAAGGCCGGTGATTCCACAAATTAATGTTCTTCGGAAGCCATTCCAGGTAAAGACGTGATTAACCTAGAGGAAGAATGCTGAGGGTGATACGATACGGCTTAAATAAGAGAACATCTAACATGCTGAGTGATTAGCACTGTATTATCATGCCATATGTGCGCGATTGATCGATTTATTGTGTGTTGCACCATATTTATCTACACCTGAATAAAAGCATCCTACAACACCACGGATAATTCTCCCCCATCATTCCTATGTGAATGGGATCTTGAGCCAATCCAGGAGATTCACGGCCACTGACGTCCAGGTTACAGAGCTGTTTATAGGGTAAATCAACCATCTCTAACCGGGTTATGTCCAGCTGTGCGCCATTCACTTATCCACTCACTGGAGGGAGAAAACGTCAAAGTTAACAAACCGCTACAACTTTGTTAAGTGCAGCGCCGGACGGGTAATATAATGCGCTCAGTTTTTCTGTCAGCAGCTGACAATTCATCCTTTTAAAGAGGCACGGGCTCTGGAGCATCTTTGAAGTAGACGAGATTGAAGCCGAAGTGAAAATCATTCATTCCGTGCTTAGTATATTGTGACACCGTCCTGTGATTAGAATACAGATCAGCGCGCTCTACGCGGAGACCGGGGCAGAGGAGCTGGTTCCCTGCTGGGACTCATTCACACGGGGGGTTTTTCGTGTGTTTTTATTTTGGTTATTGAGGTCTATAGTGGAAAATACTAAATAAACGGCATATTAACCAATGCACGAGTCTTAAAAAAACGGATAAAATGCCTCTAATTAACAGTGCACAGTGTGGCTCGAATAGATTCACAAATTTTGCAGGAAAAATTAAGTTTTTGTGATTTTTTTTTTTTTATGCCATTTTCATCTGAGTTTAATGAGGATTTTCACTTTCAAGAAAGTTGACCCCAAACACTCTAAGGTAAGATATCTAAAATAACAAATATAGTCGGGTACATGCACCAGATGTCACTTTGACAGAACGCATCATCTCTGTGGCTAGCTAGCCGGCGGTAGACGCACCACCCATCAAACTCAAGTGATTGGCTTGCAGCAGTGATGCATGCTGTTGGGGTGATGTCACTGCTTCAGATAAAACACAGAGATCCGAGCAGCGGTAGGAAGCTGGCGCTGCACTCGGGGAGGGTGAGTTTTTGAAACTGCAAGGAACAGATAAGCAGCGAGTGCATGAGAGTTCAGAAATCTTACTCGCTTTTCTGGTACTGTAAAACGCTGCTCTTTTTCATGAAAAAAATTCAAGAAAAAACACAATGAACAAGCCGCAAGTTTATGTGCAAGCAACACCTTGCCTGAATATATGAAAACTAAGTAAGTTTTTCATAGATATGAATATGTTCATGTTTTTGAGCATTTTCTGGGTGCATTTTTAAATAGTTTTTGGATTTTCCCAGCGCCAAATCTGTCTGAAAAAAACACTGTATGACCATACCTGAATAGTATTCATCACTTTATCTACCATTATAGTTTCTCCTTTACGAATATACTACACTTTTTTCTGGAGCCATTTACAAATTTAGCTAAAAAGCAACTGCACTTCAAACCAAAACAAACCCCACAAAAATTCCATTTTGTGACATTTTAGTGGAACATTTGACTAAAAAGTTGCAAAAATAGCTAAAGACAATAGTAAAGAGAATTTTTAACTTTGCAAGAAATTCATGAGCTGCGTACGCCATTTTGAAGTATCGTGCACAAAAAAAAGTCAACAAGTACCTTAAGACCTTCATCCAGATTTTTTTTTTTTTAACATTCATTTTCTTTCTAAATGCAAGGTTAAGCAACAGTCTACATAATCTTCATTAAAGAAAAAATTCTGTCATTTTGCTGTTGCAGATTGTCTTTATTTCCTTTACCTAGCTACGGTAAATGCTCTGCAAAAGTTACAAACCCATACTCCTTCTTCTGACAGGTCTCTCTGCTCTCCCCCTGGCTTCTTTCATTCTTAAATCTAGCAGTAGGGATGGATGGAGTTGTTATCTCGACATATTGACGGGAAGAAAGCATGTACAGTCTCAGGGAGGGGAGAGAAAACAGGCTGCAGATATGGAGGAAAGCACATTAAAGGGAATCTGTCACCCTAAATTGGCGGGATATTTAAATGATGGCAGTCAGGTCAGATGGACGGTGTTTTGGGTACTTGCCTTAACATGTTGTTCGCCGCTGTCTCCATTATTTCTGGGAATTGTAGTCGTTGCCCTCCATATAACGCGCCTGCGCATTGCAATCTTGAATTGCGCAAGCGCAGTATGCTTTGCCCACAGATTGCAATGCGCAGGCGCGTTATATGGAGGGCAACGACTACAATTCCCAGAAATAATGGAGACAGCGGCGAACAACATGTTAAGGCAAGTACCCAAAACACCGCCTATCTGACCTGACTGCCATCATTTAAAGATCCCGCCAATTTAGGGTGACAGATCCCCTTTAAGAGAAAATTAGTGCAGAATAGAAGATGTGCTGATATACAAGCTAAGGAAGACAGAATCACCCTTAACTCTCACAGAACTCACATCCAGCCTATATTACTGGAAGGGACAATCCCACAAGAGAAAAATCTGAAACTCAGATCAAGCTGCAAACTGCATTTCAGAACGTCTGGAAATGAATTGCAGACTTAAAAGGTGCAATTTTATTCACTATAATCAGTTTTCCTGTGTCAAAAATGTCAATAGGCTTTAAATAAACTTATAGTCACACAAAAAAGCACCAAAAAACACAGGAAAAAGCTAAATTCGCATTGAGTATGTGAATTCTTGAGCTAGTCACGTCTGTAAATTGCAGACATAGTGGAATTTTGAGACCAGTTTGGTGCACCTACCACATCGAGGATGGGAACATGTGGTACAGTATGTGCCAACTCTTTGACTTTCATTGGTTTGGTGGCTGTCTGTGTGCAGTATGTTATGCACATGGATTGAAAACACGATCATCCCAATGATCACTTGTGGCGATTTTGCTGACACTTTTACAAAAAAAAAATTGTTAAAACAATTGCATAAAAATGAGTAGTGAAAATACAGCACAAATGTCACATAGGAACGTCATGCATTGTGAGACCTTAAACAATTCCAATCTGGGCCCATATAATGCAAACAGAAGGGACGTCATCATGTGAACAGCGGCCTTGTCCTCATGGTTACACATCCTGCGCAGATCTTATTATAAAGCAGCATAATATCACATTACATTTGCCGCCTACAGCAGGAATAAATGTAGATGATGAACTGCGCTGAGACTCCCAATAAACTGACCTTTGAATATATGAAGACGTTCACAGAATGATCTAATACACCAAGAGACGAAACCCTCTGCTGAAGGGCACAGGAAGCACGTATACATACATATATGGAAGCATATAAATACACATTATATATATATATATATATATATATATATTATGGTATAAGATTTTTTGAAATATAAACCACAGCTGCTACAGAACCTCTTTTAAAGGTGTAAGGAAACAGTAAACCACATCTTGAAAACAGGACATTACAGCAGCTAAAGTCTGTACAAGGTATAAAGATTGTGGCTAGTGTATTTAATCCGTACCAGTCAGTGCACCCAAACAGCGCCCTTCAAAGTGATCCTTATATTTTACCGCCAAGAGTTCCTACATATTACATCATGCTGTGCCCCAAAAAAGCACCAATTCCATTCCATAAGTGCCACCAAATGTCAACCAGTGCCTAAAGAAAGTGACCTAATACCATGTCTGCCAACTAATCCCGGAGACGGTCATTTTTGACCATAGTCAAGCTACCATATGGAGACCAAGACACTTCCACACCTGTCCCCACCTCATCTATGAGTTCTTGCCACCCTAAATATGTGATTCTTTTCATCTCTGGGACATTTCATATTGTCTCAACCACTTGACTCTACGAGAAGCCTAGTAGGTATCTCTTTTTCTGGATGCACTGGGAGCATTGGTAAAGTGTATGGTTTATACAGTGGCAAGAACCAGTCACGAAACTACAGAAACCAGTCTTCTGTCAGGAGGGTTGGACTAGGGTTCCTTCAGCCCACAGGAGATAATGATGATCTCAAGGTCCCAAGGTCCGCCCGCCATCCATACAAAATATAACAAAATCAACTTAGGATTGCATTGTGACATTAGTGGCAATCATTGTAAACATGGGACATATCATTTAAAGGATCAAGTAGGTTATTTGTGAATCATTCCATAAGTAACAAACCCTAGCGGCACATGATTAACTCCAAAGTCACCTCCAAATAGGGTGGTCTTCAGCTAGACCTTTGATTATGTCAGAGGCTGAGCTTACTGTATCTTCTGGTTTTCTGGTGGAATAGTCCAACCTTGTTCCCACTATTCCTTTATTGGTTACATTGAGCTCTCAGACTTCAAGAAACAATCAAATCAATAGAATGTAAATCACATTGGAAATGCATTTTATGAAATTCGCAGGTCCCAGCTGATTTGAACAATTTGCTATTCGATTTGCCTGAATCTCTCCAAAAATACCCGATGACTTTTTTACACATTGACGAAGATTGCATTAGTAAAAGAAGGGTTACATGACATCAGGAGTGACCACTCGGCCTTTTCCATAATGCTTTTCAGCTATCACATCACATGGTATAGCATAGCCAATGAGGATAGACTATCATAGCCTGTATAAAAGCTGAGGCAGAGAATGCAGCAGTTATGTTAGTGTGATTTTCCGATAGTGAGAGGAAGCCACATATACCCAGGGATGAACATTCCATTTGTGCAATCCGTGCAACCGGCTCAACAAGTAAGGGGGCCACATCCACATCCAAAGCAGTTGAAATTGTGCATTATGATGAGCTATTGCACTGCAAAGGGCCCAAGTACTGCTCTTGCACACAGGCCATCTTCTGTCTGTGTCCTCCACTGAGTGTACCTTCCTACTATATCTGGCATTTCTTGCTACATCTTGTTTAGCAAGTGTTAAATATTTGTGGTTGGGAAGATAGTCAAAAGTTAATGTGTTATTAAATATACATGGTAGACAAAAATGTGGCAATGGCAATTGAAGGTTAGTATAAAAAAGCTCAAAAACATAGTATAGACAAAAATGTGGGCGCCACTAGCTGCAGCAAAAACATCAAGACCAAGATTGGCACCAGCCATCCTTTTGCTTCTGGCAAGAGTATTACTGTGGATGAAGCAGAGGGTGTTTTGGAATCTATGACACATCACTCTTCTAAGTCACAGCAGGATGATGTTACCTCTGACAGTGACACCGTCAGTCTGAGTCAGTGTTCTGATAAGAATGGTCTGTCTGATCACAAATAGCTAAGTAATTTTTAAACCATTTTTTTAATTTGCCCTGTTCTACGCTATGACTATCCGTATCAATGATGATGTCACTTTGACATTTCTAAGGCTGTGTTTGTTTTAAAAAGCTTCAGAGGGCTCGCATACAGTCCTAGGTTACCTGACAGTATTCCATACATTTTTTCAGGACAACTAGAGGTTGTGCAATTAAAAAAAAAGTGAAAATTGAAATTTTTGGGAAAAATTAAAAAATTTGTCAAATTCAAATTTCAAAAGATTCAGTCATTGCTACTCAGGACCAAAACATTGATCCTTTCAAAGTGGGCACAAACTCAAAGAAGTTTTATATGCTTGGTGACTTCTTTGTCGCCTTTTCATGTGACACCTAGAATAGGTGTGGATAATTCTTGCACTTTTTACTTTATAGACACAAGGTGAGATTGGTATGATGTCATAAATTGACCATGAGAGGCCTTTACTTATCGTCTTCTAGAAGCTTTGACTGGCATTGTGCCATGCCATAAATGTATGAAATGAGAATGCTCCTTTTATTCAATCCTCTCTGGTCTCTTCTTCTTGGTTCTGTGTCTGCACATAAGACATGGCAGGAAATGACTAACTGAGGCAGGAAGCTGTTTGACCACTTGAGTGTTTTGAAATGGAACCAGGAAGTAAAAATCATTAATGACCGGGTAATTGTCTGAATAGCGTCAACAGGGTCGGTAAAACTAAAGTATTGTTTATTTCATTTTTTATACCAGTCTAAGCAGTTAGGAAACTCTCAAGGAAAACAGCCTAAAATGATAAATGAACACAGCATCAGACAGAAAATAGGGCTCATTCAGACGCCCGACTTTCTCATACGAGTGCTAGCCTTGTTTTTCATGGATAGCACTACTCACAGCTGTAATAGTTAATGGGGCCTTGCACATGTCCATGAGAGTTTAGCGGAAAACCGTGGAGACATATCCAATTTTGATCCAAGGGGTAGATCAAAATTGGTACGGCGAGTCAATAGGTCCATGAAAAAAATCTGACCGCACTTGGATGTCATCCCAATTTCATGGACTGTCGGAAAGGAGAGGGTGAAGAACCTTTTTTTTTAATTTTTTGCTTATTTCTCTACGTACAAGAAGAACCGATGACACTTGGACCACATTCTGATCAGAGCCTGTTCAAAATAATTCTACCTTTTTTTTCGTATGTTAGAAAATTTGACGACTGAATGAACCCTAAGATGTGGCAGCCGTAGGGACGTACAGTAGGGGGCTCGTGCACCCCCACGGCAGCACTTTTACGACTCAATACAAAATAGCACTATATTAAGGCTACGTGCATAAGTCATGGGTCCCAAATGTAGGAGCGGAATCCCAACGTGGGTTAAGAATTTCTCAACAATGAAATGTTACATGACATGAATGTCTCTGTGTCTGGAAGTCTACTAACTAAATTTTGCTTTTATATCAATTTAGTTGCAAAAATTCTAAGACGAGTTGAACCCTCCGGGCGCCGGTTGTGTTTATGTAAGGCAGAACCTGATTTCCTGAACCTGTTGCTTAGCCCAGATTCAATTCTTAAGCCGCAGAACTAAATCCCTTTGAGCTGTGACTCATTTAGGGGAGATTCAGATAAATGAAACCATCTCCAAAGTGAATCCCATTTCACAGCAAACAAGTTATTAACTCGATCTGCCCGGTTTGCATGCGAAAGCCCTGTGCATTATTAATATAATCTGGATTTCTTTTTAGTTTGGTGTGATAAATGCCTACAAAATTGTATCTGCACTTGAAACCTTTTCAGTCCACAGTGCTTGGTAAATCAATCAGTGCTGACAGATGCTTTAAGGAGAGTAATCTTTTCAATGTGTCTGTCAGTGGTTAATAGAACATTGTTTCTCAGCTTGGCTAAGGCTGGGAGACAGTCAATTATGGCCAACGCAGTGGATGCCTGGCAGGCCCAGGAGCAACCTGCACTCGCTAATGGAAATTGCTTAGCTTCATAATCTGTTTTATTTCTATATAGTGCATGATTAAGGCTTGATGTAGAAATGTGTGCACACAGTTTGCAGATTTCAGGCATTTATTTTTACCTTCAAAATAGTCATACTTTGAAGGGTTTCATCATTTTCAAATTTTGCAAAGATCTCACGAATAGAATACATTGGGGTTACATTTACCAATTCTGTGCAACAGTTAAATGGTGCAAACTTCAGTCTGAATATGTGGCAAATGTATCCAGGTGGTTCCTCCTTTGATTATAAAGATACTTTTAATGCAAAAGTGGAGACACCGGCGCTAAACCCGGCACACATACACTAGTGAGTCCACAGGAGGTTGCTTCACGTAAGGAGGTGCAACATCTTAGACATTCAGCGTCATGAAGAATCCAAACAAAATGGTGAAGAGATGGTACAATGTTATCAGGTAACATTTTTTTAATTCATTAAGATTAAAGGCATGGATGCGGGGGAGACAGTTCAGTGGTGGACGATGGCCGTTTCACGTATTCCTTACGTTTGAATGGGTCCAGTTGACCTGGACCCGTTAAAGCGTAAGGAGTACGCGAAATGGTCATCGTTCACCACTGAACTGTCTCCCCCGCATCCATGCCTTTAATCTAAATGAATGAAATAATTAAAAAAATTTTTTTACCGGATAACAGTTGGCCATCTCTTCACCACTTCGTTTGGATTCTTTATAAAGATACTTTATTCCCCAAACTATTAGCCAAAAATGTTGGCGCAAATTTACTGCATATCTTTGAAATCTAAAGAAGTTGTCCAACTTCTAAAGAACTTTTCCAAGTATCAGGGATGAGTTTGACATGGTCTTTTTGTCGTAAACTCTGAAGACGAGTCACGACTTGAAGAACTCGTCATGATGGTCTGGATCAGATGGAAAAGACAGAAAAGTGAACAACTCCACTCAGAAACAAGAGCTCCTGTGAGTCACTATATATAACCGCACTGAAATTAGGGTTGCGGCAAATCGATTCACAGGAACTGAGCCAGTGGCCACATCAGCAATCTGTGGCAGTTGGACGACCATCTATTATCTCTCAGCTTCTGCGGCTCTTAATTTGTTTTCTGGCATGGTGCGATGACATTGTTGCGGCGTGACCCACATATGACGTTGTGCCAGGCCGGCTAACCAAAAGAAGAGCTGGAGATGCCGTCATGTAGGAAGCAGTTCTCAAGGATCCTGTTCAATGGCCATAGATTACTGATATGGTCGCTTGACTGGCTCCTTTGAATCATTTTGCACCAACTCTAACAGTAATCTCTCATATGGTCTGCTGAACTGGTATCTACCGCTAGATGGTCACTGTATTGCGGTAATATTGGTTTTGAGCTTTGTATAAGGTTTTTTCATCTACAAGGTACGGTCATCAGCTGAGTTTCCTATGGTAATTGATGTAAGCTAGCTGTAGAGATGAGAGAATCGATCCACAGGACCCTGGTCCAGTGGACAGGTCAGTATTTCATGGCTGCTGGACCGGAGCGTCGCGCACCTCTGGCTCCTCTTTTGATTAACTGGTCAGTGTTGCGGCATGATGCATAGATGAAGTCACACCAAGCCGACTAATCAAAAGACGATTCAAGGATATCGGCAGGTAGGAGGTGGTTCCCAGGGCTTCTGTCCGGTGGCCATTGACTACTGACCAGACAGCTGGACATAGTGTCCTGAAATTTTTTTTGCCCATCTCTAATTAACTGGTTTGAGGGCCCACTTAAATATATTTTGCCTCCCAACCGTGTTCAATGCATAATTGCACTTCTGCACACTAATTTAGTCTGCAAAAAAAAAACAAGGCCTCCTAGAGCCATGTCAGTGAAGGAAATAGATCTTCTTGGCTGCTGAAGTGCAAAGAGGCAACAACTAAAAAAAAAAATATATATATATTCGGTCATTAAAACCCAAAACAAAGCGGTAATTAGAAGGTAAATTTATGCACCGAGTATCGAAAGACATGACGAGCAAAAGTGTGCCTATTTACGACAAAACCTCACGATGTTACATTTCTCTGCCGGCCTCACCCTATGGGTGCACCAGGTGTAACGTTACCACTCACATAACGCCTTGGAGTATTTTTCTTTAAGAAATCGGTGAGCATATTACTTTTTCTTAGAGTGAAGATCAGGTGAATTTTCCCTGCGATAGTCAATAAAAATAATAGTGTTTATAATGTGGAGAAAATAAAATGGAAATTGGCCGAGGTCCCGCAGTCGGACCAATATTGCTCCCGTACATAGGAAAGAAATGTAATCAGCAAAATGGGTGCGTTAAAGAGGCCCTATAATTACAGTATTATTGCTTTTCCACTGGCGCTATATAGAGTGCAGTAAGGCTTTGTAATACTGAAAACAGTGAAATAAACCCATTTACTGTATGCCTGCCTCATTGATGAGAACACTTCTATTACTTTCCATCAGGCAAATGGTTCTTTTTTTATTATGTCTCCTGAAGTTTGCAGACTCTGCTATTTTAGGTCACAATGACCTTCGTATTTTTATTTTTTTTCTCTTTTTTTTTTCTCGTTAATTATTTCACAGAAATTTTGATGAACAACAATAAAAAAAAAGAAAACAGCAGCGATTCCTAAATGCAACGTCTCATATCCTCCCCGTGTGAAAAACGAAATCTGCTGCATGCAAAGTAACACAAAATAGTTATCAGTTGATCCCGATTAAAACGATGGAAAATAATTTTGTGTTGATTTTTTTTTATGCATCTTTATAGCCTTTTCAGCTTCTTTTTTTCAGATACAGAGCTTCAAATCTCATGCACAAATTTACAAATTTAAAAAGTATCATACTCGCTACCTGCGGCCAACACTAGAGGCAGCATACTGTCATATTGGGTTGTAATGTGCATCTGTATGCAGAAAGCTCCCTCTAGTGGTGGCTGCGGGAAGCCAGAATGTTATGCAATCAATCTATGTCTATGCAGGGTGTTTGGAGTTTTGTATCAAAGAAATATTATATTCATTAGCACAGAATGTTTAACAAGTTCAGATTAAAGGGTTTCCTCTTCTAAGGCTGCAGTTTATTTATAAAAACAAACTGAACTTTATTCATTCTCCCCGGGTCCAACGCCGAGTCTCGGCCGATGCAACCAGAGTCTGTTATTGTCTGCAGCCTTTAAATAGCGCTGCAGCCAATCAGTGAGCTCAGCAGCTCTCAGCTTCTCACACTGTCAACATAGGCAGAGCCGCTGAGCTCAGTTATTGGCTGCAGCACCGTCTACGTGATGTCAGCTCTGCACATAATAGCGGATACTGGGAGCAGCATTGGAGAGTCAACTCTGGAAGCAGGGAGGGTGAGTAAAGAACAGGGGACAGGGGTTTTTTCAAAATCAGAAAACCCCTTTAAATAAATTAAAGATGTTTTTAATGGCAAAAACTAGTATAAGGGTTCATTCAGACGTCAGTTGTTTTCACGGAAGAGAAAAACGGTCTTAGCTTCATCAGTGACATTGTTTAGAGTTTCATCAGTGCCATCCGAGTTTGGTTAGATTTTCAGCAGAGTTTAGACAGAGTTTCATCAGTTTTTCTTGAAAAAAAAGTTTTTCTACATTCTTTTATCCAGCAGTTTGTGAAAAACGGACAGCGTTGTGCGAATATTTCATGGACCAATGGATACTTGGATCAATATCGGACACGTCTAGTGATTTTTTGCACACCACTATGTCTGCAAAATTACAGATCGGACATGTGAACAGCTTCCATTGATGATAGTAGGTACTATCCATGAAAAACACAGATAGAACATGTAAGTGAAAAGCGGACGTCTGAATGAGCCCTAAGGTAAACAGGAATTTGTGTCTTGTGTGGAGAGAAGCTTGAGGATCTGACAGCAAAAACCCTACGGGAGGATCAAAAGGACTCTAATAAATTACACTAAATGGGTGACTCAATAGATCCCGCCGGTTGCATGTCTGTTACTTATCCGAAGATGAGACAGCACCAGGATTCACTATGGAAAGAAGACAAGCCGGCGGATACAGAGTGATGCTGTGGACAACGTCCTTGGGTCCTGCCATTGTTGTGGAGGACATTGCACAGAAAACAACATGGCAGTGGCATCTTACAACGCAATAACAGCCCTTCCACATTGCAAAAACTGTACAGCTATGAGGAACATGACAAAGATTTCAAAGCGACGACTCGTTCTCCAAATTCCCCAGATCTCACTCCAATTGAGCATGCGTGAGATGCACTGGAAAATTCTAGTCCATGAGGGATGCACCTTGGAATTTAAGGGACTTACAGCACACCTATCACCAGTCTGGGGCTGTCCTTATAATTTGAGACAAAAGAGTGTGAAGCCTCATACTGTGGATTTCTCTAATTATCACCTATTAACAAAAGTGGTCCCAAGGGTCCTTAAAGTCCCCCTAAATAACCTAACCTTCAACCAAACTTCAGGTCTGAATTTCTGGGTTGTGGGATCCCGACATGCAAATCAGGATCGCACAAACCTTCTTCTTATAAACAAAGGAGGGTTGTTGTGTTCTGCTCCACATGCCGGGATCCCACAACCTAGGAGTTCAGACATGGTCTTTGTTAGACATTTGGGTCCTTTAGGTGGTGGATTAAGGCACACTTCTGGACACTATCTTATAGGCGATGTTTCGAAAAATCACCAATCTGAGGTTGCCCGCTCTTTAATAAAAGGATCAGCCTAAGATTGTCGAAAGGTGTTCTTTAAAGGATCTGCTGCCAATGTGTTGGTGCCAGAACATCATCGATAGTCCTGTAAAATCCATGACATGTTAGGTGTCCATCCATGATCGGACCAATCCATGACAGGTCAGAATTGTTTTGGTTTCACGACGGACCTGCTTGATATTAAGCAGGAGGTTGATCAGTGTAAATTCCTAATATTTTCCATATAGGAAATATGTGTATCTTCGTACCGTGTTAGCCAGTAGTGTATATAAATATGTGATTCTTCAGCTTTTGTTTTAGTCTTTGCCTGATGAAGAGACCTGCGTAGTCTCGAAAGCTTGCAATTTGTTACCATCTTTTCAGTTAGCCATTAAAAGGTATCAACCACTGAGGACTCTCAAGTCTAAATATTTTAATATTTTCCATAATTGTGATGTATGAAATTAATTAGCTCAATCCCTGACGCCATCTAGTACACAATATGGAGCTGCTGGCTGCTTTTTAGGCAATGTTTAGCCCCTGTTCTGACTGCTCGGTATGAATAAGAACGTTGATGATACTTACAAAAGAGAAGTCCTCAGCATTTCGGCAGAGCATCTTAGGGAAAATGGCTTGTCTCTGAAATAGTTCCTCTTGTTCGAAGATATTCCCATACATGAATCCATTCATCATGGTGGAATGAGCATGAATGTCTATGTAAAACTCCAAACTGGTTTTCTGTTGGAACAAGAAATAAAATATTCTATCAGATCTACAGATTCATTTCAACATTTCCCAAAAAGTACAAAAGCAAATATGACACATTCCCCGAGATTGCTTAATAATTTTCTATTTGCTCTTTTTTGAGACCCTCTATTTTATCATTGAAGCCAAAAGATGTGGTCAGACAATCCGAGGTCAGGGCAGGCAGCACAGGTTCGATACACGTCACCGAGGTGAGGAGCAGAGAGGTCAGAAAGAACGGATGAACAAGCCAACGAGAAACACAGAAGATGATGGCAAGGAGTGGTGACAGGAGCTGCCTAATATACAGCCTGCTGGCATGGGATAGGCCAGGGAACCTAATCTCTGCAGAACACAGGAGGGTTAAATTCTTGCAGAGCCTGGACATGCCCCCTAAGCCAAATGGAAAGAACTTTCAGATGCAGCAGTGGTGAGGAGTGCTACAAGAGGCAATACTCATTGAGCCAGCCTGACGCGAGTATAAGAGCAGCTGTAACCATGGTGAGTAGAACGGTACTGAAGAGGTATGCAAGTTATCACCATTACACTGTTTAGTTCCAGAGACATCGGCTTTTTTTTACTTCGTTCTACTTTTTACAGTCTTTTCAAAAGGGGGTGTGGTTTCCAGGATCCTCTGGGGCGTGGCTTCCAGGATTCTCCGGATGTGGCTTCCATGTGTCGATCCTCTGGGGCGTGGCTTCCAGGATTCTCTGGGGCATGGCTTCCAGGATCCTCCAGGGCATGGCTTCCAGGATCCTCTGGGACGTGGCTTCCAGGATTCTCTGGGGCATGGCTTCCAGGATCCTCCAGGGCGTGGCTTCCAGGATTCTCTGGGGCGTGGCGTTAGACTTTTTCTGCATTATTATCCTGGGAGCACTGCCTCCTGGGAAATAGCATTAAAATTAGCACTAATATAAAAAGGTCTATATGTCTGGAACAATAAGGCCGATTTTAAAGCTACAAAAAGAAAAATTCTCAGGGGAGCAGCAGGAATATAATAACAGCAAAAACTGGACACTTTTGATTTTCTGAGAGGTCCTCTTTAGCAAATGTGTTGGTGTCATGATTTTATCTAATATACCGTATATAATATACCGTATATTACAGGTTTTTCTCTTGTACTTGTTAGTGTCTTCCTTAAAAAAATGCCCCTGGAGAAACATGTCCATCTTGCCTCCTGCAATAGAAAAACACTGCATATGGGAAAGCTGTTTTTCGATCGGAGGAGGTCTGGTCACATGCTGCTTCGTCAGCGGCCATGTTGAAGAAAGCTGTACAGACGATGAGGAAGGCTGCCGTGACAAGTAGCTGTGACACTTACAAATCAGTGAGCGCAATAGGATTATATTTCCAACACGTCAATTAACGTTAAAGTGCATAACCCCTTTAAATGTTTGGTGCATACGGTAATTTAGGACTCACAAGTAAAGGGGAGTAATTATAAATTTTAGATGAACCTCATAGTTTGCTTCTCTTTAAATAAAACATGCAAATTTCCTACTCTGAGGTCCCCTACTCATTACCAGAATATTTTTTTTAATTTTTTAGGTGATGCTAATTTTTTTTCTGCATATATTTATACTAAAACAGACATTCACTGCTTTATAAATAGGTTGATGAATATGCCCCAATTTCCCACATTAATGGGGAAGCTCATAGAAGCGATTTAATAAGAAGTCAGCAGAGGAATACAATTTGCTGCCCCCTACAGTTTTATTTCCATGACTTCACTAATAAATAGAGTAAAATGGGACCCGAGCACATTAGAAAGAAAAAAAATGTCGTTACGCTCGCTAAGAAAATGGGTTAGTGCTTTATCACATGGTATAAGAACGGGTGAATGGTTGCAGGTAATAATGAAATATGTCTTCTCCTTTAATTGAAAGCAACCAAATCAATAATAAATGGTGATCTGTGTGAGACTTATAATGTCTGAATTTGATCATTTAGTAGCAATTAAAAAATATATAGACGGATGCGGATTTCAAGGTAAATTGTCCGAGGGTTGAGAAAAAAAAAAAAAAAAAACAGCGAGAAGGTTGCAGTCTAAAAGATAACCTTTAATCCATTAGGTTAAAACATAAGTGGCACAGGATTGCCGGGCATGGGAAAAAACACTTCAAAAACAGATGACGCGTTTCGACTTAGCAGTCTTCATCAAGATCCATAGATCTTGATGAAGACTGCTAAGTCGAAACGCGTCATCTGTTTTTGAAGTGTTTTTTCCCATGCCCGGCAATCCTGTGCCACTTATGTTTTAACCTAATGGATTAAAGGTTATCTTTTAGACTGCAACCTTCTCGCTGTTTTTTTTTTTTTTCTCTTCCCAAGTACGTTTGCTCCATGGAACCGTGCTGAGCACCAGCTGTCTAATGAAGATTTCACAGAAGGGTGAGCTGACTATATATTTTTTGTTTCCCATTGTCCGAGGGTTGTTTGATAAGAATATGTGTAAGATGTGTTGGAGTATACAACAGTTGCAGATTGTCAAGGAACAAGATGCTCATAGTGAGTCAAACTGTTTAGAGCTCCTGTTATCCAACTGAAAAGGACATTGTCATCCCACTGAAAAGGACATTGTCATTTGACTGTCAAAAACATTGTCATCCAACTGAAAAGGACTGTTTTCCGACTGAAAAGGACATTGAATTTGACTGTAAAAAACATTGCCATCGAACTGAAAAGGACATTGTCATCCAAGTGAAAAGAACGTTGTCATCTGACTGAAAAGGACTTTGTCATTCAACTGAAAAGGACATTGTCATCCGACTGAAATGGACATTGTCATCTGACTGAAAAAGCATTGTCATTCGACTGAAAAGGACATCTTAATTTGACTGTAAAAAACATTGTCATCCAACTGAAAAGGACATTGTCATCTGACTGAAAATGACATTGTCATCCGACTGAAAAATAAATTGTCTTCTGGCTGAAAAGAACATTGTCATTCACATGAAAAGTACTTTGTCATTTTGTCATTTGACTGAAAGGGACATTGTCATTCGACTGAAAAGGACATTGTTATTCAACTGAAAAAGACGAAAAGGACATTGTCATTCGACTGAAAAGGACTGAAAATTGCTTTTGAAACTAATCTAATAATACAGATTACAAAAAGTAGTTAATAGACAAGACTCGAGTCACAAATCTCCTCCCAAATGACCTTTCTTGCTGGATGTCACACATTATACAGCTTTCCAAACTTCCATTTGTGGAGCCCAGCTGTGACTGGATCCATATCTTCCAGAAGGATGTACTAAAGGAAGATCCCACTAGAGGTCACTATACACACACACATTTCAGCTTACCTAAGAGACCAGTAGAGGGAGCTGTGTGTTAGGCACATAAAAAAACCAGTTAGTTCCAGTTTTACCTCAGACAGATCAGAACAGCAGTTACCTCAGACAAGCTGTGAGGGACAGATGAGTTCTCCTCAGGACACGAGAGTGAGAGGATTCCTGTCAGAGCTCAGTCAGAGCTAAAAACAGACGGAGATTGATTGATCCTAGTCAGAGCTGAAGCTGAAGTGTAGCTCAGGAGGAAGCGTGCCGACGCTTAAGAGAGCGGCGAAGAGGCAGCACATTAACTGCCAGCGTGTGTGATCTTTATAGGACCCAGGTAGGCCGAAAGCAAGTGGAATTGGAGGGGCCAGTAAGCATTAATAGCTTTTCCCCCCAGCAACGAATACCGGACGCCGGGTCCCGAGCCTATAAGGATCTCTACGACCTTTTAGGAGAACACTGGAGTTCCTGGAGGACTACAAGTCCCAGGAGTACCACAGAGTTGACACGTACAGGATCAGGGGAACAGAGTCTGCCTGATCAGCGATAAAAAGACCTGTTCTGCCATAGAGAAGGTCCCCCACCAAGTCAGCCAGGTACAGAACAGAGACTGAGTTAGACCTAGCTACAAGCAGGTCAGGACTTCATTAAATAACGACAGAGAACAGGAGGCCATACACCTACCAGTGGAGGAATCCGGACGTACATCCTTCGCCCTGCCGTGCTCCGGGGAATACCTGCCATTCCTGCAGTAAAGGTACCAAACTGACTTTTGTGTGTGACTCACTTATTGTCTCTGACGGCGGGATCCCCATCTGTCCTGCATCCTCATATTTCTATCCACCCTGGAAGGACACCGTCTTACTTGTAGAAGACCTACCATCTAGCTGCCCAACATCATCCCTTCCAGAGTATGTGCACAGCAGCGCTGATCCCTCTGACCAGATACTACAAGTGGTGTCACGACAACTTACACAAACATTTCCGTCATCCCCTGTAAATATCCCACATTACGGTGAGCGCCCAGGGCACGGACCGAGCTGGCTACCCGTGACATCCCCCATAGACTTCCATGGGCTCGGTGCCGAGTACCCCAAAGCCCTGGTACGTGCGCATCATCTTTAATTTGGCGTCACGAACAGGATTCTGAAGCTCGTGAAACGCGAGTCCTGTGTGCCTAATTTGAACTGTTTTTGTGCTTGAGAACTGCCAAAAATCATCAGAGACTGTATTGCCATTTTTGTAAAACAACAACCGCCATTTTATTGCCATATTCGCGCCCTGAGGCGCTGATGAAGAAGGTGGGCGTGCACTCACCTAGTGGCGCAAAAATTAGTGGGCGTACCTGAAAAAAAAAAAAAAAGGCGCTGAGTCCTGAACACACCCCCAGCGCTGACGCGGCGGCAGGTCCTGTGGAGAGCTTCAGTGAACGCCCTGACGTCAGAGCGCTAGCGACACAGGTCTTCTCTCCACCGCTGTGCCGGCAGAGCTGCAGCCTTCAGAGAAGGTAGGCTACGATTAACTAAGGGGGCGCAGATATGTCACAGCAGCAAGCCGACAGCGCGGCCCAGGCCGACGACCCCAATGACTTACCACTTGGCGCTGCAGCGCAGGACGGAAATGTGGGCCCCTCACCTGGTCCTGTGGTCCCAATAGTACCGCTAACACTGCCATACATGCCTGGAGCAAAGTGGCTCCCTCAGTACAGCGGCAAGCCAGACACCCTGTCAGGGTTCAAGCGAAAAATATGCAGCATAATGGACATGTATCCTATGACAGAAAAGCAAAGAGCTGCAGTAGTAGTGGGACAATTAACTGGTGCTGCTGAGAGAGAGGTAGAGACTTGGATGGCTGCAGACCAGGAGTCAGTGTTTGCAATTTTCTTAAAGCTACAGACTATCTTTGAGGACCGCACTGAAACAGATCTCCGGATGAGGTTTTATCAATGTTCCCAGAAATCAGATGACAGCATTAGGGACTATGCCTGCCGACTACAAGGGACCCTGCGAGCTCTTAAACAAGTAAACCCTATAAGTGTCACCGACGAAAATAAAATGTTAAAGGAACAATTTGTACGGGGATTGAGGTCCCAAGCGGAAGGCAGGACTGTGCACTGGTGGTCCTTGGATCATCCTAATGCTACCTTTGACGCCTTTAAGGATATGGCTATAAAAGGACTGCGACCTCTGGAAACACCCGAGATGGCAACCCAGTGTCACCCGAGTGAAACCACCCTAAAGCCAGCAGCATCCACCTTTTCCCCGCTGGTTGCAGAAGCCAAAACGCAGGAGGCGCCCCCTACTGAGCTGGACTGTCTGCGCTCAGAAGTGCGCCAGCTGACCAAAAACCTGGCCACTGTAATGAGTGCCCTGCAATTGCCGACGAAAGAAGAAGGAAAGATCTTGCTGGCTGACTGCCCGGAGGATGTCCCTTGGATGCGCCGGAGGAGAGGGAGGACGTCGCCCCGCCGGAGGAGGACAACGCCACCCCCAGGAAGGACCCGCGACCAGCATCATCCTCGCCGAGAGATCATCTGTTACCGCTGCCACAAGGAAGGTCACCCAGCTCGTCTGTGTCCTTTAAACGAGCAAATCCTGGGTCCGAGGGCCAACACCCAGGAATAGACTCCTCAGGCCCCTCAGACTGGAACCGCAGGTTTGTGGGAGGAAGACCTTACCTGTCCATCATATTGGACGGGATCGCCATCCCTGCCCTGCTGGACACTGGATCCCAGGTAACCATTATACCCGATGTTCTCTACAACAAGTACTGGTCCAGTGACAGTCTCCAACCCCCAAACCCTGACTTTGCCGTATACGCCTCTAATGGTCTCCCTCTTGAATTACGGGGGGCTAAAGATGTAGACGTGAAAGTGGGGAGAGTGGAGCTGAAGAATCAGGGACTTCTTGTAGTAAAGACTGTTAATGAAGAAAATGGGTTGAATGTGGTCTTAGGCACTAACATTATTAGTAACTGTTTGGAGGAGGTTGTGTTTTTACTCCAACAGCTTGCTGAAATCGCCAGACCAAAGCAAAAGGGAGAGATCCGGAAGGAGATCCGAACCCTGATGTGCCAGCAGAAAGTGAAACTGACCGGTGGTGAGATTGGTAATGTACGGGTAACAGACCCGAACCCCATTGTGATACCCCCTATGAGTGAAATGCTTATTTGGTGTAGAGCAGCAATAGGTCTGAAAGGACAGAACTACCAAGCAGTAGTAGAGCCCCATTGTTCAGAACACAGATCTACACTCTTGACTGCCAGAGGGGTAGTGGAGGTACATAATGGGAGGGTGCCAGTGCGTCTTCTCAACTGGGGAGAAGATGAAGTCAAATTACCACGTTACGCCACTGTTGCTAAGTTACATGCTGTGGATAATAACTCCATTCACCCAGCGGAGCCCTTAACCTCCCCACAACCAGTGGAGGATAACGGTCCGACCACCCAGGTGGAGGATTGGTGTCAGCAGCTCCATGTTGGGACAGACACCACTCCAGCCCACCAGAAACAAGGAGTATACAGAGTAGTTCAGGAGTATGCTCAGGTATTCAGCAAACACCCACTCGACTTTGGGACAATTAAAGGGGTTCAACATCACATCCCCACAGGCAATCATCCTCCCATCAAAGAACGGTACAGGCCTATACCACCAGCACATTACCAGAAAGCCAAGGAAATGTTGCGTGATATGAAAGAAGCAGGGGTGATAAGGGATAGTTGCAGTCCCTGGGCAGCACCTCTAGTCTTAGTTAGGAAAAAGGATGGAAGCATGCGAATGTGTGTAGATTACAGACAAGTAAATCGCATTACACATAAAGATGCATACCCTTTACCACGCATTGAGGAATCTTTAGCTGCACTAAAAACTGCTAACTACTTCTCCACCCTTGACCTCACTAGTGGGTACTGGCAAGTAGCTGTGGCTGAGGAGGATCGGGAGAAGACGGCTTTCACCACCCCGATGGGGCTCTGTGAGTTTGACAGAATGCCGTTTGGACTCAGCAGTGCCCCTGGCACGTTCCAGAGAGTAATGGAGAGCTGCCTGGGACATCTCAACTTCGAAACTGTGTTGCTGTACCTGGACGACGTCATCGTGTACTCCAAAACGTATGAAGACCATTTGAAGCACCTGGCGGAGGTATTTGAGTCACTGTCCAAGTATGGGATGAAACTGAAGCCTTCTAAGTGCCACCTGCTCAAACAAAAAGTACAGTATCTGGGACATATCGTCAGCTCTGAAGGAGTAGCGCCAGATCCTGAGAAGGTCACCGCTATCCAGAAATGGCCGGAGCCGAAAAATCTCAAGGAGGTGCGACAGTTCCTAGGACTGACAGGATACTACCGGAGGTTTGTATAAGATTACACTAAGAAAGCAGCTCCTCTGCAAGACCTCCTGGTGGGACAGTCCCTCAAAGGCAGAAATTCTCAATTCCATTGGGGTAAAGAACAGGCAGAAGCATTCAAGGAAATGAAGGAGATCCTGACAGGTGATGAGATCCTAGCTTACCCTGACTACAGCCAGCCGTTCCTGTTGTATACAGATGCAGCAACGAAGGATTGGGAGCAGTCCTCAGTCAGAAGCAAAATGGCCTGGAGAAAGTCATCGCCTATGCTAGCAGGAAGCTCCGCCCGACCGAAAGGAACCCAGAGAACTATAGCAGCTTCAAGTTGGAGTTCCTGGCACTGGTCTGGGCCATCACGGAGAGGTTTAAACACTACTTGGCCTCCAACAAGTTCACTGCCTACACTGACAACAACCCCTTGACGCATCTTGAAACAGCCAAGCTGGGAGCCATGGAACAACGATGGGTGGCTCGACTGTCAAATTATCAATTCACAATTAAGTACCGGGCGGGCCGCAAGAATGCCAATGCTGATGCCCTGTCCAGGATGCCTCATGAATCAGACACTGAAGAGGAAGTGGATGATCTGGAAGAGATTGAACTACCTGCCTTTCACCGGAATGGGGTGATCTACGAGCAACAAGCCAGCAGGAGATCGTGTAGTAAGACGTTGAATCCTTTACCTCACCACAGCTGGAAAGAAACTCAGGACAGCGATCCAGTGGTCAGCCTTATCAAGGAGCTGATAATCCAGGAAGGTTCCTCCTTGGAGAAAGACGCACCTCTACCAGCAAGGCAGCTGTGGAATGAAAGAAGCCGGTTGTTCATCTACCGTGAGAAGTTGTGCAGGAGATACGTCAACCCGAGGACCCATGAAAAGGTTTGGCAGATAGTAGTTCCCAGAGCAGACATCCAGATGGTGTTAGAAGCCTACCACGATCAAGCGGGACACTTTGACTGGAAAAAGCTGGAGACCCTGTTGAAGTGTCGGTTCTACTGGGTAGGGATGCGCAGCTCCATCGAGAAGTGGTGCCGGAACTGTGGACCCTGTGGCCTCAGACGAAAAGACTACAGCAGTCAGAAGGCACCCCTGCAGCCCATCCAGACGACTCGCCCTTTGGAAATCGTGGCCCTGGACCATGTGAAGTTGTCACCCAGCCGGTCAGGATATTCCTATGCCCTGACTATGGTGGATCATTACTCCAAATTCCTGGTGGTCGCCCCTGTTAAAGATCTGACAGCAGAGACAGCAGCAAAGACCTTCCAAGCAAGTTTCTGCAGACCACACGGTTATCCTGAGCAGGTGCTAACTGATCAAGGCCCAGCCTTTGAGGCCGAACTATTCAAAGAGTTCTGTCACCTGTACGGGTGTAAAAAGATAACAACTACACCGTACCACCCCCAAACCAATGGACTTTGTGAAAAGATGAATCACATCGTTATTGACTTACTGAAAACTGTACCACTGGAAGAAAGAAATCGGTGGCCAGACTTGTTACCTGACCTGGTAGACATGTACAACCATATACCGGTGAGTTTCACCAACTGCACCCCAGCCTATCTTATGCGGGCAAGACCAGGAAAGCTACCCATGGATCTAGAGCTTGGAGTTGTGGAACCGGAAGCGGATGTAACTACTGGAGACTGGAACACAAACAGACAGGAACAGTACAGAAAAGTACAGGCCTGTGTTGAGGAAAGTCTCAATCGAGGAAGGGATAAACAAGCAGATCACTACAATAAAAGTGCGCCAGCTGAACCTTTCGCACCTGGTGAAATCGTACTGAAAAGAAAGAGAAGGTTACACAAACTCGACGATCAGTGGGAAAGAGAGCCCTACATCATACAAAGTTCAAGGTTGATAACAAGAAAACGTGCATAATAAGCAAGGATGGAGGAAAACAACTGCAACTGTGTCTAGAGACCATCTAAAGTTGTGTCCGGACCCATTAAAGCTCCGTGAGGAAGAACCTGTTGTCAATCAGGAAAAGAGTGATGAAGCAGTTATACATACAGACTTGGGAGATTTCCCCGCAGATTGGCCCAGAATTGGAGAAGCTGTAATCATTCCCGTGCTTCAATTTTATCAACCGCAAGAAGAATCTCTAATCCAATTGCACCAATTGTGCCAGTAGAGTCAGTTCCAGAAGGACCTGTTCCGGAAGAACCTCAACCAGTGGAACCACGAGAAGCAGCACCACAAGAAGCAGAATCCCAAGAAACTGAGCCTCAGGAAGAAGGATCCCCTGCAGAAGTTGCACCGGTTCACTCAGTTTACAGTGTGCTTGCCAGCCCAGTAGGGAGGTTGAGACAATTCTATAATTCACTCTCACATAGCACAAACAGGGAAACTGCTACCCCACAGGTCATTGCACCACGCAGATCCGAACGTAGCACAAAAGGACACATCCCTGCTAGGTTCAGAGATTAGTTTAACCTCTGGCAAATGTAAATAATTGTTTAAAGTCATTATATATAAATGTACATATGTTTGCTTATAATGTATATATCAGTATTTATTGACCTGTTTTCCCTTATCATCTTGGAACAAGAGGAATGGACATTATTTTCTACTTGTTTTCTCACCCCTATTTGAGCATCCTTTCCAAAAGAGACTGGGACTTTTATGGTTGCTCAAAGTTCCTCAATCCCTCATTGTACATAATTGATCAGTTTTGTTTATGCAACGGTTCAAGAGTGCCTTACCTCCGTAAAGGAAGAATTGTTTTTATATGTTATTGTTCTGTTACTGTTTTTGTATTTCGGCCCCGGAGTGCTGAATTCTACTAAGGGGGAATGTGGAGCCCAGCTGTGACTGGATCCATATCTTCCAGAAGGATGTACTAAAGGAAGATCCCACTAGAGGTCACTATACACACACACATTTCAGCTTACCTAAGAGACCAGTAGAGGGAGCTGTGTGTTAGGCACATAAAAAAACCAGTTAGTTCCAGTTTTACCTCAGACAGATCAGAACAGCAGTTACCTCAGACAAGCTGTGAGGGACAGATGAGTTCTCCTCAGGACACGAGAGTGAGAGGATTCCTGTCAGAGCTCAGTCAGAGCTAAAAACAGACGGAGATTGATTGATCCTAGTCAGAGCTGAAGCTGAAGTGTAGCTCAGGAGGAAGCGTGCCGACGCTTAAGAGAGCGGCGAAGAGGCAGCACATTAACTGCCAGCGTGTGTGATCTTTATAGGACCCAGGTAGGCCGAAAGCAAGTGGAATTGGAGGGGCCAGTAAGCATTAATAGCTTTTCCCCCCAGCAACGAATACCGGACGCCGGGTCCCGAGCCTATAAGGATCTCTACGACCTTTTAGGAGAACACCGGAGTTCCTGGAGGACTACAAGTCCCAGGAGTACCACAGAGTTGACACGTACAGGATCAGGGGAACAGAGTCTGCCTGATCAGCGATAAAAAGACCTGTTCTGCCATAGAGAAGGTCCCCACCAAGTCAGCCAGGTACAGAACAGAGACTGAGTTAGACCTAGCTACAAGCAGGTCAGGACTTCATTAAATAACGACAGAGAACAGGAGGCCATACACCTACCAGTGGAGGAATCCGGACGTACATCCTTCGCCCTGCCGTGCTCCGGGGAGTACCTGCCATTCCTGCAGTAAAGGTACCAAACTGACTTTTGTGTGTGACTCACTTATTGTCTCTGACGGCGGGATCCCCATCTGTCCTGCATCCTCATATTTCTATCCGCCCTGGAAGGACACCGTCTTAAGGTACTGCCACACTAAACAATCCCGCTAGCGATCACGATAACGACGCATACTAATGCGATCGCTAGCGGGACTGTTTCTATATCGCTAAGTGCGGCCACATTTAGCGATATAGTTAACGACGCTATCGCCGTTAGCGATCTTCTTAACGACTTTAGCGGTACAAAAGTACCGCTAAATCGCTAAGAAAAGGTGCCACACTAGCGATATATACTTACCCAGCGGGAGCGCCGACGAGAAAATAGGGTCCGGAACGATTCCAGCGACGAGCGAGATCACAGCAGGAAGCTCGTCGCTGGCAGATGCCGCACTGAACAACATCGCTAACGGGATCGCTAAATAGTGACGTTTTTAGCGATCCCGTTAGCGATATTGTTCAGTGTGGCATACCCTTACTTGTAGAAGACCTACCATCTAGCTGCCCAACATCATCCCTTCCAGAGTATGTGCACAGCAGCGCTGGTCCCTCTGACCAGATACTACAAGTGGCGTCACGACAACTTACACGAACATTTCCATCATCCCCTGTAAATATCCCACATTACGGTGAGCGCCCAGGGCACGGACCGAGCTGGCTACCCGTGACATCCCCCATAGACTTCCATGGGCTCGGTGCCGAGTACCCCAAAGCCCTGGTACGTGCGCATCACATTCAAGTGCTGATTTAAAGGGAATCCGTCAGCAAGTTTTTGCTGTGTAATCTGAGGGCAGCACGAGGAAGGGGCTGAGACGCTGATATCAGCGATATATCACTTAGTAGGCTGCGTGCTGTTGTTTCAATACAAACAGTATTCTGTCAGCAGGAGATTATCTCTGCCGGATTAGCTGCCTTTCTGTCTCCTAGTCCAACTCCGCCCTAAGCACTGATCAGCAGCTCACTGTCAATACACAGTGGACATAGAAAAGTGTGCTGTGGGTGGGTTTCGGTTTCTCAGCTCTGCTGCATGCTACATCAAATACTCTGATTGTGCAGCAACTTCTGCACCCAATAGAGTAAGTGACACATCGTTGGAATCAGGATCTCTTTCTCTACATTATGCTGCTCTCAGATGAGTTGGCAAAAACCTTGCGACAGATCCCATTTAAAGCAAATTTAGGGGGTCTTATGACCTGATCGGCCAAGAGGACTCACATGATTGCGGCTACATCACTTTCTTGCCAACATGAGTCATGACAGTGGTTGTGCCAACGTGATGCCTTTCGACAATCGATAGCACACAGTGCACACTCCTTAGTGCTGTGCCGAAATTGGGTGATACTGTACCTACTGATGATTTTTTAATTTGGCATAAAAAAGGGGAATGGACACAGTGTAGCACCCAGGAGTTGAACTATGTTTACTATATTTCCATGTGGCCCATGCGACTGCTATGGGGGCCGTTGGAGTGAGGGACCCCAACCATAGTTGGTCCCATCCCCATTGGTTTTAGACAGTTGTCCTAAGGGTGAAGGGGGAAACAAGCAGGGGTGAAACTCAGAACCATGAAGAAGAGTGGAGGCAGTTTGATTTTAGGCTCCTTTCATTTTTTTTTATGTACTCTACATAGAAAAATCTATGCAATGCATCTTCTGCAAATACCTACATTTTCCAAATGTGAGAACATCCATCTGATGTGTAACAAGCAGATTGATTTTTTCTTTGGGGCAAATATCTGCAGTAAATAACTTACAAAAAAAAAAGCAGAGCAGTCGCTTACACGAAAAAGTTTTGCTTCTTCACGGGAGAAGCAATTAAAAATAAGACGAAGCAAAGCATGCTGGAATTAAAAGTGAGAGTGATTGTCATATAATTTGTCTGCGAAGACAAGGAGAAAGTAATAAATTGTTAGCTGGGAACCTGCTGGATGCTGAGAGCTGTCTTTAAAGGGAGATGCAAGATACCTCCCGCTATGATATTAAACTCATCATTTTCTGCTCTGGAGGTGGAATTCAAAATGATTCAACAGTCGACATCTAAAAAGTCATTTTTCTACTTAATTCCCAGAAGTGACTTTTTATGCGCTGACGTGCTGCAGAGAGAAGTTTTTTTTTTTTCTCCTTTCTTTCCGTAACTCTGTAATTGCCTATGAGATCAGCTGACCCTATGTACCTAAGAAAATTCTTTTTTTTTTTTTCCACAGCTGGAAAAACAAAAGCGGCTTCTCTCCTTCTGCTTTGTCAACAGAGAAATGGAAGGCAGACACGGCACGCGCTGCTGGCAGCTTTAATAGCATTCACGGCTCGGTTGAATACCGTTTCTTTTCTTTTTTTTATGTAAATAATGATCATATTGGACACTGATTCAGATTTCACGTCTTCAGCCGGCTCAGAATATATATCCTGCGGCTTTCAATAAGCCACTTTGCAACATGGTGTTTTGGTTGTTGAGTTGCTGATGCATTTGTATTTATTACGATTATTACTATTGTGTTTTTTTCTTTTATTTCGTACGTCTTTGTGTATTATAAAAAAACAAAACATGTTGTAATAAATATGAAAAACACTGAGTCTACACCTTACTCTATGTCCTCCTAAAATGTTGCATTTGGAGGGTCATTTTAATATTCCTTGTCGGCGCCTAGCATTGAATCAACTCGCTATGTATTGCCAGGGGAGTTGGCCTGCAGTCCGCTTTGATAAGCCTGCTTTGATGTTAATATTAATAGGTGCAGCTCCGCTTGGGTACATGAAAGATAACCAAGCTATATTTCCAAAACCAATGAATATGGAATTAAATGTATATTTGTAGCATCGTAGAAGGGTCTGTGCGAAAGGAAATCTCATCCAAGGATGTCTTCTTTCCAAGTGGCAATGTGATGTCATGCCGTCTACACATGGCCAACAAGGCCAGGCTGCAGCCGACTGCACCAACCAAATTGCAAAGCCACCCACCAACCAGCTCATAGTCCTCTACTCCAGTCTCCTGCACCAACCTACTTGCCAAGCCACCCAGCAACCGGCTCATAGTCTTCTACTCCATCTTTGGGACCTATTTTGTTTTTAATAAATTAAAAGGTTATTTCCATCTTTAGAAGTTATCACCTATATATACGATCCCACAGATCCCAAGAATGGTCTCTGAATTGCCCCATTTGAGGTGGTGGCCACTGGCCAGGCATGTGCATTTCTGCTCAATCCATTCTCAATGGGATTGCTGGTAAAAACCAAGCACAGTACTCAGCCATCGTCACCAGTCCCATAGAGAATTAATGGTTTAGTAGAGAGCATATCCAATATTTTGGAGTCCTGTTCTTGGGATTAGTGGGGGTCCCAGTGATTGGACATCCACTGATCATCAAGTTGTCACCTATTCAACAGATAACTAAAAATATGTGAATAATGCTTTAAATTATTGGTTCACTTTCCTGCTGTAGATCATCACCATCAATCATCCCAGCATTCCAAATTCTCAGGTATAATTAAAGGGAATCTGTCACCCCAAAAATGCCATATCAAGTAAAGATATGGCTGAATAGAGCGTCCCATAACTAAGCTAACGGTGGGTATCATATATCATGATACCCCGTTTTCATAGCAAAATACCTTTGTAAAGTTGGTGATTGAACGTGTCAATCACTGCAGTCAGGTCAGGAGGGCGACGGTTTTCATGTCCTCCCCCGCCCCCGCTCCTCGTAATCTGTTGCGTATCGCCGTCTGTGAATACCACAGACGGCGTTAGTTTCCCGCAATTGCGCAATTCAAAATTCTGCTCGGCGCATGCGCAGTATGCTTTGCCCAGCAGTGCGCTAGTCTTTCCTTGCCCCGGAAAATCCTGCTTGCCTTGGACGACTTCCGGGGCAAGGAAAGACTAGCGCATGCGCTGTAGTCATTTTATGCTTTGCGCATGCGCCGGGCAGAATTTTGAATTGCGCAATTGCGGGAAACTAACGCCGTCTGTGGTATTCACAGACGGCGATACGCTGTCATGGAAATATATATGTATTCCATATATTCAAAGTATATTCACATATATGTATTCACAGTTCACAGTTAGATAGATCTCACTTGCTAAAAAACCCTGTGCTCACATATTTCTAGGCCAGATATAATCAGTCGTTTTAAAGAAATCTGGCCTCCATAAGACCTTCGTAAAGGAACAAATGCATGAAGTACAAAATGTCCTATTAGATATCTGTTGTTTACATTATAGTTATGCAAGGCAACTAGGTTACAAGAATATAAACAATAATTCTGCAACTTCAGCTCTTTTAATCATGATTATCATAATTATCATATTTACACTAGAACAGCCAATAATCTAGCAGCTTTTAATTGTATGTTAATTGACTAACCAGCCCCTTTTTGTAAACGTATAAAACCTTGAATGAATAATAAATGTATGTCTTTGACGAACTGTTATACTGACACTTTCGTGTGGACAGTCCTCATTTCGTTCTGAGCGCTCAAAAAGACATTATATAGAGATTTGGACATGGCAAGCAGCAAACACAGGATATTTTTATCCTAATTAAATTTCCATATCAGTTGGCGCCCAACGTGGGGCCTAACTGTGCTGCCAAACCTTTTACAGCATCTATGGTGAAGTTAACAAATCTCTGCTGGTTATAATAGATGTAATTTATCCAATCAACATTTTTGTTTATAGTGACTCAAATCCTGCTTTAACTTGGTCTCTGGCCTTGAACTCATCAGGTAGGTCATCTGGTCATCTGTCTGGTCAGTCAGAGCATCCACGACATCCTTCATGGCTTAGGTGTCTCTCCTGGTACGGGAGCTTCCTTGCAATGCGATACGTGGATCCAAACAGGCTTTCCCTCTAGTTACACAGAGGTTGGTGTCATCTGGGGCTCTTGGACAGGATCATCAAATCTGGCAGTGAAGAGAAAAAAACTCGAGAATGGACATTAGTTTTTGACCAATTCAATTACATAAGTGTTATGATTTGGTAGCTGAGGAGAGCAGGCAAAAAAAGTAATACACCAGAGAGGTTGGAATCTATGGGATTGCAGTACCCTGACTAACCACCACAACTAAAGGCAGCCGTGGAGCGTTTCTACGTTGGTCCTAGACGCCTCGTCACAGCCTGAGAAGCTAACTACACCTAAAGATAGAAAAAGGAAAGCTATCTGCCCCGGAGCAGATCCCCAAAGAACATAGGAAGCCCCCAAACATGTAATGGCGGTTAGACAAGAGGAAATACAGACACAGACAGAAAATAGAATGAGCAAACGCTGGGGCCCAATCTGTCTAGATAGAAAAGGATAGGAAAGGCACTTACTGCAACCCCAAAAAAAAAACCTGAAAAATACCAACTCTACTAATTACAAAAACACCTGAGATCACACGACCTCTACCACCTAAATTAGTTCTCTGGTGTAACAAAAACTAAACAGCAACCACTGAAAAAACTGGAAAAGGCAAATGAACAAACAGTGGCTGAACTAAACTGAGAGGAGCATAAGCCCCCCGAAGGGGACCCGGCAGACCCCCACAGAAGTGCAGGACAAAATGCAGGCACCAAAAAACTAAAAGAAGAAAATGTCTTATCTGTTAGCAGAAGATGCAGGCACGAAACAGCTTTTTCTGGGTCTCTGGGAGTGTGCCTTACGCTAAACAGTGCAATTAGGAGTGTGTCATGCCATGGTTTGCGTGTCTCTTGGGCAATTTTTCAGCATTCTATTCTTAAGTGTTTCGTTCAGTTTTTTCTACCTTCCTGCTGCTCTGGGGGTGGTAAGGAGTGTGTAGGCCTAAATCTGACCCTACTGCTAATCGGGTCTTGTGTGTCAGATTTGCTGTGAATGCGGGTCCCTGATCACTTTCTATCATTTCTGGAACCCCGTATCTGCACACTATTTTCCGAAAGTAGCTTCGTTGCAGTAGTCTTTGCTGACTTGGAAGGCTTCTGTTCATCTTGAAAATACTTCTTTTGACCACAATGGCGTATTTGAATCCTTCACTTGGCGATATCTGGATGTGGTCTATCTGGATCCTTTGAAGCTGGTAAAGTGGTCTTTCCAGATGAGGTGAGGGGGTCTTTCTTCCATACGTCCAGGCTTGCATTTGCCGCAGGTCAGACAGCTGCTGGTGAATTTGGCTGTTAGGGTGGAGATCCCTGAAGCGAAACAGTAAGCACCAATCAGATCATTCATCTGAGTCTTTGATATGTGGATGTGGGTCCATGTACCCATTGGACCACCATAGGGTGCATACTTTGTGGTGGGCAGAGTTTGAAGTCTATTATTGTTAGCCTTCCTTCTTCACGTGTTGCTTTTTTCGCATTCAGCTCTTCTTCTCCTTTTGGAGCTTGGTCTTGTAACTTCTTGAGCAGATTCCAGGACGTCTTTTTGTCAGGTTTCTTGTCTTCAGTCGTCATGTAGTAGCCGTCCGGCTCTACGACCTCTCCCACTTCTCCATGTTGTCTTCCTTTGGCTGCTTCTTTGGCTGCCATGTCCGCCATGTTATTGCCTCATGCCTCTTCTGTTTTCAGTTTTCCATGCACTTTGATTTTTCAAATTGCCACCATTTTGGAAGTTGGAGTATACCCAGTAGGTCCCTGAAGGCTCCATGATGCTTCACGGTTGTCCCGTTTGCTGTGATGAAGTCCCTTGTAGCCCAGATGGGTCCAAAGTCGTGTGCTATGCCATGCGAGTACCTGTAGTCCGTGTAGATGTTTGCAGTCTTGCCTTCTGCCATCTGGCAGGCCTTCGTCAGCACTATCAATTCTACTTCCTGGGCTGACAGGCTAGGTGACAGACTTCTGGACCACAGGATTTCTTGATTGCTGGTCACTGCACTTCCTGTGTTGAAACTTCTTCTGGAGCCATCCAAGTATCCCCCCTTGGGAGTGGGAGTAGAGTGGCCGGGCTGAGGACTGTAGGTCTGGAGACGGTGACATTATGAGACAAAGGCAATAGAGGCGCCACAAAGATGCCTGGCGGTGGAGAGATTACTGTTGGTTGAGCTTGATTGAAGATTGCCAAGATGTCATGTGGAGTGATAGTTTCCAGTGACTGTCCAAAAGTGATGTCAGCAACCTTGTCCAGGAGGGTGTGTGCTGCAGATACTGCCATCAGGCAGGAGGGTGTTCTTCTTGCAACGGGATCCAAGCGGGCTGAGAGGCAGCCTAAAAGTCTCTGTTTTCCCCGTGAATCCGTGCCAGGACTCCAATAGCATGACCTTCTTTCTTCCATCAGGTAGACGGAAAGACTTTTCATAGTCAGGTAGGCCTGGTATTGGCGCTGAGACTGTGGAGTTCTTCCAATCTCCTGAATGGGTTGAAGGCTGCGTCTGATAGAAGGAGCGGGGTTGCGTTGATGCAAGCGCACAGAGGCTGCATTAGGTCTGAGGCATCAGGGATCCAGGTTCTGCAATATGACACTAGACCAGGGAAGGCCTGCAGCATTCTTGGAGTTGTTGGGGGAGCCATCTTCTCCATAGTGGTCTCCCAGTCTTTTGACATGTGTTTCGTCTGGTGGGCAATACAGTGTCCCAGGGATGTAACTTGCTTCTGGCATCACTGGACTTTGTTCTTCCAGACCTTGCGTTGCTGTTCTTCCAGGTAGAGTAGGAGAGACAAGGAATAGACTGTGCAGGTGTTGATGTCAACCACACAAAATAGAAGGTCATCCACGTGTTGTAGAAGAGTGACTCTTGCATATTCTGCAATCCAGTTGACGAGGATGGAGGACATTGTCTTGGTGAAACTTAAAGGGCTTGTTTTGAGCACCTTGAGACAACACTGTCCATATGCACTGCACTGGTGCGTGAAAGCAGGCCTCCAGGTGGAGGGGAAACACTGAAGAAGGTACTGGCCAGGTTGATCACCGTGAATACCGTTGTGGTGACTGGGACTCTTGAGAGCAGAGTGTGATGGTTCAGCACTGTTGGGGTTTCAAATACCGTAGCCTCTTTCGCGGACTCTTGAGAGCAGAGTGTGATGGTTCAGCACTGTTGGGGTTTCAAACACCGTAGCCTCTTTCGCGGCTTCCAGGCCTTGCACCATTCTGAACTCAGTGGGGTTTACAGTCTTTTTCTTCACTGTGGAAAGCTGGGATTGATTCCGATGGGCGAGGCAGCCCAGTTTGGCCTTGTCCTTCAGTATGCGGCAGGGGACTCCCATCTGCTGGTGCAGAGCTGGCGGGAAAACAAGCCATCTACTAGGGTCCACATCATGAGAGATGACGACCAGCTGGCTTTCTTGTTCTCTACCAAGACAGTTACTGTGTTAGCACCTGTTCTGGTCACAGGGGGTCTTCTTGTTGGGACGTTTCCTTAAACGGCTGCTTTTTTCTCAGCACGGGCCATCAGTAGTTTCTTTTTCTCCAGCTCGGTCTCAGGTCAGTATTTGTGCACAAGTTTGAAGAGCTGAGTGGCCTTTTTCCGGTCTAGGGCCTGGGTGAACTGGTTGATTGCAAGGGGCACCTCCTGGTGCTTGCAAAAGATGAACCTCTGGCGTTAGAGCTGGATGAGGTGTTGCCATTCCATGAAGCGAGTAGAGTCCTTCTTGAGTTGAATATCCTGGCCAATGCCAAAGTTCTCAGGCCGTCTTCTTAAGCGAGTTCACTTAGACCTTCAGTTGGTCAGAGACATCTTGACCCTGGGTGATGGAGTGGCTTTTCTGGTACTATATCCAGCACCTCCTGTGATAGGTCTGCAGTGTGGTTGTTTGAGGTTCCTGTTTCTTCTTGGGTCAGGGGTGAAGAAAGTGTCATGGTCCCATCTTCCTGGAACACTCTGGTCGCTTTCAGCTTCTGCAGTAGGTCCACTCCCAATAGGTTGAGGGTGCAGGTTTTTTACACAACAAACTGGGACATGATGGAGTGTTCTGGCTGAGTCCACACGCTCAGGGGCTTCATAATCTGGAAATATCTGACTTGACCATCAATTCCCATGCAGGAAGCAGAAGATTCTGATAGGTAGGTGAGGTTGCGGAGTTCCACAAGAAAAGATATGACTACGCCATCCACTCTCAGGATATTGGTCCCACTGGTGGGGTTCCTTGTGGACTTGGTGTGCTCTTGTCCTATGGACGGGGTTCTTCACTGCTTTCTGTGTTTCTTCCTTGGCTTGCTTCTCTAGACAAAGTGGTGGGTCGTAGGGGTTCTCTGCAGCGGTTCCGGTAATGGCCAAGCTTGCCACAGTTGTAACACTTGACATTCCTTCTGTCCCGGCGGGACTCAATCCTTTTTGCTACTGTGAGCAGGGTGTCCATTGCTATTGACGTGTACTCAGGCCTGGCTGCTACCAGTGGTTTCCTGATTGGTTCTCTCAGTCCATGCACAAAAGCCTGTGCCAACATCCGTCTGTGTGTCTGATCATGGGTAATGAGGCCCAACTCTTGAAACACTTGCATTACTCTGTCATGGAACTTCTCCACAGACTCTGTCTTGTCTTGACTCGTGACATGTAGGCTGAGAGTTTGTCCTGTCAGTCTGCTTTTGGCCCATTCTCTGAGTTGCTCAATTAGCTTTGGTCCTGTCTCCCAGGCATACGCATCTAACTCTGTTGGAAGCTTGAAGTGTTCTCTCATAATTGGCCAGAATGCATCACCTGCTTTTATTTCCATTACGGTCCAGAGATCAGTCCAGGCTGCTGCATACGTTCGCTGGATCTGCTGCATTTTTTGGCAAAATGGCATGGGGTGTATCCCTGGGTCTGGCAGCATACTGATCACCTGGCTTGGGATGAAGGGCTCATAGGATGGTGCCTCTACCTGTCCCTGCTCTATTGGTGCTTGTGTGTTTTCTTCCCTAGTATTGGGCAGCATGTGTGACGTTGCATCTTCATCTTCATCAGATAAGAAGTGACATGGTGTACTTGGTGCATACACTGGGTGAGATTTGGGCTTTAAAGTTGTCTTGCTGCATGGGGATTTCCCACTTCCTTGCTGAGGCTGCGGTGGATCAGTGTCATGGTTCCATGCTAGCAGCCCTGTAGCTATACCACTCCCCTGTGAAGCCTTAGCAGTGGACTGTTGTGTCTGGGGGCTACATGTAGCGTTTTGTGTAGGGAGATCTGTACTTTCTTCTCCTGATATAATGACTGGCAATGTTTGTACTGTGCTTGGGATAGACAAGGTGCCCTGTGCTGGAGACACTGAATACAGGGACACCACATTGCTTGGATTGGGCGTTGACCCAGTTGATGACGAAGTAGAAAAAAGAGGAAGAGAAGGGAGGTGTGAGGGAGGAGCGAGAGAAAGAGGAGGGGAGGGAGAGAAGAGTGAAAGGGGGAAAAGAGAGAAAGATGGAGGAGAGAGAGAGAGAAAGATGGAGGGGGAGAAGTAGAAGAAGATGAAGAAGAAGATTTGAGAGTTGGAGAGGAAGAGATAGAAGAAGAGGAAGATGAAGAAAATGGATGTGTCAGAGATGTGATGGAGGGAAAAGAAGGAATGAGAGGGATGGCAGCGAGGAAAGAGGAGAAAAGTCTGAAGAAGAAAGAGAATATCACTCTGTGTGACTGCAGACTTATGAATCCCCCCACCGAATGCACTATGTGCCTCGCCAATTTGCTGATCTATGAGCTGGGACCAGAGGGTATGTAAGAGTTATACATACTCCCGGCCAGTGGGGGCGGCCTATCTTCCATACAAGTGTATGGGGTGGGTCACGCCCACTAGACAGGCCCTGGCCGGGAGTATGTATAACTCATACATACCCTCCAGTCCCTGGTCAGAAACCGGAAAATCCCTGTAATGCACAGTGCATGCGCTGAGGAAGGGGGGTTCATAAGTCTGCAGTTACACAAAGTGATTGCAGACATCAATTTGGACCAGACAACCCCTTTAAGCAAAACCCTTAACAAACTTGGATCTCCAGGACTATTAAAAGGATTGTCCAGAAATTGAAAAAAAAAATGACTTAACAACAAAGAATGTGCAAAAACCCCAAAACAAAACATAATTTGAATCCAGCAAATATCCGAGCTTCAGCATCGATGCTCTAGTAACTGACTGTACTGGACATTCTGATGTAGCTAAATAAGCAAAGTCCAGGGCAAACTGTCAGACTATTGGGGAAATCGTGGGTTTAACAAACCAATGTTTCGCATGTACATAAGGAGTGATCTGTCAATCAGCTGCAGCAGCACTGGGAAGAGCCGGCCAGGGGTGGAGCCGGACTAGTCTGGTCTCCTATTTGTTATTTATGCTGCCTGCGGTTTGGGTAGCACAATTTTGCCCTTTAATCATCCTGCTTTTGCCCTTGTCCATCTACAAAACATAAAGGGGGCGATTCATCAAAGCTTTTTTTTTACCAGATTTCAGTTAAAAAAAAAAAATTTGAAAAGTTGCAGTTTTTTGAGAAACGAAAGGTTGTGCAAAAAAATGCCACCTCCATTATTTTCATGTGATTCTCACCACAGCTCCTACAACATCGATGGTGCTGGGATGGGGGCTTCGTGACCAATGCTTGTCAAATTCATGATGAGCTTATTCCCCAAATCTTACTCCACAAGGTGCTGGAGTAAGATTTATGGTGAGGCGCACATAGCGTCGCATGAGCTTCTTAAAGAAGTACTCCCGTCAAAGTTTTTATCCTCTTAGTTTATCGCAGTCATCATATTATACAGCACTGTGTACTTACAATTGCTCATTTTGCCTTTCTACCCAGATAATTCTTCTCTTTTCCATTAGCTATATGACACCATGTGATTAAAAACTGAACTGACAAGCTGAATCTTTCTAAGCTCTATGTAGAAACAGGAGGTCAATTTTCCCTGCATGAGTCATCAGTCACTGCCTGAAAGAGGGGAGAAGAGAGCAGCTGTGTCAGGAGAGGAAGAGGGGGATGAAAAATGCAGGGAAAAGAGACTTCCTGCTTCTACAAAGAGCAGAGAAAAGAGAAGAATTAGCTGGTAGAAAGGCAAAATGAGCAGTTGTAAATAACAGTGCTGTATGATATGATGACTGCAATATATTAAGATAAAACTTTTAAGGGAGGAGGAAGAAGAGGGCTTCCTTAATGAATCAGGAATCCCCGCTCCAAAAAGTCCCTGCATCAAGTGTCCGGTGAGACAATTACCGATCTTGATGAATCGCCCCCATTTTGTTAGTTCCCATTTAGTTAACAGTTGCACATATTTCTCATACATTTGCTTCTTTTTTTTTATACCATTTATACTCTTCATACCATTCTATAATTGCGTATTATTATCCCGCAGGTTTCTGTTATTATCTCATGCACAGATTTTCTTATGTGGCTTTGTGCAATATTTGATTGTGCTGCTCAGAAAAAAAATGTGATACAAATGAGACTAAAAAAAACCGAACAACTCCAATAAAAAATAACCGTAAAGATTACAAAATATGGAATAAAATTATTTAACACTGAATGTCAAATCTTTGTTTTTCTTAGACGTCTACATACTTTGCAGTTTTGTGTTCCTCCTTTATCGGTGGATTTCTACATTTTGCCTTTTGTATCGATGATGTTTCTTCTCTTTTGTTACCACGATGTAAAAGAAGGGTTAAATATTGTTCCTCCTATGACTCACTAGTCTGGGAGAGATGGATATCTCCGCTGCTGCTGAGTTACACTGTCATGAAAATAATACATTATGACATATTAAATGGAAGATGGCCTCTGATTGGATAATTATTCTTCCATTCTCTTCGTTAGGCTCCTTCTGTTTTCCTTAATTCGTACACAAACATTACTCCGATACTCCCAGACAATTCTATTACTCCGAGCCATATTTAAGTAATAAATTTAATCTCGGTAAGTGTTATCGTAAGACGCGGCACGATAAGGTTACGAATGGAGGTCACTGCTCAGGGACATCCATTTATCTGGATAAAGAATATAACATTAGACTGTCTTCTCTATAGACATAGCGTAATTATAGAATATATTGAAACCAGTCAAATGACGTTTCTGGGATGAAAGAAGATCTTACGCTGTTGGGTTTTCGAGCAAACCTTTCGAGAACCGCTCGGCTGAATTTAATGTATTTCTAGTAGTTTGATGAAACTTTCGTATAGGGATGTTATACCGCTGATTGCTAAATGTAGAAATTAATGTCTTACCCTATTATTTCCTCCCTGGCTGCTCCTTTCATTCAAATGAATGGGCAGAAGAGGAGTTGCATTTATCCAAGGTGCAAGTTGGCTGTCATGTGGGCAGCCATACGTCAACAATTTGGCCGTCCCCTTTGTAATTCTTTATAGCGGGTAAAGGATCGTCCCTTCATCCCTCACAACAAGTTTAATCTGCCAGTCTAATATGTCCTGGAACTGTTCCGATTCTTATGGTCTGTTACTTAACAATCCGTTCCTTTTCATTGGGCTGTTCGTAGGTTCTGGGATGTCCTTTTCCCTTATTTCCCAGTAAGCATTGATTATGACATTGTCCAAGGTGTTTCCTGACCCGAACTGAAAGCCAGCCTCTCTGCTATCTTTTATCCAATATAACGGACAGAAGTGCAAAAACACAGGGGTAAAGAGACCCCCCACACCACTTCCTGTAGAGAGACTTTGATCAGCATTCATGTCCTGTAATACCCCAAGTGTTGACGCTCCTAGAGATTGACTACACCGGGTGGAGAGAGAGGAGACAGCTAGTGCTTGGTACTTTGGAGTGAGTTTTCAGGCTGAGAACGCCACTCCAGGTAGCAGCTGGGAAAAAACCTCTAGGGACCCACCTATCCGACTAGCTTCCTAGGCAGCTTGGTCCCTGGTGACTTCTAAAGCCACTGTCTGACACACAATACCCATGGATCAGACAACATGTATCACTGTCAGGTTCCCTTTACAAGGTTTTCCTGGCTTAGAAAAAATATATTTAAGAGAATCCTCAAATGAAATGGTTATCCTATCGGAGGCAACCGTCTTCTGTTTGCAGCATATCCAAATTCCAGAATTTGCCTGAGGACACTAGAGGAAACCATACCCAGCCAAACAATCCCCCTGCTGCAGCCAATGCAAGAGAAACGTAGTATTACATGGTGAGGCATTCACGTGACAAGAACGAGATCTACTCTTACAGAACAGGTCTCCATGCTGGCTCATAATGGTGTCCCAGGCGGGGAACTCCTTCATGGGACATAATGATGAAGTTCCCTACTCAGAAATTGTGAGGACTTACTGTAGCTAAAAAATTTTTTTTTTTTTTTACCAGGAGCTCTCAGCAGTGGTGGCCCTAAAGAGGAATATAAAGGCAACCAGTCACTAGTAAAAAAATAAGTCCAACCACTCTAAGGCCGGAGCAGAAAAAAATCCACAACTGAGAACAGAACCATAGGATTAAATTGGTACGAATGCAATCCAATATTTAATCGGATTGCACTCGTCCAATTTATTTGTAAGTGGGAGCGAGCCCCAAGGCTAAGTTCATACAGTACAGACCAAAAGTTTGGACACACCTTCTCATTCAAAGATTTTTCTGTATTTTCATGACTATGAAAATTGTAGAATCACACTGAAGGCATCAAAACTATGAATTAACACATGTGGAATTATACATTACACTTTACAAAAAAGCGTGAAACAACTGAAAATATGTCTTATATTCTAGGTTCTTCAAAGTAGCCACCTTTTGCTTTGATTACTGCTTTGCACGCAGGAAAGGTGAACGGATGGACTCTACATGCCTGGTTCCCACCGTGAAGCATGGAGGAGGTGGTGTGATGGTGTGGGGGTGCTTTACTGGTGACACTGTTGGGGATTTATTTAAAATTGAAGCATTGAGTGGTCCAGCTCACCCCAAACCATCTCAATTGGGTTCAGGTCTGGTGACTGTGGAGGCCAGGTCATCTGGCGTAGCACCCCAACACTCTCCTTCTTGGTCAAAAAGCCCTTACACAGCCTGGAGGTGTGTTTGGGGTCATTGTCCTGTTGAAAAATAAATGATGGTCCAACTAAACGCAAACCGGATGGAATAGCATGCCGCTGCAAGATGCTGTGGTAGCCATGCTGGTTCAGTATGTCTTCAATTTTCAATAAATCCCCAACAGTGTCACCAGCAAAGCACCCCCACATCATCACTCCACCTCCTCCATGCTTCACGGTGGGAACCAGCATGTAGAGTCCATCCGTTCACCTTTTCTGCGTGCAAAGCAGTAATCAAAGCAAAAGGTGGCTACTTTGAAGAACCTAGAATATAAGACATAATTTCAGTTGCTTCACACTTTTTTGTAAAGTGTAATGTATAATTCCACATGTGTTAATTCATAGTTTTGATGCCTTCAGTGTGATTCTACAATTTTCATAGCCATGAAAATGCAGAAAAATCTTTGAATGAGAAGGTGTGTCCAAACTTTTGGTCTGTACTGTATGTATTTTTGGTCTGAGTTCTGCTCGTAAAAAAACTTGACAGCGTTTGGACCAATATTATTCAATATGACGGTTCAGATCAGGGCTTGCTTTTTCACGGATCGAATTTGCCCTTGAAAAAAAAATATATATTTTCACCTATTCAAGCGTTTGGGTGCGCAAAAAAAAAAAAAATCACATCATCGTATAGATCAGCCATAAAAGAATTCAATTTTTACGGATACACTGCAATTCTTCAACACAGAAAATGATGTTTGGTAAATTGTAATAACTGCTATACAAACAGATGCCATATGGATGGCGAACACTTTTTTTTTTTTTTGGATGAAACGCGTTGATTTTTATACATTTGGGTAAACTTGACCTAATGAAAGAAATTGTCCGAAGTGGATATCTTTTTTTTACTGTGAAGAAGTGTGACGGCAGTGATGTTTTCCTGTGCTGGATTCTGCACAATCTGATGATTTAACAAGTTAATAACTTCCCTGCATTGTAATTGTTGAACACCGTAAGATATTGGCCGTCCTTTCGCTGGTTTCGGCTTCTTTTCAGCTGTTTGTAGATTGTACGTTATCAACTTATTGTCATATTCACCGCTGAAAATTCTCCCCCCATCGTGCATAAAGATTTTATAAGTTCGTAACAGCCGCCCGCGATCATTGCTACAATTATTGGCTTAGCCAAAGTCCCCAAATCTGATCATAATCCCTAAATGTTGATCATACTACAGCTGTTTTACACCTGGCGATTGGATAAAATTGAACAATTGCACTAGAAACATAATAGAAACAACGAGAAACATTCGAAGCAATAGGATTATTTTATTGATTTTTTTGCCTAAGCGTTTTAAAACATTTCCTTCAATATATTATTGCATTATTGACGGCTGCTCAAGTGAAAATAGCAGCAGAGAGAAATTTTTCTTTTCTCAATTACTTAGGTGATCACAAAGTCAGATGCTTTGATAATGAAGTGACGTGTAATCTAGGCAAGGCCTTATTCACACATCCGTTATTCTCGCGCTCGAGTAAAATGGACAGATTATTATGATCAGACTTTGGTCCGAGTTTCATCCGTTTCTTTCGTACGTGGAGAAAAAACAAAACAACTTTCTCCATCTTCTCCTTTCCGACAGTTCATGAAAATCAGATGTTTAACAAAAAAGAGGAGCAAAAACTAGACACTTTTGACCTGGTGATAGCGTCTCCTTAAAAGTTCATAAATTGGAAAGAGATCAGCGAGTCAATTAGAGGTGAATTAAATTTTCTTTCAATTTCCAATTTTTTTAAAAAATTTTGCTTGATTATTTTTAGGGTTAAAAAAAACAGAGAAAATCGCTCCTGTGTGAATCGGCAACCGCACAGGACAAAGTCCAAGTAAGTATTGCTCACCTGGACAGACACAACACTGCTACAGGCACAAAATAGAGAATTATGGTGACTAGCTGCCGAACCAACCGTCACCTCACCAGGCAGGAGCTGTACACTCTCAGAGGAGATGTATGATGGATGGCTACAACGATCAGCTGCTGTACCAACCGTCAGCTTCCAACCCTTATCAGGCAGGAGCTGCACCGCTCTGCTGAATAAGCACACTCTTGGAGGAGGTGTATGATGGATGGCTAACCCAATCAGCTGCCGCACCAACTGTCGGCTTCCAACCCTCATCGGGCAGGAGCTGCACCGCTCTGCTGAATAAGCACACTATTGGAGGTGTATGATGGATGGCTAACCCAATCAGCTGCTGTACCAACTGTCGGCTTCCAACCCTCATTGGGCAGGAGCTGCACCGCTCTGCTGAATAAGCACCCTCTTGGAGGAGGTGTATGATGGATGGCTAGCCCAATCAGCTTCCACACCAACTGTCAGCTTCCCACACTCACCGGGCAGGAGCTGCACCACTCTGCTGAATAAGCAAACTCTTGGAGGAGGTGCATGATGGATGGCTAGCCCAATCAGCTGCTGTACCAACTGTCAGCTTCCCACCCTCACCGGGCAGGAGCTGCACCACTCTGCTGAATAAGCACACTATTGGAGGTGTATGATGGATGGCTAACCCAATCAGCTGCCACACCAATCATCAGCTTCCCACCCTCACCTGGCAGGATCTGCACCACTCTGCTGAATAAGCACACTATTGGAGGAGGTGTATAATGTATGGCTAACCCAATCAGCTGCCGCACCGGCCGCTAGCTCCACACCCGCATGGGCAGGAGTTGGAGATGCACTCCTATTCTTATATTGTGAATAGGCTAGTCTCCTCCATCACAGTGCCAGGAACATTTCCACCCTCTTCTTTTTCCTGGTATTATTAAAGTTAGGAAGAATTTAAAAAATTAAAAAATATAGACTTACCCATTCCTTAACCTTTTCTGGTGCCAGAACGTCCCTCCCAATGATTGTCTAATCCAGGGCTCCCCAACTTCAGTCCTCAAGACCCACCAACAGGTCATGTTTTCAGGATTTCCTTAGTATTGCCCAGGTGATAATTGCATCACCTGTGCAATACAAAGAAAAACCTGAAAACATGACCTGTTGGTGGGTCTTGAGGACTGGAGTTGGGGAACACTGGTCTAACCTACCATTCATAATCATGTGCATTCCCGATCATTGCTCTGTGTAAAAATATTGGGTGATTGAATAATAAATCACTCGTGTAGTCAAGCATATGTAACAATCAGAATTGTTCGTCAGCATTCCAGCAAACAGGAATGTGCTTCCCCCAAAAAAAGAAAAACGAGGGGAACAAATGATTAGTACTAGAGTGGAGAATGCAAATGTTAGTTACGGAGCATGGTTCGAAATGCTATATAGCCAATTGGTGCTTGTGTCAAACAGGTAGATTATCCACTCTCATTAAGAAGCCTTTAAGCCCCCGTCACACACAGCGATCTCGCTAGCGAGATCGCTGCTGAGTCACTAGTTTTGTCACGCAACAGCGATCTCCCCTGCGATATCGCTGTGTGTGACACTGATCAGCGACCGGCCCCCCTGCCGGGTATCGCTGATCGTTGTCCAAAGGCCAGGACATTTTTTTGATCGTTGGTGTCCCGCTGGCCAGCACGTATCGCTGCATGTGGCAGGCAGGAGACCAGCGATCAGCTAGTAACCAAGGTACACATCGGGTTTCCAGTCGCCGCGCAGCGCCTGAAAACCCGATGTGTACCTTGGTTACCCGCTCCCTGCACCAGCGGGCTGGTATCCAACGTACACTGCGGGTAACTAAGTGACGTTACCCGCAGTGTCGCTGTCCTGATCGCTGCGTGAGCTGCCTGTTTGGCAGCTCACCAGCGATCATGTAGCGACACACCAGCGATCCTGACAAGTGCATATCGTTGTCGGGATCGCTGGTGTGTCGCTATGTGTGACGGGGCCCTTACTCTCTATTCCTCCTTTGATGTTCATTGTCCGGTGTTAAGCCCCCATCACACACAGCAATCTCGCTAGCGAGATCGCTGCTGAGTCACTAGTTTTGTGACGCAACAGCGATCTCCCCAGCGATATCGCTGTGTGTGACATTCAGCCACGATCTGCCCCCCTGCTGGGTATCGCTGATCCTCACTGAATGTCCTGGACATTTTTTTGATCGTTGGTCTCCCGCTGGCCAGCACGCATTGCTGCGTGTGGCAGGCAGGAGACCAGCGATCAGCTGGTAACCAAGGTACACATCGGGTTTCCAGGCGCCGGGCGGCGCCTGGAAGCCTGATGTGTACATTGGATACCAACGCGCTGCTGCAGGGGAGCTGGTAACCAAGGTACACATCGGGTTACCAGGCGCCGCGCAGCGCCTGGAAATCCGATGTGTACCTTGGTTACCAGCTCCCTGCACCAGCGCGCTGGTATGCCAGTAACTAAGCGACGTGTGTCGCTTGTTACCAGCGTACTCGCTGTCCTTATCGCTGCTGAGATCTGCCTGTTTGGCAGCTCAGCAGCGATCATGTAGTGACTCAGCAGCGATCCTGACAAGTGCATATCGTTGTCGGGATCGCTGGTGAGTCGCTATGTGAGACGGGGCCCTTACATCTAGATTTCAGTGACCTTCTAGCAAAGAGATATAATATCACGTAGTGATGTCATCCAGTGGCTTTAAATAAATTGCCGTTGTGTCGTAGAGCCGTCGGATGACACGTGATGGAGGTGCATCCTCATAGACAAAACCTTACTGGGAGCTATTCATTACTCCACACTGATCAATACCCTCAGTAAGAGTTTTGGAATCATCCTCATCAGCACTTATCTGGTGCTAAGGAGAAAGTGAAAACCTTTTTAAACAGACAAATACTTTGTTGAATCATTAATAAAAACACTTCAACACAGACATATAATAGAATGTAAAATGGGAAAACGCATCACATGGTCAGGAATCAGACCTAGACCTAGGATGCCGTGATAATACAGATATACCCTGCAATATTTATTCATAATGTCTCATCACGTCTCCGTAAAGCATTGCTTAATATGATGGTGATATATATATGTAAGTAAGATAAATAAATCAAATAAATACACACCATAAGATTGTACAAAAAAGGAAACGCAAAGCCCAGAGAAAAGGGAAAGCATGGTCCCTGGACTCTTAGTTTACTCGTTTTGTCTCCTACCTGTTAAAATTTTCTTTTATTGCTAGATATGTTATAGACTGTCTGTTATCTTGGTCTGTTGGTGACTAGCTTGGAATTTGATCTCTCCTTTCGAGTGTCTGCTCCTTGTCATATTTCTCATTACTAGTGTCTGTTACTTTCCTGTGTCTACTACACAGACAGACCCTGCCTCTTCTTCTGTGGACTTTTGCCTTTTTTAAAGTGGCCCATGTGAAATGCTGTGACATCACCTAGGGTCTTTTAAGGCACACTCACATTTGACTGAGCATTTAGTAAGCTTTGTTATCAGTTTGCCTCAACATTCATTTATCCCAGCTGGCAAATGATATTTTCAAGCACACTACTGTTTGTTTCCAAATTATATGCATTTCTTCTTGTCTCAGACCTGCAGTTAATCCTTCATCTGCTGTAAGGATGACAAACTTTTTCTGGTGTTGCTCACACTACAAATCCTGCCGTAACAGTGTAAATGAAAAATACGGCGTGGGGTCCCTCCTACTTTTAATAACCAGCTAAGGGAAAGCAGACAGCTACAGGCTGATATTAATAGCCTGGGAATGTCCATGGATATTGGGGCATTCCTAACCTACAAATATCAACCTGCAACTACTCCAGAAGTGACGCATCATGTTTAATGCGCCAGTTCTGGCACTTAGCCTCAGCTCTTCCCGACTAACCTGGTGCGATGGCAAATGGGATAATTGTTTTGGGGGTTAGTAATGGAGAGGTGTCAGTCAGACACCCCAATTACTAACCCAGTAGTGAAAATAAATACTCACACAGAAAAAAACTTTATTTCAATGAAGACTCCCCCACACTAGCCCTTGTTCACTAATTTAATAATCAAATGATCTCACAAAGTAATCCACGTTCATATTCTTGGTCTCTCTTGCCTGTGGATAGCAATAAAGCTACTGTTATGCACAGGTGCCAACTGATGAATATTCTCATCAGCATCGCCTGCACTCACTGCTATCAGCGAGACCTGGCTCACGATGATGACAGTAGCAGTCATCAGCTGGCAGCTGACCGGCAGTAACCTTGTCACCGCCAGTCACAGCCACTGGTTCACAAGCTGTTCTCTGTGACAGTGTTGGAACCCACAATGGCTGTCACCGGCGGTCACTTCAGTAAGGTTACCACAGCTCAGAGCCACTGTTTCCCATGCTGTCACACAGAGGACCATGTGGGAACCACCGGTGATTCCAGCCCTCCATAGACTTGAATGAAGTTATTTTCTTTTCTAAAATTCGGCTGAACCCGACGGACTCGAACATCCACAGGTCCGCCCATCCCTACTCATTATAATACACAATTCCACCTACTATGGAGGTAGAAGGGCCTCGTTACCTCTTGGGCCGCACATGTTGCACCAATGGTATATCCGCCCCTCAGCTTTGCCATGATGTGGCAATGGGCTTATACATTTTGATAAAAAATTTAGCTAAGAACTTCATTCTCAGTTTTGTACATTTTGCTTAGCCGCTTTAGATCAATGTATGATATTTGGACGTGTGGACCATGCCTTTTCTACCGTTATGGCATACCTGGACTCTTTGTCTTTAACAGAGCACCTTGAGTCCCTTCGGAGAATCGCACTATGTGAAGCTCATCAATGCTTAAAGAGTAGGTATTTTGTGAGCTTTATGGCAGGAGATATCTTCAGTCCTGACAACCGAATGACCCTAAGGGTTCGATTCCTTATCACTTCTAAATCCCATATGTCTTTGTATCTGCAGGCACTGCTCCAGAAAGAAATACATTACTTATCTTTATTATCAGCATAAAATCTTTCCATTCATTTATTCAGGAGAAAAGCTATCTCGGAAACTGCTTTTCAGTCGTTGTCCTTAGGCACATATTTGAGGCTGTCTGAGAGCTTTTTATAAGAAAAGAGAGGAAGTTAAAGACTTCATAATGTTCTATCCAAGTGAACTTTTCTTTAAAGGAAACTTTTAAGTTTATCATTTCAGACATCTGTACCAGGGATCTCTATGACAAAAGCAATATGCTGCCTCCTTTGTGCCATGTCCAAGCAATCACTGTTCGGTGTATACACAATTACGGGATTTAGACTGAGCTGATATTTTGCACAGGACCTAAAAAATGCGGCTCCAAGTCTTTCTCTGTTGTTGCTCTCCTTTTACTTTCCTTATTCGGATCTTTGAAGCACCTGTTTTGGGCAACAACATGATTTTAAGCCTCTGGTCGGCAAGGATCTACGATCATCACTGGTAGAAGATTTTTTGGGACTCTATGGCACCAAAGACTAGAACCATTTATATTATCCATCACCTTTACAGTTAGACCGTGGTTAAAGGACCCATATCGGAAAAGATAAAAACAGATTTTTTTTTGCTGCCTCTGTATGGCACCATTTATGTGTAAAAAAAAAATCGGCACTCAGGTGTATGTGGTGAAGTGGAGAAATTGTTTATGCAATCCAAAATTGGGCAGAACAATTAACATTTTGAACCTAAATCTGGACCTTCATCAGAATTGTGCAGATTAGTGCGGGGATAGAGAGCGGTGGTATGGATCCAGCGCTATGGTAAATACGACAGCCGTTGCTGGTGGCATGACATATTTACCATAATCATGCGTTCATGTCACCACTCTCCTTCCCCACAGCTATCAGCACCATTCTGATAAATGTCCAGATAAAGGGTCGAAACGTTAATTATTATGAATAATTTTTCGATTGCATAAATAATTGATTTCTCCACTTCACTGTATACCCTTGAGAGTTGAGGTTTTTTTAGGATAAATTGTACTTATGGATTGGAACCCTACTCAAGCACCAACTAACCTACGGAGTGACGTATACCATTATTTTCTGTTGTGAACACTTTAAATCTGGCTTCTGAGTTTGGGCTCCCTCTGGTGGTTGCTGCTGGTAATGGAGCTGGTCTGGTTGACAGAGGTCGATCACCTGAGGAGGTGGATGATTGGAAATCAGGTGTTACTGATTGGGGAGATGTAAGCGAGCAGCCTTCCCGTGGTTGTTGCCGGTGATTAGTTTCTTCCTGAGCCTTCTGGAAGTCAGCTTGCTCCCTGCTGTGTCCTGCATCTTTCAGATAAGTTATTTTGCTGTTTATTCTGTGGCTTTGTTCTCATTTTGCTTTTCTCAGTTTTCTGCCTTGCTGGAGTTAGTTTAGCCGGGGTTTCCCTGTAGGGACCCGTGCTGGACTCTGTGTTCATTTGCCACAGCCTGCTTCAGTCTTTTCTGTGGTTCTAGTTCCCTGTTATTTCAGTATCTGTTGTTTGCGTCCAGTTCACACCAGAGTTCTGATTTAGTGGGGGAGAGGTCGTGTGGCCTCAGTGTTTTTGCATATCAGATGTGTTGGAGTTTTTCTTAGGGTTTTTGCTGGATTGCAGACAGTATCTGTTTCTGTCCTGTTCTATCTAGACAGTCTGGACCCCAGCATTTGCTTACTCTATTTTCAGTCTGTGTTTGTGCTTCATCTGCCTCACCGTCAATATATGCTTGGGGGCTATCTATTCCTTTGGGGCTCTACTCCGGGGCAGTTAGCTTTCCTCTTTCTCTTTTTAGGCTTAGTTAACTCTTTGGCTGTGTCGAGGCGTCTAGGTCATCGTAGGTACGTCCCACGGCTAATTCTAGTTGTGTTGTCAGTTCATGGGGTCTGCAATCCGCTAAGTTACCAACCTCTCTGTGTGTCTGGTTGCCTAGCCTATTTTTCCTGTTATCCTCCTCGGTTACCGAATCATAACAATTTTCTGTATGGCACCATGTTATGGACATATTCTCTCCTAGAATCAATGCTTTCAGGAGAGAAATCTGCATAATAAAGTTACAGTATCTGATGGAAGATATATCATATTAAGAAGAAAATTGTATTTCCCCCTATAAAATCCATGACTCATCGTAGGGCTCTTAATTCTTTATGACAGGTTCCCAAAATTGAAAAATTGCCCTAGGCTATAAGGAATCAACACACAATCTATCAAACGAATATGGGTAGTTGCATGGATGGAAGGTAGTAGGGATCTAGTAGGGCTCTATTATTTTGCCAGGTTATGCCAAGGCAGGACAGAAGGACTGGTATTTTGCTTCCAGCTCCATGCTCTTTTTCTGACTCTTGGGCCACATTCTTACCCCCGTTTGCTCAATAACCAGCTATAACCAAATCCGCTTTCTCCAAGGTAGCGTTAGCTGTCATTTCAAACACTTTCTCCTCCAATATTGGCATTGTATGTGTTTGGGTGGCATTGCCCTTTACGTTTTACAGGCCATCGTAGTAAACTATTGTTTTATTCTTCTATCGTAAACCTGCAGAAAATAATTTGCTCTTACAGCATAAACTACGAGCGCATTTTAAAATGTAAACTAAGGGCACCGAGGTTGCAGAAAGATTTTTTTTTCTTTTTTTTTATAACCTGTTGAAAATAAGATCTAAAAAAAAAAAAATCAATATTGCACATTTTATCCAAACCGGTTACATGGATAGGAGGCTCACGGAGAGAAGGGTTAAAACCGATACGATCAATGTCTCATATGGTCCGTCATTTATCTTGTTTTATAGGATTCGTCAGAAGCTTTACAGTTTAGCGGAAAGCAGACAAAATGCATCTCATAGCTCAGGAGCTGGTGACTCACGGATAAACTTCTCTTTGTCCTTGAGTCTGTTGAAGCTGAGAAGTTAACGGTTATGCAACTGGCAGAGGCTAAAGCCAAGAGAACACGAAGCAGATGGCAGAAATTACAGACCAGAGGAGATATGTGAGCTCCAGAGGAAGAAAAATGGCGTTCTGCACTGAAATATTCAAGCTAAGGTGCTAAATCATGCGGAGCAGGTGAAAGCATCCGCACATTTCTAAAAGTAATTCTGCATTGGGTGAAAAAAAATAAGTAAAAAAAAAAATCAAGACTACAGAAAGTTTGGCTGCATGAAATGATGACATGAAAGCTGGCAAGGCAGCATTTCTTTATATAGGGGACATACGGGACCAATGGCGGACACAGACAGAAGAGGCCCCTGTGGAAGAACAGTATATGGGCCTTTTGCAATCCAATAGCTCATCATAATGCCCAATTCTACCTGGAGGTAGATGTCTCCCCTGACCTCTTGGACCCTTGGTTGCACCAATGATGTGCCGGCCACTGTACAGGAGTTTACATATAGGAAAGAGAGCTCCTTGCTAGTTGTTGTCCGGTCCAAATCAATAAGTCTGCAGTCATACAAAGCGCATCTCCAATCTCCAAAGCGTGTGCACCGTGCTCTTTGGCAATTCACCAGTTTCTGAGCCAATCGATGACCCGAGTACCTTAAAGTTATTTACAACTTCCAGTTTCTCGCCATCTATCTCAAATGTGTCCTGGTCGCACCTGGCAATAGTCAATATATTCCTTGCTGGTACAGGTTCACATAAGGATGAGCGAATCTGTCAAAATTGGAATTTGGTAGATTCGCTCGAATTTGACCAGGAAATTTCATTCACATCAAATTTAATCAATGTGAATTGTAAAGGTCTTATTATGCTCCAGGGTTTCTCTACATCCCAAGGTATAATAAACATAGGGGAAAAAAAATTATAAAAATCAAAAGTCATTTCTCCCCAGTTCTAAACTTGACTATGGCAACTCACATTTGGTCTTTCTCGTTTTGGTCTTCATTCACAAGCCTCCGGTCTTCTTCACCTCACAGGTCCTGTTGGGTTCTTTGGCAACTCCATCACCGACTTTGAAGTCATGACATTGTGTAAGACCTACTGAATCTAGACCTCAAGTGACATCATGATGTTACGGTCTGACAAAGCAAGACCTATTGGGGCCTGAGGTGTCGAAGACCCAACGAGACTTGTGGTATGAAGAAGACCTGAAGTCTGTGAATTAAGACCGAAAAATCAAAGCACAAGCAAGGAATTCATTTTAATTTTTTTTAAACACCTTTCCGACCCTTGTGAATCCAGAAAAATTGGAGGCTTTTAGCAAAATTTGCTATTCAAATTGCAAAACAAAAATCGGGTTTTGTCAAATCATTTTTGTTTTGTGAAAATCAAGAGTAATTCAATTTGCCTTGAAGTGATTTGGTCTTCTCTAGTTTGCGATGTACATCCTTGCATTATTAGAATAGTAAAACCCAAAGGTTTTATCCTTCATCCCATCTATTCCCTTGGTAGGCTGTCATTTTATTTTTAGTTGTAAAAATTATATGAAACACGGGGGTCATGGAGATGGCAGTGCGCTAACAGATCATGTGCCGTAGTTGCTGAATGGCAAATAATTCTTCTTTGGCTATTTAGATAGGAGGCTAGGACAATGAACTTTATCAACTTGGGTGCCCACTTTGGGGTTTGAGTCAACCTGAGCTGAGGTTCTCCGCTCTCCAAGGGCCACAATAAATTGGAGAATGTTTCTTCATAGTATGTACACCCTTGAAGATAGGGTATAATAGCGTCATGACGAGGTATTAGATCATAGCAAGACCGTTAGATTGGTCAAAAGTGTCCTCAGCCCAGCATAATCACAGGGGGCTCCTCTCATTGATCGGGTCACCACTTTTCCATTGGACATGACCATATCTATGGAAACTCATGTGCAATGAACCCTGGAGGTCATAGGTTTGAATGTGAGGTTGAGCATGCGCGGTGCTGTCAAATTCAAAGTCTATGTGACTGATGGAATCAAGTAGAGCGCCATGGGCGTCTTGCAGTTTCTCACAGTAATTAACCATGCAAAGAAGACATTCTGCATAGAGAGAATGGGTTAATATGAAAAAAGGTATCAAACTCAGCATTGCTCCTGAATGCTCAATGTCCTTTCCTGCTCCCGACTATCCAGGTGCTGAAACAGATGGTGCATCGCTTAACATCTGCAGTGTTTGGTAGCTGGTACCATTCCCCATAGATCTCTTCTGCTCTTTTCCATTTTCCCATTTCCAATAAATGTCTCTTCATCATTGGTGACAATACCGGTGACAGAATATGTCCGAGGCTCTGGGTAAACTTTCCGATAATGGAGACATTAATGAGTGATTACCTGACACTAAAAATCTGTCCACTATGAGTGAATATAGAAGAATGGGCCAAATTATTGCAAACTGACATTAAAGGAACAATATCCCCTAAGGCTATGGCATAAACATTCACATTCATACGTAGGCTAGTGCTCTCTGTAAGCCATCATTCCTACACCTTTCCAAAACAATACAAAGTGGATTTATTAAATGATATAAAGGCCCCCATACATATCAGGCCCTCTTCACACGTCCTGGTGATTCCTGTACAGGAAAAACAAGTACTGGTGAGATCTGTGGTTCGTGTCCGTGTGCCGCCATAAATGCCCCCATACATATCATGCCCCCTTCACACGTCCTGGTGACTCCTGTACAGGAAAAACCAGTACTGGTGAGATCTGTGGTTTGTGTCTGTGTGCTCCCACAAATGCCCCCATACATATTAGGCCTGCTTCACATGTCCTGGTGATTCCTGTACAGGAAAAACCAGTACAGGTGAGATCTGTGGTTTGTGTCCGTGTGCCGGCATAAATGCCCCCATACATATTAGGCCTGCTTCACAAGTCCTGGTGATTCCTGTACAGGAAAAACCAGTACTGGTGAGATCCGTGGTCCATGTCCATGTGTCCTCATACATATTAGGCCTGCTTCACACGTCCTGGTGATTCCTGTACAGGAAAAAACAGTACTGATGAAATCCGTGGTCTGTGTCTATGTGCCCCCATAAAGGTCCCGATACATATTAGGCCTCCTTCACATGTCCTGGTTAGTGTTGAGCATTCCGATACTGCAAATATCGGGTATCGGCCGATATTGGCTGTATCGGAATTCCGATTCCGAGTTCCGATATTTTCGTCATATCGGATACCGGAATCGGAATGTCACTGTCACTGTCAGTGTCCGTCGGTCGGGTCTGTCAGGAGTCAGCGGCACTTACCCGGCAGAAGATCTCCGGCGGTCACGTCCTGGACTGCTTCATGGCCGCCATCCTCTTCTCCCTGGCGGTCACATGCAGTTTCTCGCGATAACTGCAGTGACTGCTGGGTAATCCCGGCCGTAAAGCAGTCAGTCCGATGACGTCACCGCCGGGAAGCTGGTAATCAGCTGTGCTGCGTCGCGATGACAGGCTCTGCCTGTCATTCCAATGTAGCAGAGCTGGATCGTCGTGGGACAGTCGTTACTATGGACTGCGTCGGACAGGTGGTATACTGTTGGTTTATTTTTTTTATTTTTTTACAGGAGATCGATGGCGTCGCAGGAATGAGAGAGTAATAAAAGAAATGAAAACTGTGTTGTCTCTTTTATTTCATTAAAAGACTTTTTTCTTGCTGTGTCTTTTTTTTAAACATTTAAAAACTTTGGGATTAATAATGGATCAGTGTCTTATTGACGCCTCTCCATTATTAACCGGGCTTATTGTCACCGTGCAAGCAACGGTGACATTAACCCCTTATTACCCCGCTTGCCACCGCTACAGGGCAAGTGGGAAGAGCCGGGTAAAGTGCCACAATTGGCACATCTTTTGATGCGCCAAATGTGGGGCTGCTGTAGCCTGGTATTATCAGGCTGTTGAGGGCCAAAATCCATGGGCCTTGACAGTCTTTTAATACCAGGCCGCAGCAGTCTGCATTTTACTTGGCTGGTTAACAAAAATAGGGGGACCCCTACGCCATTTTTTTTTCGAGGGGATCCCCTATTTTTGTTAACCAGCCAAGCTAAGCAGACTGCTGTGGCCTGGTATTATCAGGCTTGCAAGGTCCATGGATATTGGATCCTTACCAGCCTGAAAAACCAGGCCTCAGCGGTCTGCTTCATCTGGCTGGTTAACAAAAATAGGGGGGACCCCACGCCAATTTTTTTGGAGGGGATCCCCTATTTTTGTTAATCAGCCAAGATATGCAGACTGCTGTGGCCTGGTATTATCAGGCTGGCAAGGTCCATGGATCTTGGCTCCTTAACAGCCTGAAAATCCAGGCCTCAGCGGTCTGCTTCATCTGGCTGGTTAACAAAAATAGGGGGGACCCCACGCCATTTTTTTTTCGAAGGGAACCCCTATTTTTGTTAATCAGTTCCCTCTGACGTCACTGATTGTGTCCCTGGCTGACCTGAAGTGAAAGTGGAAAGCAATCAATTAAGCTTTCCACTTAAGGGCCCGTCTCACATAGCGATATCGCTACCGAGATCGCTGCTGAGTCACTAGTTTTGTGACGCAGCAGCGAGCTCACCAGCGATATCGCTGTGTGTGACATTCAGCGACGATCAGCCCCCCTGCCGGGTATCGCTGATTGTCGCTGAAATGTCAGGAGACTCAGGACCTTTTTTTGATCGCTGGTTTCCCGCTGACAGGCACGCATCGCTGCGTGTGACAGGCGGGAGACCAGCGATCCGCTGGTAACCAAGGTACACAGCGGGTTTCCAGGCGCGGGGCTGTGCCTAGAAACCCGCTGTGTACCTTGGATACCAGCGCCCTGATGCAGGGAGCTGGTATCCAAGGTACACAGCGGGTTTCCAAGCGCTGCGCGGTGCCTGGAAACCCGCTGTGTACCTTGGTTACCAGCGGATCGCTGGTCTCCCGCCTGTCACACGCAGCGATGCGTGCCTGTCAGCGGGAAACCAGCGATCAAAAAAAGGTCCTGACATTTCAGCGACGATCAGCGATACCCGGCAGGGGGGCTGATCGTCTCTGAATGTCACACACAGCGATATCGCTGGTGAGCTCGCTGCTGCGTCACAAAACTAGTGACTCAGCAGCGATCACGGTAGCGATATCGCTATGTGAGACGGGCCCTTAAGCGATGTTACCCGCAGTGTCGCTGTCCCAGATCGCTGCCTGAGCTGCCTGTTTGGCAGCTCAGCAGCGATCATGTAGCGATACACCAGCGATCCTGACAAGTGCATATCGTTGTCGGGATCGCTGGTGTATCGTTATGTGAGACCCAGCCTTTACTCTCCTGTCAGCCAGGAGAGGAACTCATTCATTTGGGGGTTTACTGTGAGGCTGCAGCATTAGCTGCGGTCCCTGCAGTAAACATTAACCCTTTCTGAAGGATTACACCGTGGGACCTGACTGTGCATGGGATAGGTAAGAATATTTTTGCTTTTTTATTTTATTTTTTATACAGGAAATGGTTTTTGCAGTAAAATAAAAGATGGTCAAAAACATGTGTCTTTATTTCATTAAAATGATTTTTAATTAAAGTGTGTGTGTTTTATTTTTATTTCATGCAATAGGATTAATAATTGATAGTTGTCTAATTGACAGCTCTCAATTATTAACCTGGCTTAAGGTCACCTTTCAATAGCAAGGTGGCTTTAACCCCATATTAACCCATTCACCACCGCTACAGGGCAATGGGAATAGACGGGCAAAGTGTCAGAAAGGGCGAATCTAATTATAGATTTGTCTTTTCTGGGGTGTCTGGGGGCAGATGTTAGTAGCCGGGGGGGGCCAAAAATAATGGTCCCTCTCTGGGCTATTATTATCTGCCCCCACTCACTGGCTTTGTCTGTCTGGTTGCGAAAATAGGGCGGGAGCCCACGCATTTTTTTTCAGCAATTTTACACCTCATATATGTATATATATATACATGTCATTGAATTTGTGACACATATATATATATATATATATATAATTTATATTTATAGTTCATACACTTCTACATAGTATAATAGCCGCTAATTCAATTGCCGGCTTTTGTGAAAATGCAGAACCCGACATGAAATGACACTTGGTGTACATAGGGTTAACCATGTCCTTTGCTATCTGATTTGCACAAACAATTACATCAGTCTATGTGTGCAAAATTTCACACCTGTAGGGGTTAATTAAAGGTGTAAATTCGTAGCAAAAAAGTCCGTTTTTTTACAACGAATTTACACCTTTAATTAACCCCTACAGGTGTGAAATTTTGCACACATAGACTGATGTAATTGTGTGTGCAAATCAGATAGCAAACGACATGAAAAGACATGGTTAACCCTATGTACACCAAGTGTCATTTCATGTCGGGTGCTTCTGTCTTTTCACAGAAGCCGGCTTTACCCGGCAATTGAATCAGAGGATATTTTACTATGTAGAAGTGTATAAACTATACATATATGTATATATATATATATGTCACAATGACATGTATATATATATATATATATATATATATGCATTCTATGTGTGTATATTTAGTGTTTACAAGGAAAGAATGGGGTTTTTTTAGTTACGATATTTTGTTCCCATAGACTTACATTGGATTTCCGGTATCGGTATCGGGTATCGCCGATATTTTAATGGTATCGGTGATACCATTCCGATTCAGATACTTTTGGATATCGGAAAGTATCGCTCAACTCTAGTCCTGGTGATTCCTGTACAGGAAAAAAACAGTACTGGTGAGTGGTGACATCCAAGGTCGGTACCCAAGTGCCACCTGTATGTACATATGTGACATCCGAATGACATTCGCATGTCTGTGTGCTACGTCCGTGTGTCGTCCGTGTGATACGTACCGGTGCCTGGAAAGAAGTGGTACAGTTCGCGCTAATCCCAGGCGCCGGCTGTTATGATTTGGTAGCTGAGGAGAGCAGGCAAAAACGGCAATACACCAGAGAGGTTGGAATCTACTGGATTGCAGTACCCTGACTAACCACCACAACTAAAGGCAGCCGTGGAGCATTCCTACGTTGGTCCTAGACGCCTCGTCACAGCCTGAGAGGTTAACTACACCTAAAGATAGAAAGAGGAAAGCTATCTGCCCCGGAGCAGATCCCCAAAGAACATAGGAAGCCCCCAAACATGTAGTGGCGGTTAGACAAGAGGAAATACAGACACAGACAGAAAATAGTATGAGCAAACGTTGGGGCCCAATGTGCCTTGACAGAAAAGGATAGGAAGGACACTTACTGCAATCCAAAAAACCCTAAAAAATACCAACTCTACTAATTGCAAAAACACCTGAGATCACACGACCTCTACCACCTAAATTAGTTCTCTGGTGTAACAAAACTAAACCGCAGCCACTGAAAAAACTGGAAAAGGCAAATGAACAAATAACAGTGGCTCAGATAAACTGAGAGAAGCACAAGCCCCCGGAGGGGACCTGGCTGACCTCCACAGAAGTGCAGGGAACAATGCAAAAAGCAAGCACAAAAATAAAAGCAGAAAATATCTTATCTGAAAGCAGAAGATGCAGGCAAGACTCAGCAAGCTTCCAAGTGAACCAGGAACCACAGTTGAGACAAGAACAATTGATAACCGGCAACCATGATGGGAGGGAACCTCCCTTATATAAGACCAGTCTGTAACTCCTGATTGCCAATCCTCATTGAATGGTTCAGTACTGTTTGTAACCACCAGAGGGAGCTTCTGCTCAGAATTCATTTCTAACACACTCACAACAGCCGGCTGCTGAAGGCAGCTCTCATCATTGTCTCCTGGTCACGCTGAGTTCAGCACGGCCAGGAGACAATGATGTGAGTTGTACTCAGCAGCAGCTGTGTAACTCCTGTGTAAAATAAAGAGTTAATTTAAAAAAAAAACGGTGTGGGCTCCAGCGCAGTTTTCATAACCAGCAGAGGGAAAACCCAACGCTGGGGACTGATGTTAATAATCTGAGACAAGGGCCAATATTCCAAAAGGTTCCCAGTCAACAGCTCACATCTGTTTCTTTAGCCTTTCCCGGTGAATTTACCGGAGACACAGAAAAAAAATAACGTAGGGTCCTCCTTTAAATTCAAATAAGCAAAGGATAAACAGATAGCTGTGGGTTGATATTAATAGCCTGGGAGAAGGTCAGGGATATTGTCCAGGCTACTAACATCAGCACTCAGCCCCAGAAATGAAGCATCCATAAGATACGCCAAGTCTGGCACTTAGCCTCGCTCTTCCACTTGCCCTGTGGCAGGGGCAAGTGGGGTAATATTTGTGGGTTTGATGTCACCTTTGTATTGTCCGGTGACATCAAGCCAAGGGTTTAGTAATGGAAAGGAATCTATGACACACGTATCCATTACTAATCCCATAGTCATATTGCAGGCGCCATAGTTGAGCTTGCTCAATACAGTATAGGTGTCCTATTGAACCCCTTAGATGCCACTGTCATTCATGACAGCAGCATTTAAGGAGTTTGATTGGGTAGAGGTGTCCCGGTGCCCATCGGCCCATTGTCCACTGATATGGGAATTGGGAGTAAAATGAAGGCTCCCTTGTCTGTCTTGCTTGCACTTCATAGGAGGAGATGGGTGATTTTACAATACACTGCAATAATACAGTTTTTCTGTGTATTGTACAGGCATCTAGGGGCCAGGTTCAATTCCTTTAGGGAAACGAATGAAAAAAATATAAGAAAAAATGAAAACACAAAAAATAATATATATAAATGCATATATAAAATAAATAATCCCCTTTTCTTGCAACATAAATAAAATATGACTTATAAAAAATATATATAAAATAAAAATATATATATTTTTTTTACATTGGACGAACTAATAAAATAATATCACAATATTTGTCTCATTCAGTACTAAAACGAAAATCAAAACTTCAAAATTGCCGATTTTGTTCAATTTAATTCCCCACCCAAAAAACGGAATAAGAAGATATCAAAAAGTTGCATAGACCCCAAAATAGTGATGACAAAACTACATCTTCTCCTGCAGTAAAAAAAAACAAGTTCTTGTGCTCTTAGGAGAGGAGAAAAAATTAAAACAAAGTGCTGTCACCTAACGGCCTACATACACCTAAATTACCGCTGGATGTGGTGACAGAGGTAGACCCTCCCTTTAACTCCTTACATGCCGTGGTTGCTACGATTGTGGCATCTAAGGTGTTATCTCTTATCCCAATCATTACATCAGGCTGTTAGGTATATTTATCTATAATATAACTAGTTACCTTTAAGGGAAGGTTCACCTTGTAACATCGTCTTAAATATCTACATCAGTGGGACATTATCAGTGGAGGTTTTTGGACCTAAGATCCCTAACAAGACCCCTGAGATAAAGGTGCTTATGACTTGGAAATCTTTAGGTGTCAGAAGTCAGGTGATGACATGGAATGTTGCTGGAGGAATAATGATAATTTTGTGTTTTATTCATGGGTAAAAATAGTAGGACACAAAGTCCATTTTAGGGGGAAAAAAAATCTCCATTAATTGGTTCTACTATTCCTAGCCTTCAGTGTGCAGAGGCTATGGTCTGTAAGAGTTTTTGTCAGCATGGATCTGAAGGAGGGACAATACATACTCCCTTGGTGCCCAAGTAGTCAGTGGTCTTTTGGATGTAAGATTTGTAATTTAATTGTCCCCTTATGCACCCCTCTAAGTCAAATCCTATGATTCTTATTTCTGTCATTAAAAATATAAAGGCTGAATGTTAAAACAAAAAAAGGACAAATTGTTCCCTCCTTTAATGGCGCCCTAGACCACTGTCTACTCTGCCTATTATTTGTCTAATGTAATACTAGATGAGCTACAAAGCCAGCACTGGAATGAAAATTAACTTTGAGGATACTTGAAAAATTATGCATCATGTGACCCCCATACTCACTCACACTAGATCTTATATCCTTTGTTTCTTTTATTCCAATCTACAAAGTTAAAGAGTAACCGTGGTTTTATTTTTTCTTTCATAAATCAAAAGCGCACATGAAAATTAGAAACTCTTTACTTCTCTGGGATTGATGTTTTCATTCTAAATTCATGGGTAAAATTTGTTTTCAGTAAAGACAGATTTTCACATTATTGAGATAGGAGATCACAATTAGTGCTTTTAACATTCTGTGTAGGAGGGAGGAGCTAGAGGAACACACAGACATTCTAAGGAGGAGCTAAAGGAACACACAGACATTCTAGGGAGGAGCTAAAGGCAAATACAGACTTTCTAGGGAGGAGAAAGAGGAACACACAGATATTCTAGGGAGGGGAAAGAGGAACACACAGATATTCTAGGGAGGAGAAAGAGGAACACACAGAAATTCTAGGGAGGAGCTAGAGGAACACACAGACATTCTAAGGAGGAGCTAAAGGCAAATACAGACATTCTATGGAAAGAGCTAGAGGAACACACAGACATTCTATGGAGGAGCTAGAGGAACACACAGACATTCTATGGAGGAGCTAGAGGAACACACAGACATTCTATGGAGGAGCTAGAGGAACACACAGACATTCTATGGAGGAGCTAGAGGAACACACAGACATTCTATGGAGGAGCTAGAGGAACACACAGACATTCTATGGAGGAGCTAGAGGAACACACAGACATTCTATGGAGGAGCTAGAGGAACACACAGACATTCTATGGAGGAGCTAGAGGAACACACAGACATTCTAGGGAGGAGCTAGAGGAACACACAGACATTCTATGGAGGAGCTAGAGGAACACACAGACATTCTATGGAGGAGCTAGAGGAACACACAGACATTCTAGGGAGGAGCTAGAGGAACACACAGACATTCTATGGAGGAGCTAGAGGAACACACAGACATTCTATGGAGGAGCTAGAGGAACACACAGACATTCTATGGAGGAGCTAGAGGAACACACAGACATTCTATGGAGGAGCTAGAGGAACACACAGACATTCTAGGGAGGAGCTAGAGGAACACACAGACATTCTATGGAGGAGCTAGAGGAACACACAGACATTCTAAGGAGGAGCTAAAGGCAAATACAGACATTCTATGGAAGAGCTAGAGGAACACACAGACATTCTATGGAGGAGCTAGAGGAACACACAGACATTCTATGGAGGAGCTAGAGGAACACACAGACATTTTAGGGAGGAGCTAGAGGAACACACAGACATCCTAAGGAGGAGCTAAAAGCAAATACAGACATTCTAGGGAGGAGCTAGAGGCAGACACAGACATTCTGCTGTAAGTTCAAATCTTCATACAACTTTATGAGCACCAACTGTCATCTCCTATCTCCGTAATGGGAAAATCTGTCTTCAGTGAAGACAGATTTTACCCATGAATTGAGAATTTGTTTGAATAACTGATCAGTCTAGGAAGAGAAAGAAGCGAATTTCACTAATAAGAAATATTACAAAGTTTCTTATTTTCATGCGCACTATTAATTTAAGAAATAAAAAAAATACTAAAATTTTGGTTACTCTTTAAAGGCCAAGTTTGAAGATATTCAAGTATTAAATGTTTCCTATTTAGAATTGATAAATGGACATTCAACATCATTGCAATACAACGTATCAAATTTTGTTTCAATTTGCAGTTTCTTTGACAACTTTCCCTATCTCGTGTGCTGAATAGAAATCCCAATAACAGACTTGCAAGGCCAACACGCAAGTTGTGAGCCACAGGCTTGGAGAATATGTATAGATGAAAAATAATTAGCTGTCACCGGCTTGGCTATAGAAGGACAAAGCTGCCTGGAATAGCCCGTGGTCAAGTGTCCTACTTAATTAATGCACAGCACACAGGACGATGCTTGGTGATTGAAGTGAATGCTAGAAGATAGCAGCGTGCCAGAACGAGCTGCTCTCGTAGATTATACAGCAGCACTTTATCTACATATTGATACATGTTTTCTGTATGATTTACAGAAAATTGTCGTTCCACACAAACCAATTATAGCCACAACATAGTCCGCCCTGCGAGCGACATGGTGATGGTTGGATGACAAAAGTGTATTATCTGCAGGAGCGTAACAGTAGAGGGTGCAGAAGACGCTCTAGCTCCTGTTCTCTTAATCCCAATCCCAATAGATTCCTCTGTCCCATATGACTTGTAATAGTTGAGGATAATAATGATTTTACAATGGGGTCCTATGGGGTCAAAATAAACCCTTGGGTTATCTCAATCATCAGACATTTGTAAACTAGTATATTCATAATCCGTCGCAAGATATTCAAAGACTACCAGATTGTTACATGACAATTTCTTGATTAAAATTAGTGATGAGCGAATATTCTCCAATAATGTGTTATCCGAGCAAGCTCCGGTGTTATCCGAGTATCTCGGGCGTGCTCGGATAATATATTCGAGTCCCTGCAGCTGCATGTCTTGCAGCGATAGACAGCTGCAACACATGCGGGGATTGCCAAACAAACAGGCTGTCTAACTCCTCAAAACATGCAGCCGCAGGAACTGGAACGTATTATCCGAGCACGGCTGAGATACTCGGATAACACCGAGCATGCTCGGCTAACTCAAGTATGGAAGTTTTCACCTGCCCATGGAATAGGGGACAACTTCCCGAATACTTGGACCAACCCCCTAACAACCCTGAGATCTGGGGTTCTGAAGAGCCCCATTTGAATAGAGTGGAGGATGATCCTGCCCACTGACGCTTCATTTATATGGAATGGCCAAAGACCAGCCAAGTGCTGCCTCTACTATGCCATTAAGAATGCATGTAGCGGAAGTACGCATGATGGACCACCGCTCTATTTGTGTAGCCCTGGTACACAATACCAGGAGGATGAGTGGAGAGGTAACAGTTAAGGTCTCTTCATGACATCACGTACACTTCTGACACACCCAGCAGGGGTGTGGAGGGGGTGATCTAGTCAGTCAGTTTCCTGTCCTTGGACAGAGTAGACGTGTCCAGTTTGAGCCTGTCAGCAGTTCAGAAAGTGGAGGCTGGTACAGGTGGTCTAATTCACCTTAGCCTAGTCAGAGCTGTGCCCCACTGGAAGAAAGACTGAACTATCTATTAAGAGTCGAGCAAATCGAAGGGCAAAGTGGAAGGAAGATTATTGGAAAAGTGCTTTTGGCTTGGAAAAGTCCTGCACATTGCTACCGGTCACTGGGGACCGAAGGATCACTATTAGCTACAAGCATAGTGGTAAGAAAACCAGGGATTTACCGGACCCTAGGTCGCGGCAAACAGCCCCATATAGTCAGTACGTAACTGGAGTCAGGTGGAATAGGGACTTTGAGTCAAGCGCAGACAAAAGCAAGAACCTAGTTTCATCAATTGGAAGACTTCACCACAAATCTGACTGGGCAGAACAGCTTTGGAAAGCTGGAGCTATTGAGGGAACTACGCTGCAAGCTGGTTGTACTCATCGTTATTGGACAGTAAAGGAGGCCCCTAACTTGCTTAGCTGTTGCCTCAAAGCTCATCCTCCATCAACCCCATCAGCCTCCCTGGGACCTGCCTTACCATCTTGCAAGTAAAGGTATGGAAAGAAGCTGACCGTGTGAGACTGTGTTATTTATCTGCACCCGACTTCACTGACTTCATAGACTTTGAGGGACCAGTCCCACCTGTAGGGGACCCGACATCTAGCTGCATCACCATCCCTCAGAGATCTATAGCAGCGCTGGTACAAATTACCAGAATACTACAGGTGGCGTCACGAACTGTATATAAATCTATCCCCTGTAAATATTCCCCCAACATACGCCAGACCGCCAGGGCCACAGACCGAGCCACCGCTACCTGTGACAATCCCCATAGACTTCTACGGGCTCGGCTCTGAGTACCCCATTGCCCTGGTAATCCACAATTGTGGTGGCGGGTCGACACAAAAATTTGGCGTCACGAACAGGATACGAAACTTGCAGCATTGCGAGCCCTGTGTGCCTGTGGAGTGTTTTGGCGAAAAAGACTGTTGCTGTTGTTTGGCGCCAAATACCGCCATATTTGCCGCCAGATTCGCGCCCTCAGGCGCTGGAGAAGAAGGTGGGCGTACCTGAAAGAGCGCGCAAAGTCTTGGACACGCCCCTGGCTCTGACTCATCGGCAGGTCCTGCAACAGGAAGTGAACGCTCTGACATCAGAGCGCCTGCGACGAAGGTCCTGTTCTCACTGCGGTGCCTGTGAAATAGCAGCATCTGAAACCGGTAGGCTCCGTTTAACCAAGGGGGCGCTAAGATGTCACAACAACCGGCTGACAGTGCGGCCCCGGCCGGAGGCCCCAATCCCGCACCGTCTGGTATTGTAGCGCCAGATGGGGGCGCAGGCCCTGCACCCAGTCCGGTAGTCCCGATCATGCCACTAACGCTCCCATATATGCCTGGGGCGAAATGGCTTCCCCAATACAGCGGTGGGCCAGGCACATTAGCAGGCTTCAAGCGGAAGTTATGCAGCATCCTAGAAATGTACTCCATGCCTGAGAGACAAAAAGCTGCTGTGCTAATAGGGCAGCTAACTGGCGCTGCTGAGGGGAAGTGGAGACTTGGGATACCGTTGATCAGGAGTCGGTACCTGCGATCTTCCTTAAGCTGCATGCCATATTTGAAGACCGCACAGAAACGGATCTCCGGATGGCCTTCTATCACTGTTCACAACAGCCAGGTGACAGCATCCGGGACTATGCTTGCCGACTACAGGGAGCCCTGAGAGCCTCAAGCAAATTAACAATTTAAATGCTATCGACGAGAATAGAATGCTGAAAGAACAATTTATACAGGGATTGAGATCCCCAGAGGAACGCAGAACTGTAAATTGGTGGTCCTTAGATCATCCGGATGCTACCTTTGATGCCCTAAAGGACATGGCAATAAAAGGGCTGCGGCCCCTGGGCAAACCTGAGGTGGCCACCCAACATCATCAGGGTGAAGTCACTCTGGAACCGGCAGTAACCCCCTGTTCCCCGTTAGTGGCCGAAGCCAAAGCGCAGATGACACCTCCTAGTGAATTGGACTGTCTGCGCTCAGAGGTGCGCCAGCTGACTAAAAATCTGGCCGCTGTGATGAGTGCCCTACAGCTGCGGAAAGAGGAGGAAGGGAAGATCTTGTTAGCTGACTGCCCAGAGGACGTTCCGTGGATGCACCGGAGAAGAAAGAAGACGTCGCCCCCCCGGAGGAGGACAACGCCACCCCCAGGAGCAACCTCTGATCAACACCCTCCTCGTCGAGAGATCATCTGTTATCGCTGCAACCGGAAAGGTCATCTGTCTCCACAGTGTCCTTTAAACGGGCAGAACCTGGGTCCAAGGGCCAACACCCAGGAGAATACCCGTCAGGCCCCCTAGACTGGAACCGCAGGTATGTGGGCGGGCGACCCTACCTGTCTATTATTCTAGATGGTATTGCTGTTCCAGCATTGTTAGACACTGGGTCCCAGGTGACCCTAATACCTGATGCTCTATATACCAAGTACTGGTCAATGGACAGTCTTAAACCTCCGAGCCTTGACTTTACTGTGTATGCTTCTAATGGTCTTCCTGTAGAAGTACTCGGAACAAAATGTGTAGATGTAAAGGTGGGCCGAGAGGAGTTGAGAGACCAAGGGCTTCTGGTAGTAAAGACTGTAAATGAGGAGAACGGTCTAAATATAATTTTGGGTACTAACATTATCGGTAATTGTTTGGGAGAAGTTGTGTTCTTGCTCCAACAGCTCGCTGAGATTGCCCGACCAAGGCAGAGAGGAGTAATCCAAAGAGAGATCCGGGCCCTGGTGTGTCAGCAGCAAGCGAAGCTTACCGACGGCGAAATTGGTAATGTACGGGTCACTGACTCAGATCCTATTGTGATACCCCCAATGAGTGAAATGATCATTTGGTGCAGGGCAGCCATAGGTCTGAGAGGACAGAATTACCAAGCTGTAGTAGAACCCCACCATTCAGAACATAGACCTACACTTATGACTGCTAGAGGAGTAGTAGAAGTGGTGAATGGAAGAGTACCTGTACGGCTTCTCAATTGGGGAGATGATGAGGTAAATTTACCCCGTTATGCAACCATTGCTAAACTTCATGCTGTTGATAATAATTCTATTCTCCCGGCTGAGTCCTTAGACTCCTGTCAAATAGCGGAGGACAATGACCCAGCAACTCAGGTGGCAGAATGGTGTCAGCAACTCCATGTTGGGACGGACACCACTCCCGCTCACCAGAAGCAAGGGGTATTACGGGTGGTGCAAGAGTACGCCAAGTGTTTAGCAAAAATCCACTTGATTTTGGGACAATTAAGGGAGTACAACATCATATCCCTACAGGCAATCATCCTCCCATCAAAGAGCGGTATAGGCCCATACCTCCAGCTCATTATCAGAAGGCTAAAGAAATGTTGAATGATATGAAGAAAGCCGGGGTGATAAGGGATAGTTGTAGCCCCTGGGCAGCCCCTCTAGTTCTGGTTAAAAAGAAAGATGGTAGTATGAGAATGTGTGTGGATTACAGGCAGGTGAACCGCATAACACACAAGGATGCATACCCGTTACCACGCATAGAGGAATCATTAGCTGCTCTGAAAACGGCTAACTACTTTTCTACCCTTGATCTGACTAGTGGTTACTGGCAAGTGGCTGTGGCTGAGGAGGATCGTGAGAAAACGGCTTTCACCACCCCAATGGGGCTCTGTGAGTTCGACAGAATGCCGTTTGGGCTCAGTAGTGCCCCAGGAACATTTCAGAGAGTGATGGAAAACTGTCTGGGGCATCTCAATTTTGAAACCGTGCTGCTATACCTAGACGACGTTATCGTGTATTCCAAGACTTATGAGGACCATCTGAAGCACCTGGCAGAAGTATTCGAGTCCCTGTCCAGGTACGGGATGAAATTAAAACCCTCAAAATGCCATCTACTCAAACAGAAGGTACAATACTTGGGGCACATCGTCAGTTCGGAAGGAGTAGCGCCGGACCCAGAGAAAGTCACCGCCATCCAGAAGTGGCCGGAGCCGAAAAACCTTAAGGAAGTGCGACAGTTCCTGGGACTAACGGGTTACTACAGGAGATTCGTGAAAGATTACATGAAGAAGGCAGCTCCTTTACAGGACCTCCTAGTAGGACAATCCCTAAAGAGCAGAAACCCTCCCTTTAATTGGGGTAAAGAACAGGCTGAAGCATTCCAAAAGATGAAAGAGATCCTGACAGGTGATGAGATCTTAACCTATCCTGATTACAGCCAACCGTTCCTGTTGTACACCGACGCCAGTAATGAAGGGCTGGGAGCAGTTCTCAGTCAGAAGCAGAATGGCCAAGAAAAAGTCATCGCTTATGCTAGCAGAAAACTCAGGCCAACTGAAAGGAATCCGGAAAATTATAGCAGCTTCAAGCTAGAGTTTCTGGCGCTGGTCTGGGCCATTACTGAAAGATTTAAGCACTATCTGGCCTCCAATAAGTTCACGGCGTACACAGACAACAACCCATTAACGCACCTGGAAACCGCCAAGCTGGGCGCCATGGAGCAGCGTTGGATGGCTCGGTTGTCCAATTACCAGTTTACTATCAAGTACCGGGCAGGTCGAAAGAATGCTAATGCTGATGCGTTGTCCCGAATGCCGCATGACTCTGATACGGAAGAAGAATCGGACGACCTGGAAGAAATTGAGCTACCTGCGTTTCATCGAAATGGGGTAGTCCATGAGCATCGAGTTCACAGAAAGCAGAATGGTGCAACATTAAATCCTTTACCCCATCACAGCTGGAAGGAGACTCAGGACAGCGATCCAGTGGTCAGCCGCATCAAGGAGTTGTTAAAACAGGAAGGTTCCTCCTTGGAAAAGGATGCACCTATGTCAGCCAAGCTCCTGTGGAACGAGAAAAGCAGGTTGTTCCTATACCGTGATAAGTTGTGCAGAAGATACGTCAACCCCAGAACCCATGAAATGGTCTGGCAAATCGTGGTCCCCAAGGCAGACGTCCCAATGGTGTTGGAAGCGTACCACGATCAAGCAGGACACTTTGGCTGGAGAAAGCTGGAGACCCTGTTGAGATGCCGGTTCTACTGGGTAGGGATGCGCAGCTCCATCGAGAGGTGGTGTCGGAACTGTGGACCCTGTGGTCTCAGAAGAAAGGACTACGGTAGTCAGAAGGCACCCCTGCAACCTATCCGGACGACTCGTCCCCTGGAGATTGTGGCCCTGGACCACGTCAAATTGTCGCCAAGTAGATCTGGATACTCATACGCCTTGACTATGGTGGACCATTACTCCAGATTTCTGGTGGTTGTTCCAGTTAAGGACCAGACCGCAGTGACGGCCGCAAAAACCTTTCAAGCAAGCTTCTGCAGACCGCATGGGTATCCCGAGCAAGTATTAACCGATCAGGGACCTGCTTTCGAAGCCGATTTATTCAAGGAATTCTGTCACATGTACGGGTGCAAGAAAATTAGAACAACACCATATCACCCTCAAACCAACGGTCTTTGCGAAAAAATGAACCATATTGTCCTTGACTTGTTGAGATCCATACCGTTGGAAGACAGGAATCGATGGCCGGATTTACTACCTGATTTGGTTGATTTGTATAATCATATACCTGTAAGCTCAACTAACTGCACTCCAGCTCATCTTATGCGAGCAAGGCCCGGAAAACTACCAATGGATTTAGAACTTGGAGTGGTAGAACCGGAGGCAGACGACGCTGTTGAAAACTGGGACGTCAATCGGCAAGAGCAATACAGAAGAGTACAAATCTGTGTAGAGGAAAGTCTCAATAAGGCACGGGAGAAACAGGAAGATGTTTACAACCGAACTGCTCCTGCCAAGCCTTTGATGCCTGGAGAGGTAGTATTAAAAAGAAAAAGGAAGATGCACAAATTGGATAATCAGTGGGAGCAAGAACCCTACGTCATACAAGATTCTAAATATGACAACAGAAAAGTTTGTGTCGTCAGTAAGGACGGAGGAAGAACAACAACCACTGTGTCCAGAGATCATTTGAAATTGTGTCCAGAACACTTAAAGAGTTGTGAAAAGAACCCTGTCCTCAATCAAGGAGAAAGAAAGGAAGAGGTCCTACACACAGATCTGGGAGATTTTCCTGCGGATTGGCCCCGACTGGGAGATGCTGTGATAATTCCAGTGTTGCAGTTTTATCAGCCACAAGAGGAAGTTCTACCTCCAGTTGTGCCTGTGGTGCCAGTTGAGCCCGCTCAGGAGTTACCCATCCCAGCAACACCTCAACCTGTGGAACCTCAAGATGGATCATCTGAAGCAGCGCCCCATACTATGGGATCTCCTGGTGAAGCTGACTCACACCGCCCAGCCATCAGTACGCTTGCCAGATCCATAGAAAGATTGAGGCAGTTCTATAGTTTGCCGTTACGCAGTGCAGACAGATCGCAACTTGATATACCTGAAGCTACACCACGTAGATCAGAGCGAACCACCAAAGGGAAGTTACCCATTAGATATCAGCAGTGATTATAACGAATTCATGTGAATATTGTGAAAAGTCTATATATATATATGTGTTTTTCCCTATTATGTCTTCGTTTAACAATGGACTCAGAGGCTGAGGACTGAGCCAGCCCAAAAACTGTATCCTGTAAATAGTTGCACTTTGTGCCTTCTAATGGTTTCACATGAAACCTTGACTTACCTCTGAACAGAAAACCCGTGTGGTGTGGCACTGAGTGAGGTCTGCATTTGGATGTCCTGCAGCCCACCCAGGACCCACGTTGAAGGTTTGGTGCGGGTCCTTCACAAGCATATTGTCTATTTATATGAACATGTTATTTATATTTGTATTTATATATAATGTTATTGTTCGCAACGTTCAAGATATCCTCACCTCCCGGATGGGACGAATTAATGTTATTGTTTAATGTTTTCATGCATAAACAAAATGTCTCTTTATATTTTACAGCCCGGGAGTGCTGTCGTTTACCATGGGGGAATGTGTAGCCCTGGTACACAATACCAGGAGGATGAGTGGAGAGGTAACAGTTAAGGTCTCTTCATGACATCACGTACACTTCTGACACACCCAGCAGGGGTGTGGAGGGGGTGATCTAGTCAGTCAGTTTCCTGTCCTTGGACAGAGTAGACGTGTCCAGTTTGAGCCTGTCAGCAGTTCAGAAAGTGGAGGCTGGTACAGGTGGTCTAATTCACCTTAGCCTAGTCAGAGCTGTGCCCCACTGGAAGAAAGACTGAACTATCTATTAAGAGTCGAGCAAATCGAAGGGCAAAGTGGAAGGAAGATTATTGGAAAAGTGCTTTTGGCTTGGAAAAGTCCTGCACATTGCTACCGGTCACTGGGGACCGAAGGATCACTATTAGCTACAAGCATAGTGGTAAGAAAACCAGGGATTTACCGGACCCTAGGTCGCGGCAAACAGCCCCATATAGTCAGTACGTAACTGGAGTCAGGGGGAATAGGGACTTTGAGTCAAGCGCAGACAAAAGCAAGAACCTAGTTTCATCAATTGGAAGACTTCACCACAAATCTGACTGGGCAGAACAGCTTTGGAAAGCTGGAGCTATTGAGGGAACTACGCTGCAAGCTGGTTGTACTCATCGTTATTGGACAGTAAAGGAGGCCCCTAACTTGCTTAGCTGTTGCCTCAAAGCTCATCCTCCATCAACCCCATCAGCCTCCCTGGGACCTGCCTTACCATCTTGCAAGTAAAGGTATGGAAAGAAGCTGACCGTGTGAGACTGTGTTATTTATCTGCACCCGACTTCACTGACTTCATAGACTTTGAGGGACCAGTCCCACCTGTAGGGGACCCGACATCTAGCTGCATCACCATCCCCTCAGAGATCTATAGCAGCGCTGGTACAAATTACCAGAATACTACAGGTGGCGTCACGAACTGTATATAAATCTATCCCCTGTAAATATTCCCCCAACATACGCCAGACCGCCAGGGCCACAGACCGAGCCACCGCTACCTGTGACAATCCCCATAGACTTCTACGGGCTCGGCTCTGAGTACCCCATTGCCCTGGTAATCCACAATTGTGGTGGCGGGTCGACACATATTCACACGAGGCTCTTCAGAGCTTGCTGCATAATCTGGCACAGAGATCTTTTCCGCTCATTGGCATAACATGGATTTCTCGGAGCCATTTGTCAGATTCAAAATATCAGTGTATAATTTGATTCAACTTTCTTTGACCTACATGTCCATATAGACTTAGGATGGTTGATCATACTGATAGATACTCTTTAATGACATTGGCTCTAACATAATGTACACCCAGAGGTAGGAACAGTGAAGCATGGTGGAGGATCCTGCAAGTTTGGGGCTACATTTCAGCAAATGGAGCCAGGTATTTAATTAGAAATAATAGTGTCCTTAATGTTGAAAAATACAGGAATCATGCGATACCATCAGGGAGGCATCTGGTTAACTCCAAATTTATTCTGCAGCAGAAAAACCACCCCAAACATCCAGCCAATGTCATTAAGACATATCTTCAGAGTAAAGAAGAACAAGAAGTCCTGGAAGTGATGATCCGACCCCGCAGAGCCCTGATCTCTCATCATCCAGTCTATCTGGGATCACACGAAGAGACTGAAGGATCTGCACAAGCCTCATACACAGAAGATCTGGGGTCAGTTCTCCAAGATGTTTGGAACAACCTCCCACCTCCCAGTCGATTTCCTTCCAGGCAGTCACATCAAATATTGATATGAATTAGATTTCTCCTTTGTTCATTCACTTATCATTTCATTAATTGATAAAGAATAAACTTCTATTTTTTAAAAGCTTTCATTTTTTTACGCACCTGCCTAAAACATTTGCATAGTTTTCTCTCCATCCTATAAATTTTGGAACTACTGGCATGCTTCTTCTCTGGGAAAAAATCTACTCTATGTGTTCATAACGTAATTTTGTCTTGACAGGCTTTCCATAAGAAATAAATAAATCCTAGGTTATCTAAATTAGTTATCCAATTAGAAAATAAATTTACATTTTTTCAATTTTTTACTAAATTTGATGTTTGTTTTTTTTGCGCATGATTAAGTATAGTTGTACTGTTTGTAGTGTTGTTTAGAGGTGAAAACAATAAGTACCATAGAGTCAGCTGATGCAAATGCTATGCAACCCACGGAGAGGGGTGACCTATCTCTGGTAGGGCTATCCTTTTTACCATTGGGTGGCAAAAAAGGTCAAGAAGAAATGGAAGAAAATCAATCCCTTGTGACCTTGGTGGCCAAACCAGGTAATCTAATTGTTTGGGACATTTTCTCTTTTTACACCAAAGGGTTCTGCTCATTTTTATTTTTTTTTTAAACTGAGCTAAGTGCAAGAATTGGTATAAAAAGAAATAAAATAATAATTTCCTTCCTTAAGTCCTGAAGCTACCGGTCACGACCATCATTCATGTGACTGCTGCAGCTAATCACTGTCCTCAGTGGTCCCACTGGCACATAACCACTAAGGCCAATGATTGGGCATGTGAATAGTGGGTGTAATGCTGCCGCTGCAGACCTGGCAGGACCACTGTAGTGGCAGTGATGTAGCGGTGGGAATTGAATGGGTGATCAATGCCATTTTCTGCCTTTAGCTCATTTTTGAAAAATCCATCAGAAGTAATGTACCGATAACCCGATAACAGGTCCTCGGTTACTTTACGTCACGGTTTCTATTTTGGAATCTCAGTTAAAATAGGAACACACGGGAGGACACAGAGGTACGCAAAATTCTTCAAGCCTTCCGTGACATCAGACAGAAGGGAGCTGTCAGTGAATAACACGCCTCGTACAAGTCAGGTTGGAAAATATTGTTTAAAAATACTTTTAGGTGTCAGTTTATAGTAAAAAGGTGTCAATCACCTGGCTGCTATTCTTCATTTTTGTTGGGAGGAAATTTCACTTCTGAAATGTTGCCGTGCCGAATGATAGGACCAGGGGGTATTAATGTTTTATCTATACAGACCTTAAACAGACTCTTACAGATTCCACTTAAAAGGGTCTTTTCTTCTACCTTTTGCTACGGATTTTGTCTTGTTATCTGGGCATTTTGAAAACAAAAGCAGAAGAAATCCCCGGTCGGGGAATCAGTAAGTATGTGTGTTTTCTCGGTTTTACTACTGGCAGCATGTTCACAATTTATTTTCATTTTGCTTCCATCTTAAGTGATCCTGTGTGAAACATACTGACACATTCCGCAAGTCATTCCGAGTCTCGTTGGCTGACAAACAGATGAAAAGTTTTTCTGGAGAAGCATAGAATCTGATGGATGAAATGTCAGAGATAATCAGATTTCCTTTCCTAAATTGGAATTAAGACTTTTATTGGGAGCGGTATGCCAACGACAGGGTGTATTCGGAGAGCCATTACATTTTTACACTATAAATATAGACATACTGATGGAAAAAATGGAGCAGAGCTGAGGTTTTCATCTGGCACATCATGAAACAGACAAATATTATCCTTGGTTTTACATAGGACTGCAAACATTTACTGTGTATTTACACTTGCCTATAATTGGGATAATCGACCTTTCTAAACATAGCGCTAATCAGTTAAAGAACGAACAGATCGTTCATTCATCAAGTGAAATATTCCAGTACTGGAATAATGCACACAGTGATATCACAGTATAAGAATAATGCACAAAGTGATATCACAATAAAGGAATAATGCACATAGTGATATCACAAAAAAGGAATAATGCACATAGTGACATCACAGTATAACAATAATGCACACAATGATATCACAATAAAGGAATAATGCATATAGTGACATCACAGTATAAGAATAATGCACATAGTGATATCACAATAAATGAATAATGCACATAGTGATATCATAATATAGGAATAATGCACATAGTGATATCACAGTACTGGAATAATGCACACAGTGACATCACAATAATGGAATAATGAACATAGTGATATCATGATAAAGGAATAATGCACATAGTGATATCACAATAAAGGAATCAATGCCACAGTGACATCACAATAATGGAATAATGAACATAGTGATATCACGATAAAGGAACAATGCACACAGTGATATCACAATAAAGGAATAATTCACACAGTAATATCACAATAAAGGAATAATGCACACAGTAATATCACAATAAAGAAATAATGCACATAGTGATGTGACAGTACAGGAATAATGCACACAGTACTATCACAATAAAGGAATAATGCACACAGTACTATCACAATAAAGGAATAATGCACATAGTGATATCACCGTACAAGAATAATGCATAAAGAAATGTCACAACAAAAGTTATACTGCACATAGTAGTGTTACAGTACAGGTATAATGCACATAGTGACATCAAGTTAAAGAATAATGAACAACATAATATAAATAATAATAAAGTAATAATGTGCATAATGGTATCACAGTCCAAAAATATACATTTAGTGGTTTCACAATTCTGGAATAACGCAGATAGTAATATTAGTACAGGAATAATGCACATAGTGAAGTCACAGTACAAGGATAATTAAGTCACTGAGATGACAGAAATTGGTTTATGTGCAGCTCGCTGTGATCTCACGGTGCTGACATGATGCACAAAGCAATATCACGGTACAGGAATAATTCCCATATTAATGCTATATTTCAGGAATAATGCACATAGTGATGTCAGGGTACAGGGGAATTACCTCATTGAGGTTACAGCACTTTGGATTATATGTATGTCAAAGAAGAGGGACAATGCACAACATGATGTCACATATGAATTCTATTTACAGTCATCATGCACAATACATACGAAGTAAATACCGTGCATAATGCCATAGTGAAGGGAAAAATGCACAAAGCAACGTCCCAGTATAAGGATAATGAAGTATAATGTGCACAAAATGTAGTCCAAACTAACGTTACTCCACCATAACTAAGTGAATGGATGGGACCTCTTACTTGTTGGGCCCCATAGTAGCTTCCCGCCATAATATCCAGAATTGGAGATCCCGCAACTTGAGTGTTTTGTTATTATTATGATTGTTCTCTTTTCATTATAGTATCCCCTAAGGCCTCTTTCACACATCCGGTGTGCGCCTGACGGCGCCCCCGGCATTTAGCCGCAGCGCCGCATCAGAAAACCTGATGCGCCGCTTGCGGCTGCATGCGTTTTTTTGCTGGATGGTTTCTGATGCCCGGAGACATCAGGGGAATCCGGCAAAAAAAAAAAAACGTTACATGCTGCGTTTTGTCCGGCCGCCGGAATGTACATTTCCGCCGCATCCGGACAAAATCGCATACGACGCATTGACATGCGGCGCCATCCGGCGCTAATGCAAGTCAATGCAAAAAAACCCGCAAGCGGCGCATCAGGTTTTCTGATGCGGCGCTGCGGCTAAATGCGGGGGGCGCCGTCAGGCGCACACCGGATGTGTGAAAGAGGCCTAATACAACATTTCCCATTGTACGGCCAGATAATGAGAGAAAATAATAAATTCCTGCGCGTTTCGCATCCCTTCTCCCCAGAGCTCGGTGTATTTTTATGCAGCCATTCCATGCAGACTTTCAGTAAGATGGATTTCCCGAACTGTGTACTACTTGAATATATATTACGGCGACTAAAAAGTAATGAAAATCCATTCTGCGACCGGGGCCGGGGTGGGCAATACGTTGTAGATGGGTTATGATACTGAAATACACCAGGTATTAAAAGTAGAGAAAAAAAAGACGGGAGTGTTAGTACATTGTAACCAATGGGGGCTACTTCAATCATCTGGACAGTCTCTATGGAGTAATAATCTTTTAGCGCGCCCCTCTTATGGCTGAATAGTTAACCAACCTGCCTAAATAGCCTGTCGGTTATCCCCGATAACAACAGTCCAGGCGTTGAGCCATAGACGGGATTATAACCAGCTGCCGAGGAAGACGTATAACTTCTCCCGAGCCTTTTACAGTGTCATCATTTTAACTGCCTCCTTCATGAAACACATTTTCCAGCAGGGCCATAGGGCAGCATCTGTAATACCAGGCTGCTCGATGTGCGCGTATGCCTTTTTATTTGCAAAATATTCTGACCATAGGCAAGCAGAAAATAAAAAAAATGGCAATTTGATTACGCAAATTGCAAATTAAAAAATGGCAAATTTTGCAAGATCTTTGGACTCGGAATGGTTCCGCTCTTTATTTGGAGATGGAGATATTCCAGAGGGTCGCACAGCGAGAGACACGGAGAGAGGGAGGGAAAAAAAAAAATCACGGCTCTAGTTGAAATTCAGATCACAGCAAAAGCAATTTCCGAGTGTGCAAAGTGCTGTCAGCAAGCCTGATGTTTGTGTATGAAATATAGACAATATGACTGGCCCATCGGATTCCTCTGTCAGCCTGATGGATGGAGCCCATGCAGGAGCAAAGCGGATGCTGTTAGAGCTCAGTCTTTCGGCCGTTGAAAGGGGATCTGGGCTTAATAGAGGTAAAAGTTTCTTTTAATCTGGAGAAATTCCTAACTGCGACTACAGCAAGAAATAAAACGGGGATGAGTCCTAGCCCCAGGCAGGAACAGTTGGCCGAGGGGAGAGCTGTCCATTTAGCATTTCATTATATTCCATGGAGCTCTGTTTTACCTACAGTGAATAATAATATCAGAGAGACCATTAATCTGCCGCTTAGTTAGCCGGAGTTTTCCAACGCTACATGTCAATCACATGGTTTAGAGGGATCCAGATTTTGGGAAAAAATGGAGTCGAATTGCAAAGATGGAGTATACCTATAAGGACTGTAGAGGTTGTTTTAGTCGTATCCAGGACCTAAAGGCTGGGGAGGACCAAAAAATGCCAAAATCTCTTTATGGGATGACTTGTTGGTGGTGAGCCCCAATTTAAAGTCTCCAACTATCATGGGTCTGTAATAGTATTGGTCTTTTAATATGGGCCAAAAGGACTATTTGGGCCCCCTAGGCTGGTGTGATCGCAACCCCTGCACCTTTTATAGTTACGACCATGTGGGGAGACAGGTGATAGCTAGAAGGGGATATAATACATATTTTACATTAAGCCTTATGAATTTCAAGTTGTCATAATTGATAGATGTGGCTCCCACTGCTTAAGAACAAGGCTCGGTCTCGAGCAGCTCGGAGCAGAGAGGTAGGGACATGTGCAGCTCACCGCCATTCACGTGTACTGGAGTTCCACCAAAAATATGGCATTGTAGTGGCGGCAGGCTGATGGTAAACTGTACTGAAGGATGGGCCTTCAAGTTGCATTTAGAGGCTTCAATGTAGGGAAAGAGCTTCAATGTTTTGGGTACTGAGTTTTAGAGTATGAGAGGCATATAGGAGAAATCAATGGTGGTCAAAACAGGAGATAGTGGAGAGATTGGGTTGGAGATGTATGGAGTGGACAGGTTATGGACTGGGTAGAGGTATCAGGAGATTAGGTGTAGGATGTATCAAACTTTAAGTCATTGTAAGTATTTGGAACCAAGTTCTCTGGGCAATGGGTGGCCAAAAAGGTGATCCAGAAGAGAGGTAAAGAGAGCTGGATTATCCACACAGCAGAGTTAAAGGGGTTGACTTGGACTATTTCATTTTTTTACTGTGGGCCTAAGAACTAATAGGCAGGTCGCTGCTAACTACCTGCCTGTTGTGCCCCGGCGGTGATCTCTACTGGCACAGGTCAGTCAAAGACCACTCCTGCCAGCGATTCTGTGGCTTCCCTCTGACATCACTTCAATAGAGTAGGAGCTACTCTTGTGCTATACTCTGTTGACGAGGCATAACTGCCGAAGTCATGCTGATTGAAAGCCAGCTCACTATCAATCAACAGTTACTTCCCGTCAACAGAACAGCCGAGAAAAGCAAGAGGATGAGCTGCTCTGTTGACGTTGTGTAGCCCTGGTGTGAAGGCACACGCAGTACCCTGGAGGATGTGTGGAGAGATAGCAGTTTAATGCTCAATGAACATTCATTTCAACACACACTCAGACAGAGCAGACAGTGTGAAGTTTGTGCAGGAGGAGAGAGGAGTGAGTTGCAGATATACTTCAGTCTCCTGTCCCAAGGACGGTGAAGGTTCAGAGACGTGCTCCTGCCTGGAAGATTACTGAGAGTCTGGCAACAAGCTCAAGAAAGGAATTAAGTAAGGGACTGACTTTGTTAACCTGTGAAGTGAGAAATGCTTATGCTACCAGCGAGGACAAGGCGAAAGGCACAGTGGTAGAAATTCTGAGTGCAATAGGATTGGAGAAGTCCTGCACGTTGTTACCGGTCACTGGAGACCGAAGCATCACCATAGCTTCATGCATGGTGGTAGGAAACCCAGAGGCTTACCGGACCTTAGGTAGCGGAAAGCAGCCCCTAAATAGTCGGTACGTAACTGGGTCAGGGGGAGTGAGAACCTTGAGCCTGATCAGCAAGAATAGGAACTCAGCTCTCTCACAGGAAGGCTCCGACCACAAAACTGACTGGGCAGTACAGCTTTGGAATAGCTGGAGTTATAGAGGGAACTACGCTTCATGCTGGTTGTACTCATCGTTGTGAAAGTAAAGGAGGCCCCTAACTTGTCCAGCTGCTATCTCGAAATACATTCTCCTTGGATCAGCCTCCCTGGGACCTGCCTTACCATCTTACAAGTAAAGGTATGGAAAGACGCTGACCGTGTGAGACTGTGTTATTTACTTGCATGCCTGCACAACCCTGCCTTAACTATCGACCTGAGGGAAGAGTCCCACCTGTAGGGGACCCGACATCTAGCTGCCTCACCATCCCCTCAGAGATCTACAGCAGCGCTGGTATAAATTACCAGAAGACTACAGGTGGCGTCACGAACTGTAAATATATCTATCCCCTGTAAATATTTCCCCAACATACGCCAGACCGCCAGGGCCACAGACCGAGCCACCGCTACCTGTGACAAACCCCATAGACTTCCATGGGCTCGGCTCTGAGTACCCCATTGCCCTGGTAATCCACAATTGTGGTGGCGGGTCGACACAAAAATTTGGCGTCACGAACAGGATGCGAAACTCGCAAAATTGCGAGCCCTGTGTGCCTATGGAATTGTTTTTGTGAAAAGGACTGTTTGCACTTTTGGCGCCAAAAATCGCCATCTTTGTCGCCATATTCGCGCCCTCAGGCGCTGGAGAAGAAGGTGGGCGTACCTTCGTGGGCGTGTACCCCCCTGTGGCGCGAAGAGAATGCCTGCCCTCTCAAAGTGCTATTACAACATGCGATCCTGCCCTACAGCAAAGGAGGTCCGCCTCCTCTTCACCTTCCCTGCGAGGAGGAGGAGACGCAAACCCCGCCTCCACGGAAGAGACCGGACGTCTCTGGAGGAAGAAGAAAGAATCTTCTGGAACATCATGGAAGCAGGACGTGTGCAGCCGAGCAGGGAAGCGGAGGAAGGCAGGCCCCGTGCCCCAGCCAAGCTGCCACCAGCACCGGAACCATCCGTGGTCCTGCACCTGCAGCAAGCATTGCTGGAAGTCAAAGAAGAAAATGCACGACTGAAAAAGATGATTTTGCCACAACCTGGATTTGAGGAGATCGAGAGACGCCGGCGTACCCTGGAGCAGCGGCGGCTGTGGGACGCGGTGATCTCTCCCTTCGATGACCCCCTACGTCTGGAGTTGCCGAAAATTCTGCTGCCCAAGGCAAAGGAGCAACCGGAGGCTGCCCCCGAAAGTACCGATCCTGATCCCACCGGTGAAGCGGTGGAGGCGAAGGAGGTTGAGGAGGTACCGCCAGTTCCGGAACGCCCGCCCGGCCAGGAGGCCGCAGCAGATGATCGATCCCCGATAGGGACACCGGAGGAAACCCAGCCGTCTGTGATGGAGCAGCGACAGCAGCAGGTTAGTGCGTTCCCAACTGAGCCATTGCGCACACCTGCTTCCTGCTCTGCATCATACCAGCATTGTGCGTCCTATTCCGCATCGCTACCTGTGACCATTTCTGCATCGCAAAAGTCTGATGCGATCTCAATTGAGCCACTACAAAAGCCTGCTTTTTTGCCCAGTATCTTATGCTGCAGCAGCGTCCCCAGAAGAGGACGGGCCCTGCGGCCTAGAGGACCGGAGTGAACCGGCCCTGCAGGTAACCAGCGATGATGACACCCTGCTGGAACCCCCGACATCCCCACCAGCCCAGTGCACACCAGCCACACAGACCCCGATGGTGGAGTCGATGATCTTGGTGCTGGGCACTGGGCCCAGGAATAGGAACGGTCCTGTGCGAGCATCGCATTGTTCCAGCCCCCGGGATGGAAAGTGTAATCAAAGTTAACCAAGAAATGTGAAGAACGGTAGGACCCAGACAGGGTTTACCGCAACTAAGAAGATGTATATAAGTTTTTATATAAGTGAAAATAGTTTACACTGTTGATATGAGTATATAATGTTTATATATATTGCCAAAAGTAGAATGCCCGGCTGGGTAATCAGAAAAAAAGTTTTTGCACTTTATTGTGATGTGATTTGATATAATGTGTCTTTGTTTTACAATGGACTTCGAGGTTGAGGACTGTGCCAGCCCAGAACTTATCTGTATATAGTTGCGCTTCGGTGCCTAATCTTGGTTTTACATAAAACCAGCACAATTACCTCTGAATACAAAACCCGTGTGGTGTGGCACTGAGTGAGGTCTGCATTCGGATGTCCTGCAGCCCACCCAGGACCCACGTTGAAGGTTTGGTGCGGGTCCTTCACAAGCATAATGTCTATTTATATGAAAATGTTATTTAATATTTGTACTTTTCTATATATAATGTTTTGTTTGCAACGTTCAAGATATCCTTACCTCCCGGATGGGACGAATTAATGTTTAATGTTGATGTTTATTGCATAAACAAAATTTCTGTCTCTTTGTATTTTACAGCCCGGGAGTGCTGTCATTTACCATGGGGAATGTGTAGCCCTGGTGTGAAGGCACACGCAGTACCCTGGAGGATGTGTGGAGAGATAGCAGTTTAATGCTCAATGAACATTCATTTCAACACACACTCAGACAGAGCAGACAGTGTGAAGTTTGTGCAGGAGGAGAGAGGAGTGAGTTGCAGATATACTTCAGTCTCCTGTCCCAAGGACGGTGAAGGTTCAGAGACGTGCTCCTGCCTGGAAGATTACTGAGAGTCTGGCAACAAGCTCAAGAAAGGAATTAAGTAAGGGACTGACTTTGTTAACCTGTGAAGTGAGAAATGCTTATGCTACCAGCGAGGACAAGGCGAAAGGCACAGTGGTAGAAATTCTGAGTGCAATAGGATTGGAGAAGTCCTGCACGTTGTTACCGGTCACTGGAGACCGAAGCATCACCATAGCTTCATGCATGGTGGTAGGAAACCCAGAGGCTTACCGGACCTTAGGTAGCGGAAAGCAGCCCCTAAATAGTCGGTACGTAACTGGGGTCAGGGGGAGTGAGAACCTTGAGCCTGATCAGCAAGAATAGGAACTCAGCTCTCTCACAGGAAGGCTCCGACCACAAAACTGACTGGGCAGTAAAGTTTTGGAATAGCTGGAGTTATAGAGGGAACTACGCTTCATGCTGGTTGTACTCATCGTTGTGAAAGTAAAGGAGGCCCCTAACTTGTCCAGCTGCTATCTCGAAATACATTCTCCTTGGATCAGCCTCCCTGGGACCTGCCTTACCATCTTACAAGTAAAGGTATGGAAAGACGCTGACCGTGTGAGACTGTGTTATTTACTTGCATGCCTGCACAACCCTGCCTTAACTATCGACCTGAGGGAAGAGTCCCACCTGTAGGGGACCCGACATCTAGCTGCCTCACCATCCCCTCAGAGATCTACAGCAGCGCTGGTATAAATTACCAGAAGACTACAGGTGGCGTCACGAACTGTAAATATATCTATCCCCTGTAAATATTTCCCCAACATACGCCAGACCGCCAGGGCCACAGACCGAGCCACCGCTACCTGTGACAAACCCCATAGACTTCCATGGGCTCGGCTCTGAGTACCCCATTGCCCTGGTAATCCACAATTGTGGTGGCGGGTCGACACAAAAATTTGGCGTCACGAACAGGATGCGAAACTCGCAAAATTGCGAGCCCTGTGTGCCTATGGAATTGTTTTTGTGAAAAGGACTGTTTGCACTTTTGGCGCCAAAAATCGCCATCTTTGTCGCCATATTCGCGCCCTCAGGCGCTGGAGAAGAAGGTGGGCGTACCTTCGTGGGCGTGTACCCCCCTGTGGCGCGAAGAGAATGCCTGCCCTCTCAAAGTGCTATTACAACATGCGATCCTGCCCTACAGCAAAGGAGGTCCGCCTCCTCTTCACCTTCCCTGCGAGAGGAGGAGACGCAAACCCCGCCTCCACGGAAGAGACCGGACGTCTCTGGAGGAAGAAGAAAGAATCTTCTGGAACATCATGGAAGCAGGACGTGTGCAGCCGAGCAGGGAAGCGGAGGAAGGCAGGCCCCGTGCCCCAGCCAAGCTGCCACCAGCACCGGAACCATCCGTGGTCCTGCACCTGCAGCAAGCATTGCTGGAAGTCAAAGAAGAAAATGCACGACTGAAAAAGATGATTTTGCCACAACCTGGATTTGAGGAGATCGAGAGACGCCGGCGTACCCTGGAGCAGCGGCGGCTGTGGGACGCGGTGATCTCTCCCTTCGATGACCCCCTACGTCTGGAGTTGCCGAAAATTCTGCTGCCCAAGGCAAAGGAGCAACCGGAGGCTGCCCCCGAAAGTACCGATCCTGATCCCACCGGTGAAGCGGTGGAGGCGAAGGAGGTTGAGGAGGTACCGCCAGTTCCGGAACGCCCGCCCGGCCAGGAGGCCGCAGCAGATGATCGATCCCCGATAGGGACACCGGAGGAAACCCAGCCGTCTGTGATGGAGCAGCGACAGCAGCAGGTTAGTGCGTTCCCAACTGAGCCATTGCGCACACCTGCTTCCTGCTCTGCATCATACCAGCATTGTGCGTCCTATTCCGCATCGCTACCTGTGACCATTTCTGCATCGCAAAAGTCTGATGCGATCTCAATTGAGCCACTACAAAAGCCTGCTTTTTGCCCAGTATCTTATGCTGCAGCAGCGTCCCCAGAAGAGGACGGGCCCTGCGGCCTAGAGGACCGGAGTGAACCGGCCCTGCAGGTAACCAGCGATGATGACACCCTGCTGGAACCCCCGACATCCCCACCAGCCCAGTGCACACCAGCCACACAGACCCCGATGGTGGAGTCGATGATCTTGGTGCTGGGCACTGGGCCCAGGAATAGGAACGGTCCTGTGCGAGCATCGCATTGTTCCAGCCCCCGGGATGGAAAGTGTAATCAAAGTTAACCAAGAAATGTGAAGAACGGTAGGACCCAGACAGGGTTTACCGCAACTAAGAAGATGTATATAAGTTTTTATATAAGTGAAAATAGTTTACACTGTTGATATGAGTATATAATGTTTATATATATTGCCAAAAGTAGAATGCCCGGCTGGGTAATCAGAAAAAAAGTTTTTGCACTTTATTGTGATGTGATTTGATATAATGTGTCTTTGTTTTACAATGGACTTCGAGGTTGAGGACTGTGCCAGCCCAGAACTTATCTGTATATAGTTGCGCTTCGGTGCCTAATCTTGGTTTTACATAAAACCAGCACAATTACCTCTGAATACAAAACCCGTGTGGTGTGGCACTGAGTGAGGTCTGCATTCGGATGTCCTGCAGCCCACCCAGGACCCACGTTGAAGGTTTGGTGCGGGTCCTTCACAAGCATAATGTCTATTTATATGAAAATGTTATTTAATATTTGTACTTTTCTATATATAATGTTTTGTTTGCAACGTTCAAGATATCCTTACCTCCCGGATGGGACGAATTAATGTTTAATGTTGATGTTTATTGCATAAACAAAATTTCTGTCTCTTTGTATTTTACAGCCCGGGAGTGCTGTCATTTACCATGGGGGAATGTGTAGCCCTGGTGTGAAGGCACACGCAGTACCCTGGAGGATGTGTGGAGAGATAGCAGTTTAATGCTCAATGAACATTCATTTCAACACACACTCAGACAGAGCAGACAGTGTGAAGTTTGTGCAGGAGGAGAGAGGAGTGAGTTGCAGATATACTTCAGTCTCCTGTCCCAAGGACGGTGAAGGTTCAGAGACGTGCTCCTGCCTGGAAGATTACTGAGAGTCTGGCAACAAGCTCAAGAAAGGAATTAAGTAAGGGACTGACTTTGTTAACCTGTGAAGTGAGAAATGCTTATGCTACCAGCGAGGACAAGGCGAAAGGCACAGTGGTAGAAATTCTGAGTGCAATAGGATTGGAGAAGTCCTGCACGTTGTTACCGGTCACTGGAGACCGAAGCATCACCATAGCTTCATGCATGGTGGTAGGAAACCCAGAGGCTTACCGGACCTTAGGTAGCGGAAAGCAGCCCCTAAATAGTCGGTACGTAACTGGGGTCAGGGGGAGTGAGAACCTTGAGCCTGATCAGCAAGAATAGGAACTCAGCTCTCTCACAGGAAGGCTCCGACCACAAAACTGACTGGGCAGTAAAGTTTGGAATAGCTGGAGTTATAGAGGGAACTACGCTTCATGCTGGTTGTACTCATCGTTGTGAAAGTAAAGGAGGCCCCTAACTTGTCCAGCTGCTATCTCGAAATACATTTCCCTTGGATCAGCCTCCCTGGGACCTGCCTTACCATCTTACAAGTAAAGGTATGGAAAGACGCTGACCGTGTGAGACTGTGTTATTTACTTGCATGCCTGCACAACCCTGCCTTAACTATCGACCTGAGGGAAGAGTCCCACCTGTAGGGGACCCGACATCTAGCTGCCTCACCATCCCCTCAGAGATCTACAGCAGCGCTGGTATAAATTACCAGAAGACTACAGGTGGCGTCACGAACTGTAAATATATCTATCCCCTGTAAATATTTCCCCAACATACGCCAGACCGCCAGGGCCACAGACCGAGCCACCGCTACCTGTGACAAACCCCATAGACTTCCATGGGCTCGGCTCTGAGTACCCCATTGCCCTGGTAATCCACAATTGTGGTGGCGGGTCGACACAACGTGAAGCAGCATAATTGCTGGCATGAATGGTCAGTGACTGCTCTGAGCCAGCACCGGGTAGAACAGATAGATAAATAGTCCTGGATAACTCTTTAATGGTGGATTGTAGGGAAGCAAGAGTGCCAGATGGGAGTCCACTCAGAAAGATGTTGCAGTAATCTAGGCGGGAGATGATGAGGGCATGCTGAAATGTTATTGTTGACACAATGGTGAAAGTTGGGTCCCAGGACAGAGTCTTGAGGGATATCGACAAAGAGCGGGAGAGACAAGGAGGAGACAACATTTACAGGATTGTATATTGTAGCAGGTAGTCTGCTCATAATAGGGAGTTTATCCCCCTGCAAACCCCTTCCAGTGCCCCCATAGTAGATAAATCACTCCCACTTGGAAAGGCAGCCATTACGATACCTTTATACAGATGTAGCAGACACATATGTGACTTTGTACCCTCTGGGTTTAGGCTAAGTGTGACACTTTTTTTTTTTTTCTTTCTTTTTTTATTGTAGCTGAACTTTTATGCTGAAGTCCTGTGCTGACAGACAGCACCTGGGATTGGCAGCAGGACAGCTGGAAGGACCGTTCTGGGGTCACTGCCTGTCATTTACAGTAGTAGCGTGTTGATGGCTGTGAAAAAAACATGGAGTAAAGCAATGGAAAAAAAAAAGCACCTTTGCAATTTAATGTTTCCCTGATGAATATGAAGATGCATTTATTAATATTTAATGCCAATAAATGTCCATCAAGATTAAAACGGTGACTTTTTTACATTTTTGCACTTTCGGAAATTAATTTAGTCGTTATGATGTCCATCTACTTAATGATTAAACTGGTCATTTATGAAAAAAAAAAATAACGTTGTATAGGCTAAAAAATGTTTTATTATCACTTTTAGGAAGTTGTCCACTTTGTACATCAGACTGAAAATACGGTCGTCTGCACGAGCCCTACAGGCTGCTAATGTGACTCTAATAATATCTGACCTATACACATAAATTACTTACAGTATATATGATTTATTTTAGTTTTTTAAGCTTTTCCATACAATCTTAGGATTTTTAAGATTTTTGCTAAGTTGTCAAGAAGAGAAACAAAACTGGGAGTTGGTAATCCGGAACTCAGGGTGGGACTGGCCCACCAGAATAACAGAGGATACCCCGGGCAGTCCAGGTTCTAACACAATAATTGGACCCAAAGGTCCAGCAGAAGACACTTACATTTGCCTCGAGGGTCTAGGATTTTTCATGGTTTGATTCACAGATACCCCATAGATCCTACTGATTTTATGTACAATGATAACATAATTTAGGATGTAGATAAAAATGGACGTCCACACGCTTTGTATAGAGACAGCTGGACTTTCAGTAGCTGCTTCTAAGGTCAACGCTGAAGGGCAAGAGATTACCCACTTTTTGAGGATACTTCTTTTTTTAAATGTATGCATTTGGGATAAAAAATAAAATAAAATTCATTTTTCCAATAGAAATGTTGAGAAATGTTGCACAGTTTGGCTTTTAGAGGCTGATTATTTCTCTGCACATTCAACTTTGATGTGATCTATTGTTCTAAATCAACGGAGAGGAGCTCAGAAAAAGATAGATCAAAGACTTGCAAACTTTTTGTTAGAACTAGCTCACTGAAGGATTCTCAGATCACTCATTCTGCAGCCAGCAATAAACAGTGATACATAAAGGCTGCAGAAGGCAAACGGTGCAAATTTGTTAATGTGATTAGTGGTCCCAGTTGAATATTGCATCCATAACTGAACAGTTCTGTCCGACATCGGGAACAGATGATAGGTGGCAGTGCCAGGTGTCACACCCCCACCAATCAGACATTGATCACCTATTCTAAGGATTGGCAATCAATGCTAAAGTCCCAGACAACTCCTTTAAAAGCTGAGGTGAGTTTGAAGGCCCGGTCTAACTCTTACTTTTGCACCCCTTGAGCATAATGTGCCATGCAAGCAACTAATAAAACTACGGTATATAAAAAATAAATTTGACTTTGCAAAAGATAAAATCTCTAAAATCCACGCACTACAACTATGTTACACAACTTATATACATCTTTAGTTAAATACAGTATCAATATTTTTATTAAAAAATCAACTGAGTTTACTACTAACTATACATGTAGCAAATCATTTTTTTTTCCAGCGGTGCCGCATTGCTTACTTACAGTTCATGTCGTGAGTTCAATTTGGGATTAACTAAATCTCGAGATTTCACTGTGTTCAAAGGAAGGTATTTGATTTCTCCCTCCCATCAGGATAAATCAGAGCTCTGCCGCTTACTAGCTTCAATCTGAACACAATAATGTATTGCCTGGCTCATACTTGTTTTCCTACTTGACCAAGGATCAGAAGTCAGCACAAATGCTGGGGCTTAAAGTGGTGCAAATGTTACTTATTTCACCATATAGTTGACAACTGTTTTAAAAGGGGAAAACATCACAGAATTGGAGTCTTCATGTTTTTGCAAGGAAGCGACGTGCATGCGCTGTACCGCCCCGGGCCTCGTCAGAGCCGGAAGAAGACAAGAAGCCTGAAGATTTCAGCATGAATGGTGGAGATCAGAAGATTCAACAAGGACCAGACGGGTGATGGTGAGGAGCGAGGGAGACCTGGAGAGGTGAGCCGTAAGGCGATCCATGTCGATCCATGCTGGATCCACGGGGATCGGGGATTCGCCGGTTTCAGATTGAGGATCAGAAGGTATGTATGAATTATGCATACTCCCGGGCATTTGGTGTGACCACTCTCCATACACTTGCATTGAGCGGGTGCGCCCCAACTAGTGATGCCGCCAGCCAGTGGCCGAATAGAGAGTGTATGGAGAGCGAGGTTATGCCCACTGCCCGGGAGTATGTATAACACATACATACCCTCCGGTCCTGGGTCTGAAACCGGCTAATCCTTGCAGCGCACAGTGTGCACACTGGGGGGGGGGTTCATAAGTCTGCAGTCACACTGAGTGACTGCAGACTTATCGGTTTGGACCGGACAACCCCTTTAATCTTTCACATCTGTTGCAGCACCTACTGTTCTGTGCCTCCGGATCCTCCAAGTGGGTGAGCCAACTTCTCCTCTACGCTTATTCAAATTACTGAACATCCGCATTTTGGCAACTGTGGATTTTAGTAAAATTCGAGTAGAACTAATTTCCAGTTGAATTTATTCTCTCATCTCCGCTAATACCTAGAAGACCAATATCAAGTTTCCACCAAAAAAGTGAAAATTCGCAAAATTTTGTAGTTTCCAAGTAAATATCAATGAGTTACCGCTTGATCATTACTTACGAAATGCTTACATTGTTTCCTTTTTTATATGCTCATATGGATGTATTACCTTTATAGATAAATGTCAGGGTCACCCGAGTGACTGTGGGAATACTGCTCAACCAATACGAAGATCTATGCCCTCCATTGTGACATGACAACCCCGTCAGCTCCCGGCTAGATACCGAGTAACCGAATCACTTTGCATTCCCCCCCTCCACCCTTTTTACAATTCATTTTGAATTACAAGATGCTTCACTTCTTCCTGCCCATGATTGGTAGCTATTCATAACTCATAAACCAGAAGCATGACAGATGCAGCACAGATATTAACCTACAGAGAGAAAACTATCCATAGAATGTTGCAGAAATGCCATTAGTTGGATCCCAGCGGAACTGTCTATTAAGAATGAAACGTGACCATTTGCCATTGGGCGTCAGCAAACTCTGTTTTTCTGCGTCTTCTGGTAAGGGATCTCTGGGGAAATGACTATTTTTGTGTTTGGATGAGCAAAGCTGTTATCTGTTCTTTCGCAGAAGGCTGGAACCAGGGGCCTTAGATGTAAAAGTGAATGATCTGCTCTGCAGAGTTTGGTGTCAGCCTTTCAAATCTGTCATTATTTCTAAAGCACATCTCTATTCTTATCAAGTAGTCGTACGTAAACACCAATGATGGGATTTTAGATCTGCTACATTAATAATTTTTAATGAGCTTTCTTCTGAGCTGTAAATATGCCTCGTTCTAAATGTTTAGATACAATAAGGCTCATGATGATCATACAGTTAGGTCCATAAATATTTGGACAGAGACAACATTTATCTAATTTTGGTTCTAGACATTACCACAATGAATTTGAAACAAAACAAATCAGATGCAGTTGAAGTTCAGACTTTCAGCTTTCATTTGAGGTATCCACATTAAAATTGGATGAAGGGTTTAGGAGTTTCAGCTCCTTAACATGTGCCACCCTGTTTTTAAAGGGACCAAAAGTAATTGGACAATTGACTCCAAGGCTAATTCATGGACAGGTGTGGGCAATCCCTTCATTATATCATTCTCAATTAAGCAGATAAAAGGGCTGGTGTTGATTTGAGGTGTGGTGTTTGCATTTGGAAGGTTTAGCTGTGAAGGAAACATGCGGTCAAAGGAGCTCTCCATGCAGGTGAAACAAGCTATCCTTAAGCTGCAAAAAACAGAAAAAACCCATCCGAGAAATTGCTACAACTTTAGGAGTGGCAAAATCTACAGTTTGGTACATCCTGAGAAAGAAAGAAAGCACTGGTGAACTCATCAATGCAAAAAGACCTGGGCGCCCACGGAAGACAACAGTGGTGGATGATCGCAGAATACTCTCCATGGTGAAGAGAAACCCCTTCACAACAGCCAACCAAGTGAACAACACTCTCCAGGAGGTAGGCGTATCAATATCCAAATCTACCATAAAGAGAAGACTGCATGAAATTAAATACAGAGGGTTCACTGCACGGTGCAAGCCACTCATAAGAATCAAGAATAAAAAGGCTAGGCTGGACTTTGCTGAAAAACATCTAAAAAAGCCAGCACAGTTCTGGAAGAACATTCTTTGGACAGATGAAACCAAGATCAACCTCTACTAGAATGATGGAAAGAGAAAAGTATGGCGAAGGCATGGTACAGCTCATGATCCAAAGAATACCACATCATCTGTAAAACATGGCGGAAGCAGTGTGATGGCTTGGGCATGCATGGCTGCCAGTGGCACTGGGTCACTAGTGTTTATTGATGATGTGACACAGGACAGAAACAGCCGAATGAATTCTGAGGTATTCAGAGCCATACTGTGTGCTCAGATCCAGCCAAATGCAGCCAAACTGATTGGTCGTCGTTTCATACTACAGATGGACAATGACCCAAAACATAAAGCCAAAGCAACCCAGGAGTTTATTAAAGCAAAGAAGTGGAATATTCTTGAATGGCCAAGTCAGTCCCCTGATCTCAACCCAATTGAACATGCATTTCACTTGTTAAAGACTAAACTTCAGACAGAAAGGCCCACAAACAAACAACAACTGAAAACCACCACAGTGAAGGCCTGGAGAGCATCAAAAAGAAGGAAACACAGTGTCTGGTGATGTCCATGAGTTCAAGACTTCAGGCAGTCATTGCTAACAAAGGGTTTTCAACCAAGTACTAGAAATGAACATTTTATTTACAATTATTTAATCTGTCCAATTACTTTTGGTCCCTTTAAAAACAGGGTGGCACATGTTAAGGAGCTGAAACTCCTAAACCCTTCATCCAATTTTAATGTGGATACCCTCAAATGAAAGCTGAAAGTCTGAACTTCAACTGCATCTGATTTGTTTTGTTTCAAATTCATTGTGGTAATGTCTAGAACCAAAATTAGATAAATGTTGTCTCTGTCCAAATATTTATGGACCTAACTGTATATAACGTCGATGCAAAGTTTTGCCTTCTATTTGCAGTTAAACTGTTATTAGGATTTTACTTTTCTACTTTTTTCAAACTGGTCAATCAAAGAGCGTCACATTGGGGACAATGTAGGACCTGTGAATATCACAATTGTACAGGAAAAACATGTCACCCATCTTGTGGTTATCCAGAACTACATAATGGGCCTAAGAACTACCTGCCTGTTGCTAGCTACCTGCCTGTTTTTCCTGACGCCGATCTCTTCCAGCGTGGACACAAGCCACTCCTGCAGGCGACTCAGCTGACGTCAAGTCGACAGAGCAGCGGCTTCTCTTCTGCTCCGTTCTGTTGATGCAGTGTGACTGCTGACAGCAGGCTGATTGACAGCCATCTCCCTGCTACCTAACGTGGGGGAGCCGGCTGTCAAACAGTATGACGTCGGCAGTCATGCCTAGAAGCCTGGAAGAAGAAGAGCTTATCTATTGCTATGGAGCAGCTGAATCACCGACAGGAGCGGTCAGTGATCGCTCTGAGCTCGCGTTGGTCAGAGCAGGCAGTTATTTGTCTCTGTTCTGACAAATTAAAAGCAATTAAGTTTGGTATCGACATAATTGTACTGATAAGGAGAATATTTCCATTTTTACCACACAATGTACACCATGAAAACAATTCCCCATCAAAAAAAGTCAGAAATGCTTTTTTTTCACAATTTCACTGCACTTTTTTTCTTACAATTTCACCGCACTTTAAAATTTTTCTTACTGTTTTTCAGTACACTAATTGGAAAAATGAATAGCGTTACTGAAAAGTAGAACCTGTCCTGCAAAAAAAAACCAAGCTCTCATATGTCTATGTGGAGAGAAAAATAAAAAATTTACGGCTCTTGGAAGAGGGGGCAGAAAAAACAAAAATGAAAAAATAAAAAATACTGAAAATTGGACATGTCGACAAGAGGTTTATATCCCCGCCCCTCCAAAAAAAACAAACAAAAAAACAATTGCTGAATATCTCCATGTTTATGATGATTATGTGAAGGAGGAGAAGATCTGGAAGATCACGCAGATCCAACCACTACCACTAATTTGTCAAGGATAAGAACACTCCGCTACCTTCAACCGTCAGAACAATTACACAATTGACTGACAAGTGATGGACGAGGTCGCGGCTGCTTCCACTCCTGTTATTGGGGAACTCACAGTGAGCTTATGGTATATACATATCCGATTCCAAACACTGTCTGTTGGGTTTGGCACTCACTCAGCTGCGGTTGAGGTAGTCACAGGAAACGGTTTCATTAAAATGTCCAGACAAGTTTATTAGAACTTAATAAATCACTAATCATAAGCAAATAAAAGACAGCATTTTACGACACAAAGTGAAAAAAAACAAACAGAAAAAAGTTAACGTCCATTTAGTAGTGCGGGCTCGCCTGCTGAGGTCAGTGTACTTCAGCAACACACTAGAGGCCTCCACACATCCAGTCACAGACACTGAATGAGACACTTAATCTCCATTTTATCTGCCAAACCACTCCCCTGGGGTGGGGATATGTGAGCAGTCAGTCCACCCATCTCTTTAACTGATTGTAAAATCCCGCCCTGATACGCACTATTAACTCTTTTAGCACTATACGTGCTGGAGCCTGCTTTCCCGGGCTTACACCACCAAAGCTACCAACCTCGGTGATACATATCTCCCCTCAAGGATCTGTCTGGCGGCCACCTTACACGTGGAATGTAGAAGTTTGGGCACCCCTGGTCAAAATTACTGTTATTGTGAACAGTTAACCAAGTTGAAGATGAAATGATCTCTAAAAGGTCTAAAGTTAAAGATGACACATTTTCTATGTATGGTAGACAAAAAAAACATTTATTTTCATTTTTTACATTTTAAAAATTACAAAAAGCAAAATGAGATCAGTCTTTAACAAATTACGAGATTCCTAAATTGCACTACATATTTGCCCCTAGAGATCTCAGTGGGAGATATTACTTTCATGTTTCCTATCATGATTTACCTTTCTATAGAGAGGAAACATGGCATGGATAGAATCATCCATCTGACCAATATTAATTTGAAACTGTTACCACCACTGCCCAGTGACATAATACAATGTATTTAGTACGCCACTCCTTTATGACTCTGAAAATATATCTTTCATATCTATCATGTCTATGCTGTTCATAAAAAAACTCAAAACTCATAATTTGAACATAACATCAGTCTGTTTGCAGTTTTGTGCAGAGAGGGATTCAAGGGCCATAAATCTGTCATCTCCTGTATTGTTACCCAAGCTGGGGTTGGTACTCGTATCTGCAATGCATCAGATACCATCTTTAATTATCTCTTAACAACAAGGGGTCAGGTCATTTAGAGGTTAATAGAGTGCTAGCCTTGCTTCAGTATTCACTATGATAACTATGAGAATTATAATTGATGTTTACAATTATATCTATAACAAAAGCTCATGAAAGAAAGGGTGGAGAAAAAAAAATTGGCCATGTCGGCAAGGAGTTAATATATATATATATATATATATAAATAGAATATGTTCATATTTGTATCCCATCATCTTCAATACAAATAATTGTTTCATTGAAAAATTCCCTTTTCTGCCATTATTCCCGATAATTGCAGAGTTTTCCGTTGTGTGATTACAGTCCGGCATGTCACAGCCACGTAGAGTCGTGCAGCAAAATATTAATATGACTCGGGATGAGATTTTCTAGTTATTTTTTAATTGAAGTTTCAAATTAGTTTGGAAAGGGCATGGTGGGCCTGCAGTTAAGGCCAGATTTACCCGCTGTATTATTGTAATGTGCCGGACCCCCGTGGTACCAGAATGAGCCTGATTACATATGAACATGAACGACACTGGCTCAGTGCCCAAAAGGCAAAGTCGTAGACTTGCTCTGACCCCCAGTAACAAGATTTCCAGTAACACATTTTGACAAACTTCGCACAGCTGGCTCTCCGCTCTCCGCTCTCTTTGTGTATAGAAATAAACCCCAAAATGGGATCAGTTTTTAATTAGCTTTGGGATTCGTGAAGACTAACTCCTTGAAGGGCGACATTCTTTACTTATTACAATAATTTAGGCCACCGTTGCCCGCCACCTGTTCAGTAGAGGTCAGCTTAATGCAGCTAAGGCCGAAACTTTTAGGGACTATTACTGGTAATTTGTAGGACTTGTGAAGCAGTGAGAAGGATCATATGCGAGGGTCGATATGTATCCCCCAGAATGCAGACAGAGTCCTATTAGACTCGCTGGAGAGCCTTGTATTCACAGCAGGACGCCTGTGAGTCACAAGGCAAAGTGAAAGTAAGTGTGGACCTGGTCAAGCTATTTGGTCAAGGCAATGTTCAGGAAAACCCAGTAAGTGCTTTTATTTTTTTTATGGTAGTGGGGCGGTTCGCTTCCTCCAAGCCAGGCCTTACTAGTGGCCCATGGCCACAGATTCCAGTAAAAAAAAAACTGCAGTATAGGGTTTGGGTGTGTCAGTGTTTGTTTGCAAGAAGCAGAGCAGGTGGCTCTGCAGAGTCCAGCCTGTGTGAAGTAACACAGAGCCCAGAGCAGCGAATACCTGGCACCCGGCAGCGTGATATTGTGGTGCAGTCGCCCTCACCAACCAGTCTCTTGTATGGACTGTTGTGATGCCCTGGCTGCGATCCAGAGGATACCGTGTGCTGTGCACTGTGTCAGTTTTTGGACATTAAACACGTTTGCTGTGTGCTTTCCTGTGGTCCCTGCCTATCTGTCACATTGAACCAACCCTGCTGCATTACAGACTCCTTAAAGGGAATCTGTAACCCAGGTGAGAGCAGCGTAATGAGGGGGAAGAGACCCTGATTCCCGTGATTTATCACTTATTTTACTACTTGCTGCAGTTTGATTACAAACTGTTTAATCTCCTGTGGATCTACCAGTTCTCTGAATACTGAGCGCTGTATAACTCCGCCCCGAACACTGATTGGCTTATGCGGAGTGTACACAGAAAGCTGCCAATAAGTGGTGAGGGCGTGGTTGGACTACCCGGCAGCAGGCTAAATATGCCTCAAGTGATAATCTCCTGCTGATAAAACAGTGATTTTATAAAAACTACAGCAAGCAGCCCAGTAAGTAATACATCGCTGGAATCATGATCTTTGTTTCTACTTTCAGATTAGGTAGCAAAAACCTGGTGACAGATTCCCTTTAAAATTGCGCAGATATTTGGCAACGTACACGATGCAGGACAAGTGTTAGGAATTGGTTAAAACTAAATAACATTCATGGCGCAATTTTTATTTTTTTCACTGGTTTTAGATGAGCCTGCCAGAACGCCATTGCCTTGAGATGAATTGTATTTCATTTACATAGAGAAAGAGCTGTCAGAGGCATCATCAGCCGAGTGAGCAATAACAGGTCCCATCATAAGGAAATCAGGAAGGGAGGCAGGAGGTGTCGAGATTCAGGGTGCACAATATGGGGGCTGGAGCGATCCGTAGAAGCTGCTGGAGCCAATCACAACAATATCTAGGCTCTTATAGGAAAACTTGATGCTGAGCTTTTTTTTTTCTCCTCTTTTTGGATTTTGCCAAATTAGTCAATCAGATTATTATTTTGACTGCAGCAAAATATTCTCCAAAGTACAATGGACAGATTGTTCCAGCTGATAGGGAGGCAGATATAGGAGGAGGCAGATATAGGATAGCTTTTAAAGTAATTGCTTGAAAACAGATATTTTATGATGTTAGGGTTTTGTCCACAACGGGATGGATACAAAAAAGGATTTTTCAGACTGCGCATTACAGCTCCAGCATTTTATGAAATCTCATCTACGTGCTGTAGAGTAAATCCGCAATGGAAACTGAGCTCTGGATTTGTGATCTACGGCATCTCCATTATGTTCGGGATTTTCACAGCGGATTTCGGGTTCCATTCCTCATTTGCGATTTATTGAAGTCACTTTTTTGTCCTGATTCATCAAAGTGATTATCCCAGAATACTGGTGTTACTTAAATCGCTTTGAATAGTCATAACATTTGAGTTGCACAAAAGTTTTGCAACTTTTGGCTTTTTCACACCTGTTTTGCCAAAGTAGGTGAAGCTTGGGGGATCTGGGCGCAACTTGATGCTACAACTCGTCTAAGGCCAGCGTCACACTGGCGAGTTTGATGCGAGTTAGTCGCACGACTTTCTCGCATCAACACCCGGCTTGGCCGCCCGCTCTCGGACCCGAGTGTGCGGCGGCATAGAAATACATGCAGCCGCACACTCGGATCCGAGAGCGGGCGGCCATGCCGGGTGTTGATGCGAGAAAGTCGTGCGACTAACTCACATCAAACTCGCCAGTGTGACGCCGGTCTAATTCATGAAATCTAACTCCAATCTTTGGCGTAAGACTTTTGGCACACCTGATTCAATACTGATAAAAGGGCGTTCTATCCACACTCACTTCTTAAAACTGTCCCATATAAATTAGGTCCAGCCATATAATTTATACAAGTAGTTAAGTCACTGTCACTCACAGGATCAGCACACTCTTCCTCTGCTGCTTTTATAATTTCTACATTTTAAGAGTGTTGTAATTGTGTCCTTTTCTTGACATTTCCCAATTTAAATATGCTTCATTGCACTTTAAAAAAATCCTGCAAGTGGACAGGTCATTGCCTCCTGCAAGATCAGCACATACCTTCTGCTGCTGTCATCATTTCTGTAAATGTAAGAAAATAGGGTGTTCTATCCACATGTACTTCTTTAAACTATCCCATGTATAGTTGTGCTCAAAAGTTTACATACCCCGGCAGAATTTTTGCTTTTTGGCCTTTTTTCAGAGAATATGAATGATAACACCAAAACTTTTTCTCCGCTCATGGTTAGTGGTTGGGTGAAGCCATTTATTGTCAAACTACTGTGTTTTCTCTTTTTAAATCCTAATGACAACCCAAAACATCCAAATGACCCTGATCAAAAGTTCACAGACCCCATTTCTTAATACTGTGTATTGCCATTTCTAACATCAATGACAGCTTGAAGTCTTTTGTGGTAGTTGTGGATGAGGTTCTTTATTTTCTCAGATGGTAAAGCTGCCCACTCTTCTTGGCAAAAAGCCTCCAGTTCCTGTAAATTCCTGGGCTGTCTAGCATGAACTGCGCGCTTGAGATCTCCCCAGAGTGACTCAATGATATTGAGGTCAGGAGACTGAGATGGCCACTCCAGAACCTTTACTTTGGTCTGCTGCAGCCAATGACAGGTCGACTTGGCCTTGTGTTTTGGATCGTTGTCATGTTGGAACGTCCAAGTTCATCCCATGCGCAGCTTACGGGCTGATGATTGCAAATTTGACTCCAGTATTTGCTGATAGCATGCTGCATTAATCTTTCCTGCAACTTTGACCAAGTTTCCTGTGCCTTTGTAGCTCACACATCCACAAAACATCAGCGATCCACCTTCGTGCTTTACAGTAGGAATGGTGTTCCTTTCATCATAAGCCTCGTTGACTTCTCTCCAAATGTAACATTTATGGTTGTGGCCAAAAAGTTCAATTTTGGTCTCATCACTCCGAATTATCTTGTTCCAGATGTTTTGAGGCTTGTCTCTGTGCTGTTTTGCATATTGTAGTCAAGATAATTTGTGGCATTTGCGCAGTAATAGCTTTATTCTGGCAACTCGACCATGCAGCCCATTTTTCTTGAAGTGCCTCCTTATTGTGCATCTTGAAACAGCCACACCGCTAGTTTTCAGAGAGTCCAGTATTTCAGCTGATGTGCATTTGTGGGTTTTACTTTGCATCACAAACAATTTTCCTGGCAGTTGTGGTCAAAATTTTTGTTGGCCTACCTGACTGTGGTTTTGTTTTTACAGAGTCCTTGATTTTCCATTTGTTAATAACAGTTTGAACGCTGCTGATTGGCATTATCAATTCCTTTGATATCTTTGTGTATCCCTTTCCTGTTTTATACAGGTCAACTACCTTTTCCCGTAGATCAGTTGACAATTCTTTTGCTTTCCCCGTGACTCACAATCCAGAAACGTCAGTGGCTGGATGAAAGATGCAAGAGTCTGTTTGGATCCCAGAAACTCCCTCAGCTTTTATGCACACACACTGATTGCAAGCAAACAGGTCATAGGTGAGGATGTTACCTTTAAAAGCCATTCAAACCCGTTTCTGTGCATGTTTATCAGGCCAAAATTACCAGGGTATGTAAACTTTTGAATAAGGTCATTTGGATGTTTTGGGTTGTCATTACGACTTAAAAAGAGAAAACACAGTAGTTTGACCATAAATGGCTTCACCCAACCACTAACCATGAGTGGAGAAAAAGTTTTGGTGTTATCATTCATATTCTCTGAAAAAAGGCCAAGAAAGCAAAAATTCTGCCGGGGTATGTAAACTTTTGAGCACAACTGTACATGTGGTGCAGTCATGCAATTATATAAATAGCTAAGTCACTGCCACTCACGGGATCAACACACTCTTCCTTTGCTGCCGTTGTCATCTCTACCTTTGAAGAGTGTTGCATATCTGTGCACACTTCTTTACACTTCACAATTTACACATGGTTCATACAAGTGGACAAGTCCTTGCCTTCCACAACATCAGCACACACCTCTTCTGCTGCTGCCATCACTTCTGTATATAGAGATAACAGGTTCTTCTATCCACATGTACTTCTTGAAACTGTTCTGTATACATGTATTCTATTCATATAATTATGTAAGAAGTTAAGTCACTGCCACTCACAAGATCAACACACTCTTCCTCTGCTGCTGTTATTATTTCTACCTTTGAAGAGTATTATTTCTGAAGCCACTCCTTGACACTTCCTAATTTATATATGGTTCCTTGCCCTTTAAAAAAAATCCTCCAAGTGGGCACGTTACTGCCTCCCACAAGATTAGCACACACCTCTTCTGCTGCTGTCATAATTTCTGTTTATATAGAGATAACAGGGTTTTCTATTCTCCTGTACTTCTTAAAACTGTTCCATGTAGATATAGTCTAGTCATATATTTACGTTAGTCATATATTTACGTAAGAAGTTAAGTCACTGCCACTCACAAGATCAACACACTCTTCCTCTGCTGCTGTTATCATTTCTACCTTTGAAGATTGTTACAGCTACGTCCACTTCTTAACACTTCCTAATTTACATTTGCTTCACTGCCCCTTAAAAAAAAAAATCATACAAGTGGACAGGTCACTGCCTCCCACAAGATCAGCACATACTTATTCTGCTGCTGTCACAATTTTTATGATTTCTATAGCAACAGAGCATTTTGTCCACAGCCATTTTTTTTTCTCGTACTATCCTGTGCCCACTAACATAATCATATAAGTCAGCAAGTCACTGCCTCCTACAAAATCAGCACACTCTTTTCCTGCTGCAATTATTTTTCTCAATTATTAAGCTAGAGAGGTTTTTTTTCTTTTATTAGATTCATTACATTTTAAGTTCGTCTAAAAGAGAAGAACTGGATGTTATAGAAAATGAAGCGTTCAGACCGTATTCAAACAAAATCATCTGTAAAGCAAACAGAATTTTGAGAATGATCCAGAAGAAAATAATAATAAGTTATCTAAGACCTTGTTATTATAATATGACACCGGCTGTTAATATCTGAACAGGGTCAGCGGTTACTGCGTCTATTTTCCCGGACGCACGGCTCCCTAATGGACGAATAAGTTGGCATTTCATAAATAAAGAATAATAATAAGTCAAGAGGGGATCTGCGAAACGCGTGGATCGCTAGACATTTTATACACGAGCCATATTTGTGATTACGTCTCTGGGGCTCCTGTTTGTTGGAACAGTTTTTGATGAGAAGCAATAATCGTGCAATTAAATTGCACATCTTTCAAGGTAACAAAAAAGTCCCGGTTTAGTACCGGTGGCTACTTTTATAGGAACCGACACGTATATTTGTCCCATAATCCTGTTTAGTTTTCATATTCAGCAATTTGAAAAACAAAAGGGATTATAAAAAGCAGCAGATGACTTTTCGTACTGCCCTGAACTGCCGCTTTAATCCATTTCTAGACCTCGAATTTAGTGATAGTAAAATCAAACTTGCATAAACAAAGCTTAAAGGGATTGTTCACGGTAAAAAAAAAACAACATGACTGCTTTCTTCCAGAAACAGCAAATATTCCTGTTCACAAGTTATTCCTAAAATTCCAGCTCGGCTCTATTGAAGAGAATTTGGCTCAGGTGCAATACCAGTTAAAGCCTGTAAATAGGTGTGGCACTGTTTTGGGGGAAAAAAATCAGCTATATTTTTCAACCCTTTAATCAATATATGATAAGATTACATACATTTTTTTTAGAATGAGAATTAAAACAAAATTTTTGCTTTAAAAAAAGTTTGGTAAAATTTTCAGCAGCTTAGCCTTAATTTTGCACAAATCGCAAAATTTTTTTTTTTTTTTTTGGGCTATGGAAACTATCTCTACCGTGTGTGTCTACATATATATATATAGAGTGCTTTCAGTGGGAGAAGCAAAATAGGAATCTTGTGAGTATGATACCTTTTAATGGCTAACAAAATATAGTTTAAGATATTAGAGGGCAAGCTTTCGAGACTGCTTACGTCTCTTCATCAGGCTGGTATAGCAAAATATTAGAAGAAACCAAATTATATACAGTGAAAAGCAAAGGCATGGTGTGATACATGGACATTTAAATAAACAAACACTGAGCTTAAAGAGAGAATCCTTAATTAGGTAAGATTAGATAAGTGGTGTGAAAGTATTATGGACCCCATATGCATGTGGGATCAAAGGACTGGTGGTGTCTCCATTGTTTTTGGAGGAAGTTGCTCAGATTTGGTAATGGGACATGAATCCTCCTGACAAATTGAGTCCTGTGTGAATAGAATCAAAGATGTTAATGAATTTGCTTTCCCAAACTCTGCGATGTGTTTGCGATTGGAAATTGCCTCTTAAAATGACAATTTTCATATTGTATATGTTGTGTCCTGGACCACAGAAATGTTTAGCCACTGGTAGATGGGTTTTTTTGTCTGTAATCGTATGACGATGAGACCTCATCCTTGCTCTCAGTCTCTGTCCTGTTTCTCCAACATAGAGGCCACCCACAGGACATATATTGCATAGAATTAAATATACCACATTAGAGGAGGAACATGTGAATGTCCCGGGGATCTTATAGTTTTGCTGTGTGTTGGGGATTTGGATCTTGTCGCTGGTTTCTATATGACTGCAAGTTTTGCATCTTCTCCCATTGCAAGGATATGTCCCTCTTGGTGAATCTGAGGGCATTGAACTTCGGATCATGATGTTTCTTAAATTTGGAGGTTGCCTGTAACACAGCAAGGGGGTCCTTGAATAATATTTTTAACTGGTCGTCCTTGTGTAGTATATGGTGAAGTTTTTTAGCCGTTTTTCTCAGTATTTCAAGCTGTGGGTTGTAGGTCACTACCAGAGGTACACAATGATTTTCCTCTCTTTTCCTGTATTGAAGTAGTTGACTTCTAGGGATCCTTGTGGCCCTAGTGATCTGGTCCTCAATGGAGGTGGGATGGTAACCTTGAATTAAAAATGACATTTTAAGTTGGGTTAGGTGTTCATCCCTGTCCTTAGGACTGGAACAGATACGGTTGTATCTGAGGGCCTGGCTGTAGACAATGGACTTTTTAATGTGTTTAGGATGGAAGCTGTCCCATCTGAGGTATGTGGGACGGTCAATTGGTTTCCGATACACTGATGTTTGGAACAAACCATTTTGGATTTTTATGGTGGTGTCTAAGAAGTTGATTTTTGTTTTTGAGTGGTCCAATGTCAAGTTTATGGTAGGATGAAATTTGTTGAATTTGTCATGGAAATCTAGAAGTTCTTGTTCAGACTCAGTCCAGACTATTAAGATGTCATCAATGTAACGGAAATAGGCAAATGGTTTGATGGAGCAGGATGTTAAGAAGTCATTTTCCAGTTTGGCCATGAAGAGGTTGGCATACTGGGGTGCCATTTTACTTCCCATAGCGGTGCCGGTGCGTTGTAGATATAGCTCCTCACCGAAAGAGAAAAAGTTGTGTGTGAGGATGAATCTGGTGAGTGTTATTACAGACTCGGACGGGATCCCATTGGCCTCAAGAAACATTCGGCAGGCAGTTAGTCCATCTTCGTGTGGGATGTTAGAATATAAGGATTCGACATCCATCGTGGCTAAGATGGTGCTGTCGGGGAGGGAACCTATCGTGGATAGCTTATTTAGCAGGTCTGTAGTGTCCTGTATATAGCTGGCTGTCTTCCTTACCAGCGGCTTAAGGATGTTTTCTACCCACCCTGAGATTTCTTCAGTGAGTGTTCCCACCCCTGAGATGATTGGCCTCCCTGGGTTGCCTGGCTTATGAATCTTGGGAAGCATATAGAAAGTTCCCATCCTTGGATTCTCAGGTATTAAATCCAGAAGGTTTATGGAGTCTGTACACAGACATTTGATGACTTTTTTCAACTCTCTCAAATATTTTGGAGTTGGGTCATCATCCAGTTTGGTATAGCACTGTATATCCATCAGTTGTCTGTGTGCCTCTTTGATGTAGTCGGTTGTATTGAGGAGAACTATGGCACCACCTTTATCCGCAGGCTTAATAGTGATCTCCCTGTTGTTCTTAAGGTCGTAAATGGCCTTTCTTTCATGCAAACTGATATTAAATGTTTTCTTTGCTTTTTTATCCAATATCGTGGACTGCACCGAATGTCTAAATGAGTCAATATATTGGTCCAAAATGATGTTGCGGCCAGAAGGAGGTGTCCAGTCAGAGTTTTTCTTATTCTTTAGTCTGACTTGAGTTTGGCTGCTCAGAAGCCCCAAGTCCTCTTTGACAGAGAAGAACTCCTTCAGTCTAAGTCTCCTGAAGTATTGTTCCATGTCACTACAAAGTTCTGTTTTGTCTAGAGATTTTGTAGGACAGAATGTGAGACCTCTGGAAAGTACATTGAGTTCTAGGTTAGTGGGTTTGTAGGATGATAAGTTAATAACACAGCTGACTTTACCTGTGTCCTTTTGGCGGTTTGCCTCTTGCTGTCGTGTTCAGGGAGCTTGACTGTTGCTGGAATATGTCCTGCTTTCAGTCGAAGTCTGTGGAGTTTCTTTTCTTGTTGTATATTAGTACGACTGCAGAGTAGTGTAGTAAAGCTGCATTTTCTGCTGTGTGTCACCAGAAATTGTACTCCTTAAAGATATTATTTCCATTGGACCTTTTTCTTGGTGCTGTAGAAAACATGAATAAGGTGTTCCGTAGTCTCTCCGACGTCCTGTGGCAGAGGTGTTGTGAATAATGAGTATTGTAAGTATTCCGAATAGGATTCTTAAGCTTAAGGTACTGCCACACTAAACAATCCGCTAGCGATCTCGTTAGCGTTGCATACTAATGAGATCGCTAGCGGATCGTTTCTATATCGCTAAATGCGGCCACATTTAGCGATATAGTTAACGACGCTATCGCCGTTAGCGATCTTCTTAACGACTTTAGCGTACAAAAGTACCGCTAAATCGCTAAGAAAAGGTGCCACACAGCGATTAGATACTTACCAGCGGGAGCGCCAGCGATGAAATAGGGTCCGGAACGATTCCAGCGACGAGCGAGATCACAGCAGGAAGCTCGTCGCTGGAAGCTGCCGCACTGAACAATATCGCTAACGGGATCGCTAAATAGTGACGTTTTTTAGCGATCTCGTTAGCGATATTGTTTAGTGTGGCATACCCTTTAGTCCTTTGGGTATTAAGTGTTCCTTCTTGCATCTTGTTAAAAAGAAGATGTCACTGTCCAGTTGTGCCAGTTTCTTCAAATGGTTTTTCAGTTCCATAGATGTACGGTACATACAATGGAGACACCATCAGTCCTTTGATCTCACATGCATATGGGGTCCATGAAACTTTCACACCACTTATCTAATCTTACCTAATTAAGGATTCTCTCTTTAAGCTCAGTGTTTGTTTATTTCAGTGTTTGTTTATTTAAATGTCCATGTATCACACCATGCCTTTGCTTTTCACTGTATATAATTTGGTTTCTTCTAATATTTTGCTATACCAGCCTGATGAAGAGACGTAAGCAGTCTCGAAAGCTCGCCCTCTAATATCTTAAACTATATTTTGTTAGCCATTAAAAGGTATCATACTCACAAGATTCCTATTTTGCTTCTCCCACTGAAAGCACTCTATATGTTTTTTTCTACGGCTAACACGGTACCAAACCAATCTTTTTTCGTTTACATATATATATAAGTACACACTATAAAGGTCGGTCAGGAAAAGAGTTATGGGATCCTCTAAAGCAGATCTGTCACCATAATTTTCAGTATTTATTAAATGGATATTTGAGACCTGATGAAGCATGTTTACTTGCTTTCCAACTCTGTATAATCCAGATATTAAAATGAGTTCATGAGTCCAAGTGTATTCTTTTTTTGCACACCTAGCCTGATTGACAGCTGCAGCTTGTACTGAGCAGGCTGAGATTTTAGCAGCAGGGAGGAGGGACAATGAGAATCTGTAAAATCAGGCGAGATGAGTGGAAATACATCAGTAACAGGGAAGAGAAACAATGAGAAACTGTCAATCAGGCAATATGGGTGGAGATTGCTGCAGCTTGTACTTAGCAGTCTGAGGTTTTAGCAGCAGCAGGGAGGAGGGACAATGAGAACCTGTCATTTGGGCTAGGTGGGCAGAAATTCACTTGTAACAGGGAAGATAGACAATGAGGAGCTGACAATCAGGTGCAGTGGAGATTGCTGCAGCTTGTACTGGAGATTGCAGCAGCAAGAGGGAGGAGGGACAATGATAACCTGTTTATCAGGCTAGAAGGGCAGAAATTCAGCAGTAACAGGGAAGAGAGACAACAAGAAGCTGTCAATCAGCCAAAGTAAGTGTAGTTTGCTGCTGTCTGTACTTAGCAACGGGAGGTTTCAGCAGCAGAGGGAGGAGGGACAAGGAGAACCTGCCAATCAGGCTAGGTGGGTGGAAATTCAGCAGTAACAGGGAAGAGAAACAATAAGGAGCTGTCAATCAGGCAAACTGGGAGGAGATTTCACAGCTTGTACTTAGCAGTCTGAGGTTTAAGCAGCAGCAGGGAGGAGGTACATTCAGAATTTGACATTCAGGCTAGGTGGGCAAAAATTCACCAGTAACAGGGAAGAGAGACAATGAGGAGCTGACAATCAGGTACAGTGGAGATTCCAGCAGCTTGTACTGGAGGTTGCAACAGCAAGAGGGAGGAGGAACAATGTTAGCCTGCCTATCAGGCTAGATGGGCAGAAAGTCACCAGTGACAGGGAGAAGACATATTGAGAAGCTGGCAGTCTGGAAAAGTGGGTGTAGATTGCTGCCATCTGTACTGATCAATCTGTGATTTCAGCAGCAAGAGGGAGGAGGAACAATGAGAACCTGTCATTCAGGCTAGGTGGGCGAAAATCCATTAGTAACAGGGAAGAGAGACAATGAGGAGCGATCAATCAGGCAGATTGAATTTAAGAAAGGAGTGTACAACAAGTGTGACATCAATTTTCACAGTAAGTACACCAGCCTCATTAGGTTATAAATACCTATATAATGTATACAATTTAAATTGTGCCTGATCTGCTTTAATACACATAAAACGGTTAATGCAGAGACAGAAAAAATAATAGAAAAATCCAAAGATACAAAAAACAAAACAAAATAACACAATACCAATGTCAGGAGAATATAAAAAGCCTGTTTTGTAGATGCCATGTAAATCTAACATTATTCTTATATATCACCAGAAAAGACAAGTGCAAGCTTTTAAAGTAACCTAAGACAAATTACTTTAAGCTACATTAAGTCTTCCAATATGTGTTCTTGTGCAGATGTGGCATTTATTTAGAAAATAAATTACATTTTCCATTAGGAAAGGTTGTTAAGAGTCAGCATTCTGTGCTTCGGGCTGGAATTTGGATTTGATTATCAAACAATATGAAAGTAGACAGTTTCCAGCCCGCCGCTGCTGGAGGGGCCTGGAGCGGAGTATATAATGAAGGGCATCTTATGACCCAACTGACCCGGCTAGGTCTGCTCTGGACGGCGCTGATGAATTTACCTAGGAATCCATTATTCTCTGTGAGACTGTTTTGAAGACGACACCTGAAGAAGTTACAACTTCATAACTCTATAAAATATTCTTTTATTATACATATGAATAAAGAGTTCTAGACCCCCTAAAGAGCTTTTAGTTTGTTCAAAATGTGCAAAATAAAGATAATTGTAATATATTAACCTTAAATACTTGGCACGGTTCCCTTAAAGCTGTTTTCCTGGGTCTTCTGCACTTGATAAAGTTGGCTATGACCTTAGCGCTTGACTGTTGCAGCTGCAGGACGCAATTCTAAACAGGAAATGGCGCTGACGCCGGTCACTGGCGGGGCGGGGAGGTGTGCAATTTTCTTTGTGCATTTACAGCACTTAAAAAATCTCTTTAACCTGACATAACAGTACATAACAGTAGATTTTTGTCTAGGAGGATTGAGTTCAAATCTAATTTAATTAAATTTGAGGTTTCAAATATATTCAAACTCATTTTGCAACAATAAAAAACTTGCCGGTATCACTCCCCACATTGCCGAAGAATCAGAGAGTGGGGAAATCTCATTTGCGTGGCCATGAGGGCTTTCACATAATACCCTGCAGTTATGGCATCCAGTGGATTATCTTGCCTCATTTTCCATCTCTAGAGTCACTGGGTATGTCTATCTCTTCTGTAGAGTGTAAGCTCTTATGGTCAGCGGAGTCCTCTTTCTCCGGTAGAGTGTAAGCTCTTATGGTCAGCGGGGTCCTCTTTCTCCTGTAGAGTGTAAGCTCTTATGGTCAGCGGGGTCCTCTCTCTTTCCTGTAGAGTGTATGCTCTTATGGTCAGTGGGGTCCTCTCTCTCCTGTAGAGTGTAAGCTCTTATGGTCAGCGGGGTCCTCTCTCTGTCCTGTAAAGTGAAAGCTCTTATGGTCAGTGGGGTCCTCTCTCTCCTGTAGAGTGTAAGCTCTTATGGTCAGTGGGATCCTCTCTCTCCTGTACAGTGTAAGCTCTTATGGTCAGCGAAGTCCTTTCTCTCTCCTGTAGAGTGTAAGCTCTTATGGTCAGTGGGGTCCTCTCTCTCTCCTGTAGAGTGTAAGCTCTTATGATCAGTGGGGTGCTCTCTCTCCTGTAGAGTGTAAGCTCTTATGGTCAGTGGGGTCTCTCTCTCTCCTGTACAGTGTAAGCTCTTATGGTCAGCGGAGTCCTTTCTCTCTCCTGTAGAGTGTAAGCTCTTATGGTCAGTGGGGTCCTCTCTCTCTCTCTCCTGTAGAGTGTAAGCTCTTATGATCAGTGGGGTCCTCTTTCTCCTGTAGAGTGTAAGCTCTTATGGTCAGCAGGGTCCTCTCTCTCTCCTGTAGAGTGTAAGGTCTTATGGTCAGCGGGGTCCTCTTTCTCCTGTAGAGTGTAAGCTCTTATGGTCAGTGGGATCCTCTCTCTTCTGTAGAGTGTAAGCTCTTATGGTCAGCAGGGTCCTCTCTCTCTCCTGTAGAGTGTAAGCTCTTATGGTCAGCAAGGTCTTCTCTCTCCTGTAGAGTGTAAGCTCTTATGGTCAGCGGAGTCCTCTCTCTCCTGTAGAGTGTAAGCTCTTATGATCAGTGGGGTCATTTTTCTCCTGTAGAGTGTAAGCTCTTATGGTCAGCGGGGTCCTCTCTCTTCTGTAGAGTGTAAGCTCTTATGGTCAGCACGGTCCTCTCTCTTCTGTAGAGTGTAAGCTCTTATGGTCAGCAGGGTCCTCTCTCTCCTGTGCAGTGTAAGTTCTTATGGTCAGAGGGGTCCTCTCTCTCTCCTGTAGAGTGTAAGCTCTTATGGTCAGCACAGTCCTCTCTCTTCTGTAGAGTGTAAGCTCTTATGGTCAGCAGGGTCCTCTCTCTCCTGTGCAGTGTAAGTTCTTATGGTCAGCGGAGTCCTCTCTCCTGTAGAGTGTAAGCTGTTATGGTCAGCAGAGTCCTCTTTCTCCTGTAGAGTGTAAGCTCTTATGGTCAGTGGAGTCCTCTTTCTCCTGTAGAGTGTAAGCTCTTATGATCAGTGGAGTCCTCTTTCTCCTGTAGAGTGTAAGCTCTTATGGTCAGCAGGGTTTTCTTTCTCGCCAGCTGTTACGACACTGTTGTTGACATGCCACTCATGTGCATGACCGTCACGTTTGCATGGCTGACGCATCACCGCTAAGGAAGTAAATACAGACGAGTGGAAACCAGTGGTACTGGACATGTGGGGTTTGGAAACCTGATGTATGGTTCACTTATTATGTTTTTGCTGATATTTGGGAAATTTTTCCAAGTCTTGGACAATGAATATCAGCAAAATAATATCACTATTTTTAGCCAAATATTATATGAAGTGTTTAAAAAAGAGACAATGATCCAATCACAGTCCTTGATTAAGGTTTCGGTGCATTTTAGAAAGCATACATTGTGCTCTGGTCGGCTTCTGCATGCGCTTTTTCTCTAGATGGTATTTATATGAAGTCCACTGTGTTTCATTAAAGTTTTATACAAGGTAAAAATTGTCTGAAAAATTTTCTTCATTTTTTAATATCTTTTGGCATCATAAAACATATGTCAATTATTCACATTCTGGTAATTATCTTATCAAGGTGACTTTGCGCTATATGAATTATACATGTGCAGTGTGTCCCGCCATAGACTTAGCTATGTATATACATGTCTCGGCTTATCGCCTTGAATCATAAATACGTCTAATGGAAATAAGGGAATCGTTAATCAATGACTTTCTTTGTCTTACCATAGACAATGCCGCTCTCCATTGCAAGATGATATATTTTTTCCCTATAAAATAATCACTGTTTCTCGGGTGATAATATTTCTGGATGCTGCAGAGAGGATAGACTGACAGGTATGGATCCTCAAGGTTTAGAAAGTAGCACGAGGATTGCCTGACAAGCACGGGGGGATTGGAACATGTCACTCAAGCACTCGCGATACTCGGTGCATACCCAAGCACCCTAGGCAAACTGGAGTAACGATCACTTGCGCTCATCACTCCCGGAGATGACACTAGTCTGTCTCCACCCTCACTGGCTTCTCCCAGTGCTGCTATATGTGATTGCCATGTCTCTAACTTTTGCAGAGTCATGTCAATCACCAGGAATGGCACTGGAAAAAGCCTAAGACCATAGCCGGTAAGGGACTAGTCCTGCATTGCCCCGGACAACTCTTCCCAGTGCTGCTGCAGCTGATTGACAGTTTTCTCCCTATGGGCAGATGTGAGAGAGAACTGTCAATCACCAGCATCAGTGCTGGGGTGATGCAGGAGTAGTCTCTACTCCAGCTATCGTCTTCGGCTTATCCCAGTGCCATTCCAGGTGATTGACTCTCCCAAAGCCAAAGACCTGGTAATCACATACAGCATCACTGGGGGAATCCGGTGGTGGGTGGAGCTGGGCTAGTCTCATTTCTCCCTATGGTGTCGTACTAGATCTTTAAAGTACATATTTTCCGAAACACCTTAGCTTTTCCGTGAATATACTTGGCTGCAATCCTACGGTCAGACTGATTCATGCTGCCGGTGGTTTGGACAACATAAAACATCTGATGGGTTCTCTTTAAATGTGCCATGATTTTCTGCTCCCTTTGAGCACTAGGCTCGCTTGCAACTCCTACTTCTGCTCCCATATGGCCATATCCTTGTTTTACCCTACATCGGAAATTAGTTTATTATACCCGATGGTTGTATTTTTGCTTTTTTCCTGCTGCCGGTGGTTTGGACAACATAAAAACTGTGACAGGTTCCCTTTAAACGTGCCACGATTTTCTGCTCCCTTTGAGCATTAGGGCCTCGCGTGCAACTCCTAACTCTGCTCCTGTATGGCCATACCTTTGTTTTACCCTACATCGGAAAGTAGTTTATTATACCCAATGGTTGTATCTTTGCTTTTTTCCTGCTGCCGGTGGTTTGGACAACATAAAAACTGTGACAGGTTCCCTTTAAACGCGCCACGATTTTCTGCTCCCTTTGAGCATTAGGGCTAGCGTGCAACTCCTACCTCTGCTCCTGTATGGCCATACCCTTGTTTTACCCTACATCGGAAAGTAGTTTATTATCCAATGGTTGTACTTTTTTTTTTTTTGTCTTGCTCCGTCTTTTAAGTGACTTTTTTGTTATCACAAAACATTTTTTAATGGAGGAAGAAAAAGTTACTGGATGTAAAAAAAAAAGGCCATTCCTCCTCCGTCATACACTTCTACATGATAGATTAATGTGAAGGAGATGCTTCCAGGCAAAGCATTTATCTGACAACACTAATGCATTTGTTTCAGCTCCAAAATTAATTTTCTGGTATGAGAGAAGGTCAGGGTGAGACTATAGCAATATGAGGCGGTTTTGTCACCTCTAACAAATTACCTGAAACTGTCCTGTCATATCACAGGCAATGGCATTGTGAGTAATAAATGCTTAAACCGATTACAATACATGGTCAGAGTTAATTTCTGCAAGTTATGTTCATAAATGTCAAGGCCCCTTCTGGGTGGCAATTTCTATTACAAGTTTTAACTAAACCTAAGTGTCATTACGGGGGGGGGGATGTCTCCAGGAAAACAAATAGTGCATGTAACGTGGCTTATGTTACACCGGACTAATAGGAGGGTTTCCTAAAGAAAAACTAACAGATCTGTGAGAGTCAGAATTCTTGCTGGTTGGTCGGTGATCAAATACTTATTTCATGCAATAAAATCCAATTTAATTAGGCAATTTTGGATTTTTTTTTCGATTCTGTCTCTCACAGTTGAAGTGTACTTGTGATAAAAATTACAGACCTCTCCATTCTTTGTAGGTGGGAAAACTTGCAAAATCGACAGAGGATCAAATAATTATTCTCCCCACTCTATCAATATAAGCATTTTTAGAGAGCTGGAAAGGTGAAAGCTTTGCTCTATGGAATATACAGAGTCTGACATGGATTTTCATAGCAAGTACACCAGCCACATTGGCTCTACAAGATTTTTTTTAAATAATGTATTCAGTTCGTATCGTGAAAACTCTTGAATTATCTGCTTTAGAAGCTTAACTAACCCCTTTTTCCCATCTTTCTCGGGCAGCAAATATCCTCTTTCTTCCACCCTGATTACGGCCTGTCTTCTGCTACCCAACTTATTCGAAACGGCTAGCCCTTGGCTGATCACTTCCATATGCCCTGATGCATCTCCCCATTCATCAGTCAATATGTCACACTTCCTTGATTAACCCTGCAAACTATGCAACTTGTACTTGGGTATTTTCATGCATCATGAAAAAGGGACAAAAATCGAGGTATGGACACAGATCGCTTTTAAGCAAGAACAATCTTTAGTAACCAATCAGCCATTACTGAGGAAAACGCAACTATCAATGTGGCCCATTCAGGTAAAGAGTTCTTCAGATGAAAGGTTCAATTCTTGCAATACAGTCCCATAGTAGATGACTTTCAACCGCAGTTAGAAGGGGGTCACTTTTCCCCGTGTCCTGTCACACAGCTAAAGCAAAGGCACAATAACCTCTTTCATTTGGCATGACACCTGTGGATGTTCTTTCCTATTATATCCCTAGTAATAGTTGGCAGTATCACCCCCTGATTAAGCAGGGCGAAACATGCTATGGTGCAAAAGGACACATAGACCAGATTGCAGCTATGTTTGTAACTTCCATATTTATTTGGTCTGTTAATACTGTAGTTTTTCATATTACCACTGTGAGTTTAATATTAGTCATCTATTTCTATGTACTTTAGGAATTTCCATCATCCTACCTAATATTTGTCATTACTTATCGTTATTGTGACTGTTAGATTTCTTCTTGTCTAATACATGTTCCATTTTTAGAGTTACCTTATCTTATCTTTCATACTGCCTATATGTACAGTACAGACCAAAAGTTTGGACACACCTTCTCATTTAAAGATTTTTCTGTATTTTCATGACTATGAAAATTGTACATTCACACTGAAGGCATCAAAACTATGAATTAACACATGTGGAATTATACATTACACTTTACAAAAAAGTGTGAAACAACTGAAAATATGTCTTATATTCTAGGTTCTTCAAAGTAGCCACCTTTTGCTTTGATGACTGCTTTGCACACTCTTGGCATTCTCTTGATGAGCTTCAAGAGGTAGTCACCGGAGATGGTCTTCCAACAATCTTGAAGGAGTTCCCAGAGATGCTTAGCACTTGTTGGCCCTTTTGCCTTCACTCTGCGGTCCAGCTCACCCCAAACCATCTCCATTGGGTTCAGGTCTGGTGACTGTGGAGGCCAGGTCATCTGGTGTTCAGTATGCCTTCAATTTTTAATAAATGCCCAACAGTGTCACCAGCAAAGTACCCTCACACCATCACACCTCCTCCTCCATGCTTCACGGTGGGAACCAGGCATGTAGAGTCCATCCGTTCACCTTTTCTGCGTCACACAAAGACTCGGTGGTTGGAACCAAAGATCTCAAATTTGGACTCATCAGACCAAAGCACAGATTTCCACTGGTCTAATGTCCATTCCTTGTGTTCTTTAGCCCAAACAAGTCTCTTCTGCTTGTTGCCTGTCCTTAGCAGTGGTTTCCTAGCAGTTATTTTACCATGAACGCCTGCTGCACAAAGTCTCCTCTTAACAGTTCTTGTAGAGATATGTCTGCTGCTAGAACTCTGTGTGGCATTGACCTGGTCTCTAATCTGAGCTGCTGTAAACCTGCGATTTCTGAGGCTGGTGACTCGGATAAACTTATCCTCAGAAGCAGAGGTGACTCTTGGTCTTCCATTCCTGGGGCGGTCCTCATGTGAGCCAGTTTCTTTGTAGTGCTTGATGGTTTTTGCAACTGCACTTGGGGACACTTTCAAAGTTTTCCCAATTTTTCGGACTGACTGACCTTCATTTCTTAAAGTAATGATGGCCACTCGTTTTTCTTTACTTAGCTGCTTTTTTCTTGCCATAATACAAATTTATTCAGTAGGACTATCAGCTGTGTATCCACCAGACTTCTGCACAACACAACTGATGGTCCCAACCTCATTTATAAGGCCAGAAATCCCACCTATTAAACCTGGCAGGGTACACCTGTGAGGTGAAAACCATTTCCGGTGACTACCTCTTGAAGCTCATCAAGGGAAAGCCAAGAGTGTGCAAAGCAGTCATCAAAGCAAAAGGTGGCTACTTTGAAGAACCTAGAATATAAGACTTAATTTCAGTTGTTACACTTTTTGTTTAGTATATAATTCCACATGTGTTAATTCATAGTTTTGTTGCCTTCAGTGTAAATTTACAATTTTCATAGTCATGAAAATACAGAAAAATCTTTAAATGAGAAGGTGTCCAAACTTTTGGTCTGTACTGTATTTTAATAGATTTTTTTCAATAAAAACCTACATTATATATACCGTAATAGGGATTATTTTGTTTCATTCATCTAATCTGGGTTTATACTCCGGTTTCTGGAATTCTAAGTGTATTCCCTGTTACTTTATATGTGGATCTACTTAAAAGGATTTTTTTTAGTTAAATACCGTATTAATATCACAACATGATGGCACAAACATTGCAGTACCAAACAATTGTACGACGACCGCTTTACGTATCCTTCACTCCTTATAAAGGGACCATAAATTAGTGTGATTGACTGTCTCTATATAAGCTCTTATCGGCAGGATCCTCTTTATTTTAATCAGTTTACTTTCCCCGGGGTTATCCCCCACTTCTTATAAAGGGACGGTAATTTAGTGTTATTCACAGCTGTATTGACTATCCCTGTATAAGCTCTTACGGCACAACTCCCTTCTCCGTATATCTCGGTCTCTTTATTCTGTAAGCTTGTGTAGTCCATGTATAGGCTCATCTGACTGCGGTACACAACTTATTGTATCACCGGTATTATTTTATCACATTTTCACCAGTAAAGAGCTGACGTGCTCGGACAAGGTGTTATCTGAGCATGCTCGGGTGCTAACCGAGTGACTTCGGCGTGCTCGAATATCATGTTCGAGTCCCCGCGGTTGCATGTCTCACTGCTGTTCGACAGCCACAACACATGCAGGGAGTGCCTAACAAACAGGTAATCCCTGCATGTGTTGCGTCTGTTGAACAGCTGCGAGACATGCAACCGCGGGAACTCGAACATGATATTCGAGCACGCCGAAGTCACTCGGTTAGCATCCGAGCATGAGACAATTCTCACCTCTCTCCCACTCAAAAGCTTCCACCAAGCTCCCAGATAAAGTTACTTTTCCAAAATACAACGTAGCCCAATAGAAATCATTATTTACTGAGCGAAGCATCAGTGAGCTATGAAAACTGGAATTATTTATTATCAACGTTTTTATTAGATATTATGCCGTCAGCCTCTGAATGAATAAGTGTTTCCATAATAATAAAAACAGAAATATTATAAATCTGATTAATAGGTATTTTATAATAGCGTTAAAGGACAAGAAAAAGAAGAGTAGACAGAACTTTCCCAATGTAAGTACTAGAGATGAGCGAATTTATTTATTTATTTATTTGAGTGGAATTGAATTCTAAATAATTTACATTTTTGAGATTACAGATCTTTGTAAAATTTGTATCGTGCAGATTAAAAAAAAATGGTAGCTGCTCATTTTCGCCATTTTGCTAAAAAGCAGACAGCTGGCAAAGGTTAAAAAAAAAAAACAAGTTATACTCACCCCACCACTCGCTGGTCCATCCCTGCTGCTTGCTGCCCGCCATTTGTTATTCAGGGCCTTTTCTTTCTGCCTGTTCACTCGCAACTGGAAGAGATCTGTGACGTCACATTGTGTGATGAGCAGTGACCTCCGAGTTCTTGTTGCGGCCATATGTCCCGGTGTAGAGTGAATAGGGTGGAAAAAGAGGCTCATGGCAGGAGAAAAAAAGAGGTGGCTCTGATGACTGGACAGCGGGCAGCATGCAGCAGAGGGGCCAGACAAGTGAGCATTGACGTGAGTCATGGCGGAGGAAAAGAAGAGGTGGCTCTGATGACTGGACAGCGGGCAGCATGCAGCAGAGGAGCCAGACAAGTGAGCATTGACGTGAGTCATGGCGGAGGAAAAGAAGAGGTGGCTCTGATGACTGGACAGCGGGCAGCATGCAGCAGAGGGGCCAGACAAGTGAGCATTGACGTGAGTCATGGCGGGGGAAAAGAAGAGGTGGCTCTGATGACTGGACAGTGGGCAGCATGCAGCATAGAGGCCAGACAAGTGAGCATTGACGTGAGTCATGGCGGGGGAAAAGAAGAGGTGGCTCTGATGACTGGACAGTGGGCAGCATGCATCAGAGGGGCCAGACAAGTGAGCATAGACGTGAGTCACGGCGGGGGAAAAGAAGAGGTGGCTCTGATGACTGGACAGCAAGCAGCATGCAGCATAGGGGCCAGACAAGTGAGCATTGACGTGAGTCACGGCGGGGGAAAAGAAGAGGTGGCTCTGATGACTAGACAGCGGGCAGCATGCATCAGAGGGGCCAGACAAGTGAGCATTGATGTGAGTCACGGTGGGGGAAAAGAAGAGGTGGCTCTGATGACTAGACAGCGGGCAGCATGCAGTATAGGGGCCAGACAAGTGAGCATTGACGTGAGTCACGGTGGGGGAAAAGAAGAGGTGGCTCTGATGACTGGACAGCGGGCAGCATGCATCAGAGGGGCCAGACAAGTGAGCATTGACGTGAGTCATGGCGGGGAACAAGAAGAGGTGGCTCTGATGACTGGACAGCGGGCAGCATGCATCAGAGGGGCCAGACAAGTGAGCATTGACGTGAGTCATGGCGGGGAACAAGAAGAGGTGGCTCTGATGACTGGACAGCGGACAGCATGCATCAGAGGGGCCAGACAAGAGAGCATTGATGTGAGTCACGGTGGGGGAAAAGAAGAGGTGCTCTGATGACTAGACAGCGGGCAGCATGCAGTATAGGGGCCAGACAAGTGAGCATTGATGTGAGTCACGGTGGGGGAAAAGAAGAGGAGGCTCTGATGACTGGACAGTGGGCAGCATGCATCAGAGGGGCCAGACAAGTGAGCATTGATGTGAGTCATGGCGGAGAAAAGAAGAGGTGGCTCTGATGACTAGACAGCGGGCAGCATGCAGCATAGGGGCCAGACAAGTGAGCATTGACGTGAGTCATGGCGGGGAAAAAGAAGAGGTGACTCTGATGACTGGACAGCGGGCAGCATGCATCAGAGGGCCAGACAAGTGAGCATTGATGTGAGTCACGGTGGGGGAAAAGAAGAGGTGGCTCTGATGACTGGACAGCAGGCAGCATGCAGCAGAGGGGCCAGACAAGTGAGTATTGACGTGAGTCATGGTGGGGAAAAAGAAGAGGTGGCTCTGATGACTGGACAGCGGGCAGCATGCATCAGAGGGGCCAGACAAGTGAGCATTGACGTGAGTCACGGCGGGGAAAAGAAGAGGTGGCTCTGATGACTAGACAGCGGGCAGCATGCATCAGAGGGGCCAGACAAGTGAGCATTGACGTGAGTCATGGCGGGGAAAAGAAGAGGTGGCTCTGATGACTAGACAGCGGCAGCATGCATCAGAGGGCCAGACAAGTGAGCATTGATGTGAGTCACGGTGGGGGAAAAGAAGAGGTGGCTCTGATGACTAGACAGCAGGCAGCATGCAGTATAGGGCCAGACAAGTGAGCATTGACGTGAGTCATGACGGGGGAAAAGAAGAGGTGGCTCTGATGACTAGACAGCGGGCAGCATGCAGCATAGGGGCCAGACAAGTGAGCATTGACGTGAGTCACAGCGGGGGAAAAGAAGAGGTGACTCTGATGACTGGACAGCGGCAGCATGCATCAGAGGGGCCAGACAAGTGAGCATTGATGTGAGTCACGGCGGGGGAAAAGAAGAGGTGGCTCTGATGACTGGACAGCAGGCAGCATGCAGCAGAGGGGCCAGGCAAGTGAGTATTGACGTGAGTCATGGCGGGGAAAAAGAAGAGGTGGCTCTGGTGACTGGACAGCGGGCAGCATGCATCAGAAGGGCCAGACAAGTGAGCATTGATGTGAGTCACGGTGGGGGAAAAGAAAAGGTGGCTCTGATGACTAGACAGCGGGCAGCATGCAGTATAGGGGCCAGACAAGTGAGCATTGACGTGAGTCATGACGGGGGAAAAGAAGAGGTGGCTCTGATGACTAGACAGCAGGCAGCATGCATCAGAGGGGCCAGACAATTGAGAATTGACGTGAGTAATGGCGGGAGATAAGAAGAGGTGGCTCTGATGACTGGACAGTGGGCAGCATGCATCAGAGGGGCCAGACAAGTGAGCATTGACGCGAGTCACGGCGGGGGAAAAGAAGAGGTGGCTCTGATGACTGGACAGTGGGCAGCATGCATCAGAGGGCCAGACAAGTGTTGCATTGACACGAGTCACGGCGGGGAAAAGAAGAGGTGGCTCTGATGACTGGACAGTGGGCAGCATGCATCAAGGGGCCAGACAAGTGAGCATTGACGTGAGTCACGGCAGGGGAAAAGAAGAGGTGGCTCTGATGACTGGACAGCGGGCAGCATGCATCAAGGGGCCAACAAGTGAGCATTGACGTGAGTCACGGCGGGGAAAAGAAGAGGTGGCTCTGATGACTGGACAGCGGGCAGCATGCAGCAGAGGGGCCAGACAAGTGAGCATTGACGTGAGTCACGGCGGGGAAAAAGAAGAGGTGGCTCTGATGACTGGACAACGGGCAGCATGCATCAGAGGGCCACACAAATGAGCATTGATGTGAGTCATGGCGGGGAAAATTAAGAGGTGGCTCTGATGACTGGAGAGTGGGCAGCATGCAGCAGAGGGGCCAGACAAGTGAGCATTGACGTGAGTCACGGCAGGGGAAAAGAAGAGGTGGCTCTGATGACTGGACAGTGGCAGCATGCATCAGAGTGGCCAGACAAGTGAGCATTGACGTGAGTCACGGCAGGGGAAAAGAAGAGGTGGCTCTGATGACTGGACAGTGGGCAGCATGCATCAGAGGGGCCAGACAAGTGAGTATTGATGTGATTCATGGCGGGTGAAAAGAAGAGGTGGCTCTGATGACTGACAGCGGGCAGCATGCAGCAGAGGGGCCAGACAAGTGAGCATTTACGTGAGTCACGGCGGGGGAAAAGAAGAGGTGGCTCTGATGACTAGACAGCAGGCAGCATGCATCAGAGGGGCCAGACAATTGAGAATTGACGTGAGTAATGGCGGGAGATAAGAAGAGGTGCTCTGATGACTGGATAGCGGGCAGCATGCAGCAGAGGGGCCAGACAAGTGAGCATTGACGTGAGTCATGACGGGGAAAAGAAGAGGTGGCTCTGATGACTAGACAGCAGGCAGCATGCATCAGAGGGGCCAGACAATTGAGATTGACGTGAGTAATGGCGGGAGATAAGAAGAGGTGGCTCTGATGACTGGATAGCGGGCAGCATGCAGCAGAGGGGCCAGACAAGTGAGCATTGACGTGAGTCACGGCGGGGAAAAGAAGAGGTGACTCTGAGACTGGACAGCGGGCAGCATGCTCAGAGGGCCAGACAAGTGAGCATTGACGTGAGTCACGGCGGGGGAAAAGAAGAGGTGGCTCTGATGACAGGACAGCGGCAGCATGCATAAGAGGGCCAGACAAATGAGCATTGACGTGAGTAATGGCGGGGAAAATGAAGAGGTGGCTCTGATGACTGGACAGCGGCAGCATCATCAGAGGGCCGACAAGTGAGCATTGAATGAGTAATGGCAGGGAAAATGAAGAGGTGGCTCTGATGACTGGACAGCGGGCAGCATGCTCAGAGGGGCCAGACAAGTGAGCATTGACATGAGTAATGGCAGGGAAAATGAAGAGGTGGCTCTGATGACTGGACAGGGGCAGCATGCATCAGGGGCCAGACAAGTGAGCATTGACGTGAGTCACGGCGGGGGAAAAGAAGAGTGGCTCTGATGACTGGACAGTGGCAGCATGCAGCAGAGGGGCCAGACAAGTGAGCATGGACGTGAGTCAGGCGGGGAAAGAAGAGGTGGCTCTGATGACTGGACAATGGGCAGCATGCATCAGAGGGGCCAGACAAGTGAGCATTGATGTGATCACGGCGGGGAAAAGAAGAGGTGGCTCTGATGACTGGACAACGGGCAGCATGCATCAGAGGTGCCAGACAAGTGAGCATTGACTGAGTCACGGCGGGGGAAAAGAAGAGGTGGCTCTGATGACTGGACAGCGGGCAGCATGCAGCAGAGGGGCCAGACAAGTGAGCATTGACGCGAATCATGAGGGAGGAAAAGAAGAGGTGGCTCTGATGACTGGACAGCAGGCAGCATGCATCAGAGGGGCCAGACAAGTGAGCATTGATGTGAGTCATGGGGGGAAAAAAGGTGGCTCTGATGACTGGAAGGGGCAGCAGCTTCAGAGGGGCCAGAAAAGTGAGCATTGATGTGAGTAATGGCGGGAAAAGAAGGGGTGGCTTTATGACTGGACAGTGGGCAGCATGCATCAGAGGGGCCAGACAAGTGAGCATTGACGCGAGTCACGGCGGGGAAAAGAAGAGGTGGCTCTGATGACTGGACAGTGGGCAGCATGCATCAGAGGGGCCAGACAAGTGTTGCATTGACAGAGTCACGGCGGGGAAAAGAAGAGGTGGCTCTGATGACTGGACAGTGGGCAGCATGCATCAACGGGGCCAGAACAAAGTGAGCATTGACGTGAGTCACGGCAGGGGAAAAGAAGAGGTGGCTCTGATGACTGGACAGTGGGCAGCATGCATCAGAGGGGCCAGACAAGTGAGTATTGATGTGATTCATGGCGGGTGAAAAGAAGAGGTGGCTCTGATGACTGGACAGCGGGCAGCATGCAACAGAGGGGCCAGACAAGTGAGCATTTACGTGAGTCACGGCGGGGGAAAAGAAGAGGTGGCTCTGATAACTGGACAGTGGGCAGCATGCATTAGAGGGACCAGACAAGTGAGCACTGACGTGAGTCACGGCGGGGGAAAAGAAGAGGTGGCTCTGATGACTGGACAGCAGGCAGCATGCAGCAGAGGGGCCAGACAAGTGAGCATTGATGTGAGTCACGGCGGGGAAAAAGAAGAGGTGGCTCTGATGACTAGACAGCGGGCAGCATGCATCAGAGGGGCCAGACAAGTGAGCATTGATTTGAGTCACGGCGGGGGAAAAAGAAGAGGTGGCTCTGATGACTGGACAGCGGGCAGCATGCAGCAGAGGGGCCAGACAAGTGAGCATTGACGTGAGTCACGGCGGGGGAAAAGAAGAGGTGGCTCTGATGACTGGACAGCGGGCAGCATGCATCAGAGGGCCAGACAAGTGAGCTTTGACGTGAGTCACGGCGGGGAAAAGAAGAGGTGGCTCTGATGACTAGACAGCGGGCAGCATGCATCAGAGGGGCCAGACAAATGAGCATTGACGTGAGTCATGGCGGGGAAAAACAAGAGGTGGCTCTGATGACTGGACAGCGGGCAGCATGCAGCAGAGGGGCCAGACAAATGAGCATTGATGTGAGTCATGACGGGGAAAAAGAAGAGGTGGCTCTGATGACTAGACAGCGGGCAGCATGCAGCAGAGGGGCCAGACAAATGAGCATTGATGTGAGTCACGGCGGGGGAAAGAAGAGGTGGCTCTGATGACTAGACAGCGGGCAGCATGCAGCAGAGGGGCCAGACAAGTGAGCATTGACGTGAGTCACGGCGGGGGCAAAAAGAGGTGGCTCTGATGACTAGACAGCGGGCAGCATGCAGCAAAGGGGCCAGACAAGTGAGCATTGATGTGAGTCACGGGGGGGGAAAAAGAAGAATTGGCTCTGATGACTGGACAGCGGGCAGCATGCAGCAGAGGCCAAGACAAATAAGTATTGACGTGAAGTTATTTTTTTTCGCTTTTCACATTCTAAGACCCCAGAACATTATAAGGGACATTGAATTTGCAAAATATAGTTTCATTGCAAATCAAATTTCCTGGGAAAATCTGTTCAATTTGGTAAATTTGAATTTTATCAGATCCAATAGTGTCTAGTAAGTTCTGATAACAATGTCCTCACAATACACAATACTTGCATGGATATTTGATAGTATTGGTCTACATATGGGTCCCTGTAGGCTTCAGGGCACAGGTGCAAATGCAACCCATTCATCCATTATAGTTACACCCCTGCAGCTCAGACCTATTCTCGATCCTAAAGAAAGGCCATAAATCTTTTATTTTCCCTAAAAATAACTTTAAATGGGGTTGAAAAGCTTTAGAAATATGAATCTGCTTTCTTTTAAAAATAGCACCACACCTATTCGCAGGCTGTATGTGGTATTGCAGCACGGCTGCATTCACCTTAATGACGTTAAGTTGTAATACCAGTCATGACTTGTGAACAACGGTGGTGCTGTTTATAGTATAAGGCAGCCATAATTTTCTAGTCCTGTATAACTTCTTCTCTAATTAATTACATTCTCTTTTTTAACAGTTTGTATTTTTCAGAAAATACAAATGAAATCATTAGAAATGAGGATTGGGCCCATTATCTGGTGAGGACTACAGAAATTAGAATTTAGGCAATCATCTCTGCCGGCGTTATCATCAGTCAGACAATAAGGAGCGTTTATACTAATAGATGAATGCTCGCGCACCGCGAGTTTCTCACTTTCCTAAGTGACCTTTCCTGTCACATCCTTTCCTTGCAGTTATCTGCATTACCTTCAGATGATGCATTTCCCTGCAGTGGGAGAAACTTAATGAAGACTGTGATTTGACAACTTACTAAACCGTCATGTCATTAAAGGACAAACTTATATAAAAACTTTGGGAAACTTATTTGCTGCCGGCTTGAAATCTACGTTCCATCAGAAGATTGGGCTGTTTTCTTGAAATGTCGACATTTGAACGGATTATTCCAATTTTATGGACTCTTAGAACGGATGTAATGGATCCAAAAATTGTGAATTTGATCATTATATTTCCGCCTGATTAAAGGAAAGCTTCAAATATAACTTCTAAAAGGAACATGATCCTGCATGTTTTGGTGTAGTGTCCTTCAGACATTACTGCCCCTTGATCTCAGCTCTCCGACAAGGTACCCGAAAGAGATGCACTAGGGTTAATGAACGTCAACTGCAAGATTGGAACATCACTTCTTATGAGCAGGAGCTATCCTCAGGGTTAGGGCTTGTTCAGACCATAGTATATTCGGTCCATGTGCTGACCATGTAAGAGATTCGCGGCCTCCCTCCAGCCGCCAGGTAGCACTGACCGTGAATCGATCTGCTCATTTCTAGTCACAACTGTCCCGGATACAGTAGACAGTCCCGGATTTGGGTCTATGCCCTTCAGTCTCGGGCGTATGCTGAATGTCCCTCACTGCCACTGCCCCTCTAACATTTACTCCTGCCAGGGTACAAAGAGATGGTAAATAGGCGTGGATTGGGGTGTGGCCAAAATTTGCCGTGACGCGCTAATCGCACCGCATACCTTGTTCCTCTTTCTGTTCTTCAAAAGTTGGGAGCCACAAGGCCTCAACCTTATGATGCACAGTGACCTCCGAGGCATGACAGCAGCTCAAAGTCCTGGCCTACAGTACAGAGGCTGGAGATGTAGCATGCTACAGCGAAAAGAAAAGGCCGGAAGGAGAGCGGCGGGGTGGCTGGAGAGGTCAGCGATAAGGCGAGTTTTAGTTTTTGGGGTTTTTTTTTGCTGACCCTGTTCCAACTTGCATATAAATTTGGGTTACGAACAAAACTACAGAACCTATCTAGTATACAGTGGGGAAAATAAGTATTTTCTCACCTACAAAGAATGGAGAGATCTTTAATTTTTATCGTAGGTGCACTTCACCTGTGAGACACAGAATCTAAAAATAAAAAAATATATATATATATATTTTTCTATTTTAGAAGTTTTAAAAAGTTTAGGATTTAAAAATAAAAGCAATGAGCTTTTTACTTTTCTGTCGTTGCAGCTGTGTGAGTTCTTTTTTTGCAGGCAAGCTGTAGTTTTTTTTGTACCATTCATACCATTGATAACGTTGGAGAAAATTCAACATTTTTATTGCGTTATTTGAAAGGAGTAGCTGTGATCAATTCTAGTGATTTTTTCTTTATGACATTTACCATATGGGTTAATAATTTTAATCATATTTTTTTTTAATTCTTGACTTTTGGATTTGAAAAAAAAAAAAACCCTTTAATTGTCAGGTCTTAGATGAATGGCTTTAATAAGTGACAACTATTCCAGGACACAAATGTGCAACTTGATGAGGAATGTGGTGGTTCAAAATTTGCGCTTCCAAATGTCCAACATACAATCGGAGACCAAATAAAAGTATGAATGTGGTTTATTCCGTCAACACGTTTCAAGGTGCTCAAATCTCTTGTCACTTTGAACACCTCAAAACGCATTGACGAAATACACCGCATTCATACTTCATTTGGTCTCCGATCGTATTTTGGTTATTTGGCATCTTATCTATTGGGTGGTCCTGCAGCAGCAGCCTTTATGTGCTCTCTAAAGGAGTTGTTACTATCACAACCCTACTAGGTGCAATCGTTTTTTTCATTTGTCCACTTTCACTAGTTCAGCATTGAAACGCGTTGTGGAAATAAAAACTGTTAAACTCATCTTGGTCCCAAGGATTCTTTATTACAGCAGCAAAGGCTGATATCGTGTTATTGTTCAAACTGGTTGACCCTACTAGGTGAGCGCACTTTGCTCTCTCTATGCCCTTTGTTTACCGGGTAAGACCCTATTGCGCTTTTTGTCTCTCTAGTTATTCTATTAAGACACAAATATGTACAGAGCAGTTGTCACTTAACTCGCCTGCTCATCTTGGAAACATATTTTCTACTTTTACCTTCTATCATCTGCCCTTACTTTTTCCTGAACCTCGTAGTTATCCATGATTCACATGATAGGGGATAACGAGCTAATCAATTGAGCTGTGTTCTCATGGAGTATTTCCTAGCTCCATTCTTGGAATCGTTGGGGTCTCCAGTGGTGGAATCCCAACAACTGGCCAGTTATCAACTGGACACTTTGGACATGAAAATCTCCTAAGGAGTAAGTGTAATATCCTTTTTTTAAAAAAAAAAAGTTGATAATTTGGTACAATTTTGGATATCTTGAGCCAAGGGCAAAAGAAAGAAAGGACCCATCTGTACATATATTGACGTATTATTCATATTGGGCATTGTACCCATTGACAATCTTTGAGAAGCATTCCTTAAAATGTTACCTACAGACCGACAACATGGATATTTCTGGTAAAATCTTCCCATTGTGCCCAGGGCACCAAGTAAAGTGCACTGAATTGTTGGCGCGCCAATTCAGCCTTGAGCGTAGAGTGCCCTCATCTCCTGCTTACTTATGGAAACTTCCATGAAATAACGGAGAAATATGATGGATCTTCCAAATCTGGTGTGCAGTGAATCTTTGTCATGTCCTGTCTGTTACTCATTCTGCAGCTGAATGAAATGTACTTGTGAGTCCCAGCACAGTACTGCAATAGGGAAAGGTCAGAGGCCTGTACTGGGAATTACCTTGACCTTTACGAACACATCCATCACCCAAGCCCCTACACCAGACATCATCGCTCATACTTTAAAGGTCCTCTCGCCAGTAATCATGGCAAAAATAGATTTCCAGTCCTGAACTGTACTTCAATTCCTTAACGTACTGGTATAAATCACCGGTCACTGCGCATTGGTAAATTTCTGTTTTTCTTCCTGTCTGCCAAATTTTGGGGGGAAAGTTGTTTGCTCCTAATTAAATCAATCAGAAGTTATGGAATCAATAGAAACGTTTGTATACAATTTAATTAAATGGGTTTTCTAATAAATCATTTCAAACCAAAAAAGTGTCAAAAAAATTGACGTTTCTATTATAGAAACTGTTGCGGCTACTAATGTGAGCTGCTAGGGGCGGGCTCTAGACAGTATTAGTCTCCTTCCCCCTCTGGCAGCTGAAATATATTCTCTTCTCACTTTCTCTGCAGAAAGAGTCTTCTCAGCTCCAATGTCATAATTCCACACCCATTAATGGTTCAATGGAAATATATGTTGATAATATGTCATGCAGTGGCAATTGGGATGTAACTCATGCTTGCCAACTTTTTACTAGAAAAATCTGGGAAAGGATGGCAAATTTGAATTATAGTCACCACCTTTTCCTAAGTCCTGTAATCTGTGCTGTTCACCACGTTTTCACTCCCCCATTACATTCTATGAACCATTTCCCGCCTCCCTAAATGCATTTCCTAGACTGGCACGGGAGATATGCTGATTTTTCCGGGAGTCTGGGACATCTTCCCATATTCCTAGAGGCTCCTTGACATTATGAGAAAGGTGTCATGTATGGTGGAGCCATATTGGGGGTGCAGAGTGAGCGGTCACACTTGAGCCCTATTGAATGAGTGGGTGCCACAGAAAAATACACCAGTATCATAAGTGGCAGATAAGTGAGGGCCCCGTTACAGATTTTGCACTGGGATCCAGGGCCTTACACCTCACATAGTCAACAAGCAATGGCCACATCTAGGACTCCATGTGCCTGCAATCAGATCAGCCATGTGAATGCACCAAATCATCAAAAGTTATACCTGTCGACACCATACCATGGGAAAATTTGGATGAATCTTGAGAGTAACAATAATGGAATATTATGCTTCAACTTGAGAAACATAACAGCCCAGTGCCCTCAAAGTATAAATAATTGCCAATTATTTGTAGAGCAAAGGAAAAAAATAATAAAAAAAATATATTTTACAAAAAATATACGTTTGAAATATCTCGGAAGTGAGCTTCGAAAATCCAGAGAGGTATAATCCTCTCAACCAGAAGCGGCACTGCCCTGCATACATCATTTAAATAATCCAGCAAAAGAAATATGATGTTTCAATCAATCAGCGCCTGGTTAATGATTCAAAGACCTAACGTGTCTTGAACACAAGCTCTCTGGGAATATTACAGAGAATCCATCTCCTTTCAAAAGCTTAAATAGAACTTTATTTCAAACACTCATAAAAAAACTTTAGTCCGGTCTCCCACAAAGCTTAAACAGATGCCCAGAGGGCTCCGCATGTTAAATATTTCGAAGGATTTTCATTTAAGTAACGAGAAGCTCTTTTTCTAGATGTTTAAAAAAAAAAAGTTGCCTTATTAATATTGAGAATGGAAACGTTCAGGATTTGGTTCCTTCCAGATTTGATGGAATTTCCATCTTTAGAATAATTCCCAACTCTGCTCACTCATCGACTTCATGCCGGAGGAGAGGAGGAGGGGTGTAAATACATTTTGAAGGTTTTCAGCCAGAAAGACGTGTACTTGTCCTTTCACACAAAATCTGCAGAAATGCATGCTCTCATTTTCCTGTCTGCACCCCCTCCCCCCACAACAAGGCAAAACTGCTTTTGATGCACATTCCCATCTGATATTTTCAACCTCTGCATTTTGCCACACTGTTTGAGTGCTTTTTTAACATTCTGCCAGCACTGTTGGAACTAGAACATTTCTCCTTCACTTCCCAGTATGTATGTGTCGTTTCACAGACAGGAGAGCAGGAGCAGAGAAACAAAGAACCCTCTCCTCTGCCAACTTCCTGTAATCCATCTCAGCGTCTCTGTTGCTAGAGGTGGATTATGCTTTGCAACAGGCAGCGGTCAGCAAGATTGACAAAAGAAGCACACTTAGTCGCTACTTTGGAGTCTGCCACTCCAGTCTTTGAATCCTTTCAGGCCTAATATTCGCCTAAGCTGGCCCCATTTAGTGGCAATGGTTGTCATCGACGGTAATGACGAGCATCACCCTGCACATGACCCCATTAGGCCAATCACAAGACTTAATGCTGGAAGGGAGAACAGGAAGATCGAAAGAAAGGCACAGAGGATCGGAGACCTGTGGCAGTACAAAGACAGGTGAAGGGCAGGTCTAGATCATGTAATTATAAAATGTTTTTTTATTTTTGCCCAAACTGCCCCTCTAAAGAAGACAGCAAAACGAAAGACTCATGGTTGCAATTTTCCTGAGTTCTTGAGAACCGAGTCCTTAATTTTACAAATTTTCCAAGATTTCAAAAAATTTAAGGACATTTGCAATGTATTTGATTAGTAATAGCAACAAATCATTTTACTCATCTCTAATATTAATTATATAATTCAGTTTTTGATGTCTAGCACTATCTAGGTATATATCCATGTATAAGCACCATAACTGTATTCCATATAAGTTATGACAGAACTTACCGGATTGTTGTGCATCTCTAGAATCAGTTGCTTCACTCCATACAAAGTAGGGTGAGCCCATGGAGATGGGTCCTGCCAGTGTCTGTTAAGATCGAACCCCATTAACGAACACCTGTAACAAAACATAACTGCACGTCAGTCCGAGTTTCTCTGGATTCATATTTACTGTACAGTACAGTCCATAGAATTCAATGGCCGTGCCTCCCCAGCAGAGAATATTTCATATATGAAAACACAGTTCAATTTGAGAATACTAGTTAATTTATGCACCATTGTAAAGCTATAAAAAAAACAGTCCATCAATCACTTTTTGTCTGTAGAGTGCAGCATAGGCAACTATTAAATAATAATGTAGGGGTTCTTGTGATGTGACTTTCTATAACATCTTTAGTGAATGTGCCATTTCAAGGATGTCTGCCATCTTGATACATAGGACTGCTCTTGTTCTGCTCTGACTCACATGTGTAATAGCAACAGATACAGTAGATGACTGCGAGTCTTCAACCTCACAGTGCAGAGTGTCAATGTATTCTGTGCCTCCTGCTTGTGATATGTTTTTCCCCTGTGAGCTCTTATAAGCAGGAGGCAGAGGATATTAATATGAGGTAGATGGTATATACTAGACATTTTGAAAACACAAATAGGATAGACTGTGTCATGGAAGGGTGTAAAACTGTAGCTAACCAGTATACAGATGTGTTTAATAAAACAGAAATGACTTGAGCTGCATGGGGAACATACATAGAGACACAAGGTTGTGGAATTGGCGAAATGAGAGACCAGCAATGATTTTATAGCTGATGAGATCATCCTGTAGTTTGTACCAGACTATTTGTCAGGCTGAAGATCACATGACATAGTTTCCCTTGGGTTCAAAATATATAGATGCACTGAACTAGGATGAAGCAAATTAAACTGCTAGAATATTGCTAATGAGTAAGCATTACGGGCCACATTTATTATTCAGTTTACACTTGTTTTGGGGTAAAACGAAATGCAATTTGCCCAAAGACTAGCAATTTAGGCACAATTTTCTGCTTTTCCACCATGCCTGCCAAAATTTTTAAAAGTAGGTATAATGTAAAGTGGTGCGGTCATCAACTTTAAAAAAACAACGTAATAAGTCTTAGGCCAAAAAATACATACAAAAAAAGGCTGCACTCAAGCATACTAAAGCATGACAATATGGAATACATGAAATTTAGAATAGCAATATGGCTTTGGAATATAAGGAAAAATTTGAGACGCTTAGTATAAACATTTGGCCAAACATTTTAAAGCCCACCAACCATCGTCAAGGTGGTCTCAATACTGGTGAGTCCCTGACCTAATGTGAACATACCTCTATTAGGCTGATATCTGAATTTCTGGGTGAATATGCACCTCTGTCAGCAATGCCTGCATTTATGGGTAAAGTAGGGACCTGGTGTAATTAAAATCACCACCTGGTGGGGGTGGAGTGCTCGGTCAGCAAGCTAACATTCAATAGACAAAAAAACCTGACTGGCACATCCAGACTAATGTGAACTAGGTGCAAACCAAGGGAAGCTACCCCCATGTAAAACATACAAAAAAAGGCTGCACTCAAGCATACTAAAGCATGACAATATGGAATACATGAAATTTAGAATAGCAATATGGCTTTGGAATATAAGGAAAAATTTGAGACGCTTAGTATAAACATTTGGCCAAACATTTTAAAGCCCACCAACCATCGTCAAGGTGGTCTCAATACTGGTGAGTCCCTGACCTAATGTGAACATACCTCTATTAGGCTGATATCTGAATTTCTGGGTGAATATGCACCTCTGTCAGCAATGCCTGCATTTATGGGTAAAGTAGGGACCTGGTGTAATTAAAATCACCACCTGGTGGGGGTGGAGTGCTCGGTCAGCAAGCTAACATTCAATAGACAAAAAAACCTGACTGGCACATCCAGACTAATGTGAACTAGGTGCAAACCAAGGGAAGCTACCCCCATGTAAAACATACAAAAAAAGGCTGCACTCAAGCATACTAAAGCATGACAATATGGAATACATGAAATTTAGAATAGCAATATGGCTTTGGAATATAAGGAAAAATTTGAGACGCTTAGTATAAACATTTGGCCAAACATTTTAAAGCCCACCAACCATCGTCAAGGTGGTCTCAATACTGGTGAGTCCCTGACCTAATGTGAACATACCTCTATTAGGCTGATATCTGAATTTCTGGGTGAATATGCACCTCTGTCAGCAATGCCTGCATTTATGGGTAAAGTAGGGACCTGGTGTAATTAAAATCACCACCTGGTGGGGTGGAGTGCTCGGTCAGCAAGCTAACATTCAATAGACAAAAAAACCTGACTGGCACATCCAGACTAATGTGAACTAGGTGCAAACCAAGGGAAGCTACCCCCATGTAAAACATACAAAAAAAGGCTGCACTCAAGCATACTAAAGCATGACAATATGGAATACATGAAATTTAGAATAGCAATATGGCTTTGGAATATAAGGAAAAATTTGAGACGCTTAGTATAAACATTTGGCCAAACATTTTAAAGCCCACCAACCATCGTCAAGGTGGTCTCAATACTGGTGAGTCCCTGACCTAATGTGAACATACCTCTATTAGGCTGATATCTGAATTTCTGGGTGAATATGCACCTCTGTCAGCAATGCCTACATTTATGAGTAAAGTAGGGACCTGGTGTAATTAAAATCACCACCTGGTGGGGGTGGAGTGCTCGGTCAGCAAGCTAACATTCAATAGACAAAAAAACCTGACTGGCACATCCAGACTAATGTGAACTAGGTGCAAACCAAGGGAAGCTACCCCCATGTAAAACATACAAAAAAAGGCTGCACTCAAGCATACTAAAGCATGACAATATGGAATACATGAAATTTAGAATAGCAATATGGCTTTGGAATATAAGGAAAAATTTGAGACGCTTAGTATAAACATTTGGCCAAACATTTTAAAGCCCACCAACCATCGTCAAGGTGGTCTCAATACTGGTGAGTCCCTGACCTAATGTGAACATACCTCTATTAGGCTGATATCTGAATTTCTGGGTGAATATGCACCTCTGTCAGCAATGCCTGCATTTATGGGTAAAGTAGGGACCTGGTGTAATTAAAATCACCACCTGGTGGGGGTGGAGTGCTCGGTCAGCAAGCTAACATTCAATAGACAAAAAAACCTGACTGGCACATCCAGACTAATGTGAACTAGGTGCAAACCAAGGGAAGCTACCCCCATGTAAAACATACAAAAAAAGGCTGCACTCAAGCATACTAAAGCATGACAATATGGAATACATGAAATTTAGAATAGCAATATGGCTTTGGAATATAAGGAAAAATTTGAGACGCTTAGTATAAACATTTGGCCAAACATTTTAAAGCCCACCAACCATCGTCAAGGTGGTCTCAATACTGGTGAGTCCCTGACCTAATGTGAACATACCTCTATTAGGCTGATATCTGAATTTCTGGGTGAATATGCACCTCTGTCAGCAATGCCTACATTTATGAGTAAAGTAGGGACCTGGTGTAATTAAAATCACCACCTGGTGGGGGTGGAGTGCTCGGTCAGCAAGCTAACATTCAATAGACAAAAAAACCTGACTGGCACATCCAGACTAATGTGAACTAGGTGCAAACCAAGGGAAGCTACCCCCATGTAAAACATACAAAAAAAGGCTGCACTCAAGCATACTAAAGCATGACAATATGGAATACATGAAATTTAGAATAGCAATATGGCTTTGGAATATAAGGAAAAATTTGAGACGCTTAGTATAAACATTTGGCCAAACATTTTAAAGCCCACCAACCATCGTCAAGGTGGTCTCAATACTGGTGAGTCCCTGACCTAATGTGAACATACCTCTATTAGGCTGATATCTGAATTTCTGGGTGAATATGCACCTCTGTCAGCAATGCCTGCATTTATGGGTAAAGTAGGGACCTGGTGTAATTAAAATCACCACCTGGTGGGGGTGGAGTGCTCGGTCAGCAAGCTAACATTCAATAGACAAAAAAACCTGACTGGCACATCCAGACTAATGTGAACTAGGTGCAAACCAAGGGAAGCTACCCCCATGTAAAACATACAAAAAAAGGCTGCACTCAAGCATACTAAAGCATGACAATATGGAATACATGAAATTTAGAATAGCAATATGGCTTTGGAATATAAGGAAAAATTTGAGACGCTTAGTATAAACATTTGGCCAAACATTTTAAAGCCCACCAACCATCGTCAAGGTGGTCTCAATACTGGTGAGTCCCTGACCTAATGTGAACATACCTCTATTAGGCTGATATCTGAATTTCTGGGTGAATATGCACCTCTGTCAGCAATGCCTGCATTTATGGGTAAAGTAGGGACCTGGTGTAATTAAAATCACCACCTGGTGGGGGTGGAGTGCTCGGTCAGCAAGCTAACATTCAATAGACAAAAAAACCTGACTGGCACATCCAGACTAATGTGAACTAGGTGCAAACCAAGGGAAGCTACCCCCATGTAAAACATACAAAAAAAGGCTGCACTCAAGCATACTAAAGCATGACAATATGGAATACATGAAATTTAGAATAGCAATATGGCTTTGGAATATAAGGAAACATTTGAGACGCTTAGTATAAACATTTGGCCAAACATTTTAAAGCCCACCAACCATCGTCAAGGTGGTCTCAATACTGGTGAGTCCCTGACCTAATGTGAACATACCTCTATTAGGCTGATATCTGAATTTCTATTAGGCCAAAAAATATCACAAATTTTGGCACAAATCTACACCTACTCAATGCAGATGTAGATTTCATTTTCAACCTTTAGTCCAGTCCCAAATACACCAAATGCATCGGTGTTGAAGAACAACTACTCAAGAGCCAAAGGAATAGGAAGGACAAGCAGCACAATCACTTCTTCACAACAAAACTTTTTTTTCTTTATTTAAAATGCATTAAACAGCATAAAATCGGATCCCTATGAGGTAGAGACTGACGCGTTTCTGGTGAATAATATGTCTTTGGACATTGTTTAGTTGTGAAAATTATTTAAAAAAATATATTATCCAATCACAAGTGAGTCACATTTAACTCTTTAGTTACATACTACATAATCATAGATCCAACTCCTTTCTGTTAAGTAACACTTGAATAAAGTCACAACCATTATCAACGACATATATGCATATGAGATAATGAAAAAAAAATTAATGTAATATTACAAATAAGTAAAGCTAATATTACAAAAATATGAAGCTCATGTATTATACCATTCTACCAATTAATAACTAAATGATAAATCATGTTTAAAATTCATCCCATTAGGATTTTTTTTGGTATTTAACTTTAATATGCTTCTCTCGGTAAAATCTGTATCTGCCAATTTCGTGTCTGTAGAAAATGATTAGTTACTCCTGAATATGATGCATTATTTTTGCCAACATAGAATGGATGTTCCGCGAGTCTTTTATTTTTGTTTTCTATCGGTGCAGTCGATTATCACACATTGCATGCGATGCACGCCACACAAAACACTACATAGTACATAGAACTTTGCCGCTTGCCTTCCTATTTCTATGATGCATGTTGGTGGTCTACAATGGTGCTGGCCCCACAAGTTGGAGGACCGATACTATCAGAAGAACGTGTCAATCCCTACTTGGGCAGTGTATTTTTTCAAATTTACTAGAGAACCATATTTGTTGTGCCTTCAGTGCCCTGAAATGCCAGATATGCTTTGGAGATCCATCCGAGGACCATAGCCAGAGTCCAGACTAGTCCCGCATGGCACCTGGCTGCTAGATAACTGGAAACCAGACTAATTCTGCACCGTCCCCGTCCAGTTCTTCTGAGTGCTGCTGCAGCTGATTGACAGGTGTCTCCCTATGTGCACATGAGAAAAAGACCTGTCAATCATCTACATCAGAACTGGGAAGAGCCAGCTGGTGGCACTCCTAGACTTGTTAGGTCTTTGACTATTATCTCTGGCTGGCTCTTCCCAGTGCTGTTGCATTCATGTGCATATAGGGAGAGACCTATGAATCATCTACAGAAGTGCTGGGAAGAGCCAGCCATGGATCATAGTCAAAGACCAAACTGGTCTCGCTGTGCCACCAGTCGGCTCTTCCCTGTGCTACTACAGTTGTTTGACAGGTCTTTCTCTTGTGTGCACACAGGGAGGAACGTGTCAATCAGTTGCAGAGGTGCTGGGAAAAGTTAGCTGGGGATAATAGTCGAAGACCAGACTAGTCTTGCTGTGCCACCAGTCAGCTATTCCCAAAGCTGCTACAGTTGCTTGACAGGTCTTTCTCTCATGTGCACGCAGGGAGGAATGTGCCAAACAGATGCAGAGGTGCTGGGAATAGCTAGCCGGGGGTTGCAGTCAAAGACCAGACTAATCTTGCTGTGCCACCAGTCGGCTATTCCCAAAGCTGCTACAGTTACTTGACAGGTCTTTCTCTCATGTGCATGCAGGAAGGAATGTGTCAATCAGTTGCAGAGGTGCTGGGAAAAGCTAGCTGGGGATAATAGTTGAACACCAGACTAGTCTTGCTGTGCCACCAGTCGGCTATTCCCAGAGCTGCTACAGTTTTTTGACAGGTCTTTCTCTCATGTGCACGCAGGGAGGAATGTGCCAATCAGATGCAGAGGTGCTGGGAATAGCTAGCCGGGGATTGTAGTCAAAGACCAGACTAGTCTTGCTGTGCCACCAGTCGGCTATTCCCAGAGCTGCTACAGTTTTTTGACAGATCTTTCTCTCATGTGCACACAGGGAGAAACATGTCAATCAGCTGCAGAGGTGCTAGGAAGAGCTGGCCAGGGATTATAGTTGAAGGCCAGACTAGTCTTGATGTGCCACCAGTCGGCTCAGCTGCAGAGGTGCTGGGAAGAGCTGGCAGGGGACAGCGCTTGAATAGTCGTCTCATGGTCCCCGCCCAGATATCCAAAGTATAACTTCTCTGAAATGTCGGAGAATAATAAACCTGGCTGCAATCATGCTCCTAGGCTTCTATATATGCTGCCTGTGCTTTGGGCAGCACGAATCTCCTGAACTGTTTTGCTCTGTACAGCAGCTAGATTTCAGCTGGGAATCAATGGGAAATTATTAAATGCAGGTCACATGGAGCATTTTTTTTTAGGTCACATTTTGTTTCCAAAATATTAATCATTCCAAATATTATTTATCATGTTTGAAATATTGCTACTACTACTATCTGTGCCATCCTTTATGCTAGTATTATAGTTTTAGCCATCATCATTATAACAGTATTTTCTAATCCGGCAGGAACAGAAATATTATCCTTGATTTAACTTTCTAATATCGGGCAGAACGCACTCTGCCATGTTTTAATATTTAAGTAAACCGCGGAGCTTTTTATAAATAGGCTCAATAATCCCTTTCATCCATCAAGCAAAATATGATGGAGACTTTCTCATAGATTTTTTTTTTTATTATTATTATTTTTCATCTCGTACTCACCATGAAAGCTGAGCATTCGGAGTGTCACTTGACACATTGCTGTAATATATCTAGTGATATTTTTTCATTTGCCAGTTAAGTGGTGTCTTGGAGCTGGAAGACCATGGTTCATGGCTACCATAAAGTGTGTTCTACGGAGCATCTCTTGTGTTTGTGGAGATTCATACCCCATCTTTTATTTTTATAGTAAACATTTTGTCTGATTAGGCGCTGTCACCGCGTGTAGCAGCTTGGCCCCGGCGCAAATAAAACAGGAGAAGACCTTTGGATGGATGCGATGCTCTTATTTATGTTTATGGCCAAATAAATCCATAATTACTGGGACCTTACTCCATATATCGGAACTGCTATTTAATGACAATGAAGTTTTGTTGCCATAGAAATCAGAGCGGAGAAGTTACCTATCATTTCTCATTCCTAGACCTCACACACGCTGAATTATAGCATTACTATAGTAATTGGCAATTAGTCACCATGAAATAAGCAAAAAATAAAATATTAAAAAAAAATATGCATCACATTTTCTCATAAGAAATGTAAATTACTCTCACACGCTGGCCATTCAAACAAAGACTGAGAAGTTGAACAAATAAAGTGAATTAACCCCTTACAGAGATGGACAAGGGAAAATATTAATGGCATGAAAAGGTGCTTGATCAATAATGGTCATCTCAATGCAGGTAGACGATAAACTTAGGTGGAAGTGTGCCCATTGTCTGAAGACCCACAGTGAAACTACACTGCTCAAAAAAATAAAGGGGACACTCAAACAACACATCCTAGATCTGAATGAATGAAATATTCTCATTGAATACTTTGTTCTGTACAAAGTTGAATGTGCTGACAACAAAATCACACAAAAATCATCAATGGAAATCAAATTTATTAACCAATGGAGGTCTGGATTTGGAGTCACCCACAAAATTAAAGTGGAATTTAATGTCCTTAAAACAAGTCAAAATGATGCTCAGTAGTGTGTGTGGCCTCCATATGCCTGTATGATCTCCCTACAACACCTGGGCATGCTCCTGATGAGGCGGCGGATGGGCTCTTGAGGGATCTCCTCCCAGACCTGACTAAAGCATCCGCCAACTCCTGGACAGTCTGTGGTGCAACGTGACGTTGGTGGATGGAGCAAGACATGATGTCCCAGATGTGCTCAATAGGATTCAGGTCTGGGGAACGGCTGGCCAGTCCATAGCTTCAATGCCTTCATCTTGCAGGAACTGCTGACACACTCCAGCCACATGAGGTCTGGCATTGTCCTGCATTAGGAGGAACCCAGGGCCAACCGCACCAGCATATGGTCTCACAAGGGGTCTGAGGATTTCATCTCGGTACCTAATGGCACCATTACTGACCCAATGCCAAACCAGTCATGTTGAAGGATGTTGCAGGCAGCAGATCGTTCTTCACGGCGTCTCCAGACTCTGTCAGGTCTCTCCCATGCGCTCAGTGTGAACCTGCTTTCATCTGTGAAGAGCACAGGGCGCCAGTGGCAAATTTTCCAATCCTGGTGTTCTGTTGCAAATGCCAAGCATCCTGCACGGTGTTGGGCTGTGAGCACAACCCCCATCTGTGGACATCGGGCACTCAGGCCATCCTCATGGAGTCGGTTTCTAACTGTTTGTGCAGACACATGCACATTTGTGGCCTGCTGGAGGTAATTTTGCAGGGCTCCTGTTCCTCCTTGCAAAAAGGTGGAGGTAGCGGTCCTGCTGCTGGGTTGTTGCCCTCCTACGGCCCCCTCCACGTCTCCTGGTGTACTGGCCTGTCTCCTGGTAGCGCCTCCAGCCTCTGGACACTACGCTAACAGACACAGCAAACCTTCTTGCCACAGCTCGCATTGATGTGCCATCCTGGATGAGCTGCACTAACTGAGCCACTTGTGTGGGTTGTAGAGTCCGTCTCATGCTACCACGAGTGTGAAAGCACAACCAACTTTCAAAAGTGACCAAAACATCAGCCAGAAAGCATTGGTACTGAGATGTGGTCTGTGGTCCCCGCCTGCTGAACTCATTTATTGGGTGTGTCTTGATAATTGTTGATAATTTCCATCTGTTGTCTATTCCATTTGCACAACAGCATGTGAAATTGATTATCAGTCAGGGTTGCTGCCTAAGTGGACAGTTTGATTTCACAGAAGTTTGATTTACTTGGAGTTATATTCTGTTGTTTAAGTGTTCCCTTTATTTTTTGAGCAGTGAATATATCTCTATTGGGGTGTAAGAGCCAATTTTCTGAAACCACTTCTTCTTGTCATAGGTAAAAAAAAATTGCCAAAGTCATTAAGAACTATAGTATATAGTAGAACAAGGATTTCTCAAAGTGATGATCCCCCAAAGAGCCCTGATCTCACATCATCCAGTCTGTCTGAGATCACCCAAAGAGACAGAAGGATTTGCGCAAGTCGACATCCACAGAAGATCTGCAGTTAGTTCTCCAAGATGTTTGTTACAAATTTCAAAAACTGTGAACAAGTTATAGAGGTGCAGCTCTTTGATAAGCGGTTTAGTTAGGCAAAGGCAGTAAGTTTTTGTTTAAATAGTGAGCGGTTTATTGATGAGTCCATATGCCATCACGGTTCGCTAAACAAAAAACAAAAACAGCCTTATCTTGAGAAGGTAAAAATAAACAGGAATGGTTCTCTGTACCACAGACACGTGCTCACCTGTTTAGAGCAAAGTACTTTCACACACACACACACACACACACACACACACACACACACACACACACCAACTGGGGCAGCTGTTCAAAGCCTAGAGGTGGCGATATGGGAACATCCAGTCCCACCCAGCTCTTCTGGCCATTCCTAAAACCCGGACTCAACATCTGTGCCCATTAAAAGAACCCTCTCAGCACTATTTGTGCTGGATCCTGCTTTTCTATGCTTCATATTACCAAGTTTAACTACACTGGTTGTTATTGTGAGATCACCATACTGCTTTGGAGCCATAAAAGAGGTATTAAAGTGTATGGAATCATTAAGGAGCTTTACTAGGGGCATTATTTCTGTGTGGGTGCACAAAAAGAACTAGGTGTTGTTAGCGGTGTGCCAGACCTGTAAACCTATGTCTCAGTGCGCTGTGCACCCCAATATGTTTCCTGTCCTTCAGAGTTAGAAGGTATGAATATTGGTGTCTTCTTATGTAGCATAGGTGCCTCTGGGATCCTTCAGGCGCCAGCTACTTCTGAACCCTCTACAGCTTGTCCCCAGGGATAATATTTCCATTCACTGTTTTCGGCTAAAAATTTTGCATACCACTGGAAGATGGAGTGTGAAGGATAGCTATTCAATTCATACATCTCTGCCAAGTAAATCAGACTTGGACATTTAAGCATTACTTATTCATTTGCTATATGCTCTCCTTCCAGCTTCTCCTTAACCTTGTCTCATTGTTTTTGTCTACTGTCTCTTTTACAAATGAAAGGCTTCATTGGCAGGCTGCTGAGGCTCACAATAAGGCCGATGGATTGATTTTATTTCATGTACATCTGGGAACCATACCGCAGCGCTCAGTGCTGTGCAGAGGGGAGCACATGCTAAAATGACACGGATTTGCTTTGAACATTTTTTTTTTATAAACCTATTGTCTGACATATAGACAGATTCAGTTTCATATTCAGGAAACGTAACTTCTATTTCAACGTGAAATACGGGACTGCTCAAAAGTTTTAGGCAGGTGTGAAAAAACATGCCGTAATTTCGTAAAGTAAGAATACTTTAAAAAATAGAAGCGATAATAGAAGTCTGCAGTCACTCTTTGTGATAGCAGACTTGTGAATCCTCACAGTGCGCACAGTGGATACTGTGAGGATTTTCCTGCGCCGGAGCCGGTCATGTGACCGCAAGTATGTGATTTGCATACTTCTGGCCACATTCCAACTAGATGTGTCCGGCCTCTCTCAATTCATGGGCACTGAGCAAGGTCGTGTGTGTCTAGTCAGCACTTGGCCGCATATTTGCAAATCGCAGACTTGGGATCACACATCCGCTACTCCCGGCACTGTGACCAATGAGCATGCTGTGAGGATTCACTCTGTATGATTGCAGACTTGTAGACTAAAGCCGGACAACCCCTTTAAGGGCATCAAATCCGCAAAACCTGGAAATTTACTCTGCTGATTTTTTTCTGCAATGTATAGATGGAAATTCATAAAATATCCTCTATAATAACCATCAGAAAATCCAGATGCAAAATCTTTTGTGTAAGTGTTCTGAATACAACCTATAAGGGACATAAATATATATATTTATTTTATCTTGTTACATTAGCATCTCATTGACTATACGCAGTCATAAATCTATTTGCGCTCGTACATTATATACTCCATTCAATAGTTACATCTGGATAAAACATTCACGAAAACATTTCTTAGCATTATTTGAGGCAGACAAAAGGAATCAGCTGTCTGCTGTGCCGCTGTGACCCCCTGGAAGTTGTGCTCCATGTCCAATAATGACCTTGAAAGTCCTTTACAGAAGGAACAAGCTCTTTGGTGCCTTCACAAGTCTTGGTTGAGACCAGTATGTATGAGTTTCTGAAGCGGCTTTTAAGTCTTACAAACTTTTCCATCAGTAATCAGTGACCATATAACTTTTTAGCAATCTCAGATGTGGGGTCAAAAGGCGGCGGCGGAGAAGCTCAGTAATCATCTCGCTGCTCTAACGACGTGTCAAGCCTCAGTGCCATCCACCTCTCAGGTGTGCCGCCGCGTCCAGCACTTTGCTTGAGGTTTATGTATTTTACCTTTGGGTAAAATTATTTATGTTTTTCTATTCAGCTTGTACACTGAGCTATCTCCCGGTCCATGACCTTATCACAAGCAACACAGTTTTAATGCTAAGGCCCCTGGGTGTTCCCTGCACAAAAACACTAACGGAATATCAAAGCAGGTAGTTCTTCTACTTTTATGTGGTGTTAAATGTTTTTTTTTTAATGCCGTTTTGCTTCTCTACTTGTTTTTTTTCCCTTCCATTGGGCAATGTACAGTAGCTTGAAGTAAAATACTTAAAAAAAGAGAGCAAACATCTGTTTATCTCCCTATTTATCTGTCATCTATCTATGCATCTATCTATTTATCTCTCTATCTATCTAGTGTTGGCCTTTGAGCACATCTTGGCATATCTTGAAGGCTTCCAAAAACTGGTGGATAGGTGAAATACCTATCAATCTATTAATCTTTCTATCTCCCAGGTGCATTGACAAGTTTCCCCGATGCCTCCTCCTCTGGTGTCCAGATTCCGGTGTGGTGGTCTTTGAAGAAGTATAAATGGAAGGGCAAAAAATCCCGGCAGTCACGTATTGAGTCGTACCTGTTTTATTGCAATCAAAGCAAATCCATAGATGTTTCAGCCCATCCCGGGCTTTTATTGATAATTATTGGGCTTCAAAGTCTATGGATTTGCTTTGATTGCAATAAAACAGCTACTACTCAATACGTGAGGGCCGGGATTCCTAAAAAGGGTTGTGTTTCTTCAATTCTCGTGGTCAATAATTGATAAAAGTTGGCATGTATGATATAAGGGTTTACGATCTGTGTGGGCTCACAGGGAGCATTGCTGGTATCTCTGCTACTGTCAGCAAAGTTCTCGGTGTGAATGGAGCAATAGTCCATCTACGTGATCACTGTGCTATTCATGGACTGGGTAGATTTGCCATGCAAGAATTTAGGGAAGCTGGATGGGAACTTCAAAGGCAAGGTTGAATTGGTTCACTTAAAGGGATTCTCTGAGTACATGATATTGATGACCTATATATGGAATAGTTCATCAATTCCAGGATGGTGGTGGTCCAACACTTGGCTTGCTGACCAATCAGTTGTTATCTCCGGTGGTGGCTAGATATAAACTGTGAACTAGCGTCCGCTGCTAATTCCTGCAGACCAGCTCCTTTTCAAAAGAATAGGAGATGATCTGCAGGACCCGATGAGCTTAGCTCTGCTCAATGTTTACGTCCAACCATCACCAGAGCTAATAACAGCTGATCTTTGAGCGTGCCAGGTGTCGGATCTCCAGCGATCTGAGGATAGTTCAGTCTTATAACTTCTTTAAGTACCAGTGGATCCTCAGATGGACCCACCTTATAGAAGAAGACTGAAAGTTTCAGCAGAAGGCAACCAATTTGGAGGTGTCTTTGGAGCACTTAACACTAGTGTCTGCTTCTAATTGGATGATTTATTAGACTTTACAATATATGTTTTTTACAGTTGTCATCTTTTTGCAAAACTGGCTGCCTAGAATCCACCGGAAAAAATGCCGCAAAACCACTGCAAAAAAATTGATACAATGCACAGTAATGTAAAAATGACACTGCTGTGCACATTCCCTCTTATATCACTTTTAGGTACTAACAGGCAGGTAGTTGTTAATTACCAGCCTGTTGTGTCCGGCGCCGATCTCTACCGCACAGAGTGATCATAGTCAACTCCTGCCAGGGATTTAAGTGACATCATGTGGACAGAGCAGCTGCTTCTCTTCTGCTCTGTTGACAGGGCGTGACTGCCAACGTCATGCTGATTGACAGCTGCCTAACTGTGGGGAGCCGGCTGTCAATCAGCATGACGTCAGAAGTTGTGCTCCGTCAACAGAGCAGCCCGGAAAAGCTGCTGTGGGGATATGGTGCAGCTGAATTGCTGGCAGTAGTGGTCTGTGAATGGTTTGAGCCAGCGTCAGGTTGAACAGGCAGGTAATTAGCAAGTACCTGCCTGTTCGCTTTTAGGATCATAGTAAAAAAAAAATAAAAAATAGTCGTGGACAATGCCTTTAAGTACTATCTAGAATCTATATATCATTCTTTGCACGGTAGGTGCTGCACACATTTCCCTTCTCCATAGGTTCACTCGTTGGGTTGATTGCTATACTTATGAGGATGTTTAACATGTTAAATCAAAATCCTGCATTGTAATCAGCCAGCGTAGAAGCGGTATGTTCTCAGCAGTGGGGTAATCAATGCCCAGGACTCAGGAGCAGTGACCGCTAGTAATTATATGTCGAGTTACATGCGGATTTAGAAAGGTTGGTGGTAAAGTCTTTCATTGAGTATCTTTCATACGTTGTTCCCTTTAAAAGGAACGGTGGCGGTTCGTGTAAGAAATGTAGACTTGAACAACCAAGGCCAGTTCCTTATTTTAAAAATACTTTTCTCTAAACATTTTTTTATTTTCGCAATGTTGTCCTCTCTTTTTACACTGTTTTTTTGCCAGTTTTCTGATCTTATTTTCTTGATTGTGAGTCAATAGAAGAATATGACACTTTCAGAGCTTTTTTGTTTTATTTGAAGGAAAAAATGCAATTGTGTAAAGAAGTTAAATAAAAATCTTTGTAATATACCCATGCCAATCATGGGAAAAATCACTTTGTGAAGAGTGACTTAAACGTTAACTAGATCTTTCAAATACTTTGTTTTTATATTTTTTCATCCGCTTAATTGCAAGCTGATATTGGAGATCCAGGTCCTAAGACCTCCAGCTGTCGCTGAAACCAACCCACCCTTCTCCCCGCGAATCCTGCGACTCAGGAGACATTAGCGTGTTGTACCTGTCAGTGGTGCAAGGAAAGTTAGTTGCATCCATACGCTGTGAATGTGCGCTCAGACAGGAGTTGTGGAATTCATAGAGGTTTTATTATATTGTTGTTTTTTTTTAGTAAACGGAGGATGTCTAAGGACCTTGATCTCCAGTGATCTGCTTGCAATTATTATGACAAAATATTTAAAAAAAGATTCATGAAAATTTAGTTACTCTTTACTTTTAAATTTATTGGATGTGTTTTGTCTAAAAATCATTTTTGCAATACAATTTCATTAAAAAAAAAAATTCTGACTTTTTGGCTTCTACAGTCTCTATGTTTTCCCTTACTGAGTTATTGTGACAGGCAATCCGTCAGTAGCTCGTTCTCTCGGCAGGGTCTGTAAGCATTGTGGCAAAGTCACTGGTAAAGTGCTGGAGGGGAGATATGCTTCACTATGCCTAATGACATCAGTGATATAAAACCCAGAGTTTCTCCTCCAGCACACTAAGTGTTGTGTGGGTTAAGGTAAGTTGCATAATGGGCTGGCTTTTATGTGGACATCCATAAAGTGGGTGGGAGGATGTGCACCTTATCTCCACCTGCAGAGCGGGCACCACCATGTGCTGACAGGACCTGAGTGGTGTCACAGTTACGTGATCAGTTACATAGACTGGGGCTTAAGTAGCTGGCCTCCAAAGGCAGCAGGCATCAGTATCTGGAGAGGAAGCACTCCAGGAAAGTGTTTGTGCTGTATTAAAGGACCTGAACCGTCGACATTGCTTACCTTGAGCGGGCTGATCCTCCGCTTGGAGAAGAACTGTGTTTTGTTTTGTTTTGCTGTTTTGCCCATAGGGCCAAGTTTATTTTTCCCAGCTTGGTTTATGCTGCCTGTAATAAACCAAGCACGTTCTTAAAGAGACAGTGTTCCGTTTCTACCTCTGTGTTCAGATGCTATACCACAGCATAATGTCACATCTCTGGAACCAGCTTTCACACTGACTTATAACTAAATAAAAGTTCAGCTTTCACTTAAAGGGAATCTGTCACCCCATTTTTGCCCTATAAGCTGTGGCCACCGCCATCAGGGGCTTATCTACAGCATTCTGGAATGCTGTAGATAAGCCCCCGATGTCACCTGAAAGTGAAGAATAATGAGTTATAAAATACTCACCCAGGGGCGGTCCGCCGTCAGGTCCGGCCTGGAGGGAGTCGCGGTCCTGTTCGGCGCCTCCAATATTGTAGCGAAGCCGGCCTCTTCTTTCCGTCCCGTCACTGCTCCTGCACAGGTGCACTGCTCTGCCCTGGTGAGGGCAGAGCAGAGTACTGCAGTGCGCAGGCGCCTGACCTCTCTGATCTTTCCTGGCGCCTGCGCACTGCAGTACTCTGCTCTGCCCTCACCAGGGCAGATCAGTGCACCTGCGCAGGAGCCACGATGGGACGGAAAGAAGAGGCCGGCTTCACTACAAGATTGGAGGCGCCAAACCGGACTGCGACTCCCTCCGGACCCGACCGGATGGCGGAACGCCCCTGGGTGAGTATTTTTTAACTCATTTTTTTTCACTTTCAGGTGACATCGGGGGATTATCTACAGCATTCCAGAATGCTGTAGATAAGCCGCTGATGGTGGTGGCCGCAGCTTATAGGGCAAAAATGGGGTGACAGGCTCCCTTTAAGTAAAAAATCAGCTTGGAAAATTGTCCAAGAGAAGAGAGAGAAGTTTTACGGACCCTGCTGCTTGATCAGCACACTGATGGATTTACTGTTAACTGACACTGCAGACAACTATGTATTGTGGCTCATAGAGGATGTAGAATTCAAGCGGGCCAAACATTTTGAATGAATGAAATCCACTTAGAAAAAATGCTTTGAAGAAAAAGACATGTTTATATAAAAAATATACCTTAAAAGCATCCATATACTTTATAGTTGCTATATGAGACATAAGTAAAAGGTCTGCATTTTGCCCAGACACAATTCTTGTCCATGGACAGAAGAGGCCGTAATGCAGAGGTATTCTGTCCTACACGTGCTATATATTACACTAATATCACTCAGTGGTCTGTAGCTGAACCGTACAGACTTCCTCCTCTGCCAACTGCCTGTATGCAATCTGCACTGGTCAGGGCCGGACATAGACAGCTGAGGGCCCGTGTATGCGGCCCCCCGGTATCCAATAGCTTACTATACAGCACTCCTCTCTTCTTATATTTTGGTAGCAATTCACCTGCAATCATAAGCTATTAACGTCATTACTTCTGGGCCAAACATATAATCTCATATATTCCTATATTGGTAATACGAAGATGTTTCTACACATTTTTAGCAGTTCTCGGTATTATGTATGAAGGCCCTAATATCTGGTATTACTAGCATTATTTTATTTAAATGTAAGGATCTGTCTACAATGCAGTAATCTTTTATCAGCACAGCTTGGGGATCCTGCAGCAAGCCACACAGCTTGGGGTGGAGAACCAAACCAACTGGTTGTAGACCATCAATGTACAGCATGTATGCAAGAGTTGAGCACAAATTCTAGGTGCAGCTTCATCCAATAGGGGCAGGTTTGGAAGACTGTGAGGAGCAGCTTTACCCAATAGCTGCAGACCAGGAAGACTGTGAGGAGCAGCTTTACCCAATAGCTGCAGAGCAGGAAGACTGTGAGGAGCAGCTTCACCCAATAGCTGCAGACCAGGAAGACTGTGAGGAGCAGCTTTACCCAATAGCTGCAGACCAGGAAGACTGTGAGGAACAGCTTCACCCAATAGCTGCAGAGCATGAAGACTGTGAGAAGCAGCTTCATCCAATAGCTGCAGAGCAGGAAGACTGTGCAGTGAAACTCAATAGACACACACCGGGAAGACTGCGAGGAGCAACTTCATCCAATAAAATGCAGAGCAGGAAGACTAGACCTCAAGCAGCTTGGATTGTCTGTCTCTCCACTCTACCTCCAGAATCTGGGACCTTGACTTCCAAGGTCTAATGTGAAGTATCCACAATCAATGATGGTTTGGGGAGCCATGTCATCTGCTGGTGTAGGTCCACTGTGTTTTATCAAGACCAAAGTCAGCGCAGCCATCTACCAGGACATTTTAGAGCACTTCATGCTTCCCTCTGCCAACAAGATTTTTGGAGATGGAAATGTCATTCTCCAGCAGGACTTGGCACCTGTCCACACTGCCAAAAGTACCAATACCTGGTGTACAAACAACAGTATCACTGTGCTTGATTGGCAGCAAACTCGCCTGACCTTAACCCCATAGAGAATCTATGGAGTATTGTCAAGAGGAAGATGAGACACCAGACCCAACAATGCAGACGAGCTGAAGACTGCTATCAAAGCAACCTGGGCTTCCATAACCCCTCAGCAGTGCCACAGGCTGATCGCCTCCATGCCACACCGCATTGATGCAGTAATTGATGCAAAAGGAGCCTCGACCAAGTATTGAGTGCATTTACTGAACATAAATTTCAGTAGGGCAACATTTCGGATTTTAAAATAATTTTTCAAGCTGGTGTTCAAAAGTATTCTAATTTACTGAGATAATGACTTTTGGGTTTTCATTGGCTGTAAGCCATAATCATCAACATTAACAGAAATAAACACATGAAATAGATCACTCTGTGTGTAATGACTCTATATAATATAGGAGTTTTCACTCTTTGTATTGAAGAACTGAAATAAATTAACTTTTTGATGATATTCTAATTTTGTGAGAAGCACCTGTATATACCAAGATGTGGCATAAGGGGGAAAACATTTAGAGCAAATACTGCTACCTACAATCCCAGATGAACCCATGTCACTGGTGCCTTGGGTCTGGACAGAACACCTCGGCCCGTGCGACCATTAAAATTACCTGAACTTATAAACTTAGAAAATTTATACTGTTCTGGTAAATGGGACCTTTAGATATATATTTCCCTGATAACATTGCGCATTAGTCAAAACACCGATTAGAGCAAACGCTTCATTATTTCTAATGTCTCCCCCTGCTACAACGATGTGAAAAACACAACGCAGTTTTGCATGTCTCACCATTCAGGAGGCTGAATATATGAATAACGGGGACATAATAAAGCATTTATTCTGGATTTATAATACAACTTGTATTCCGCTCGGTCTCCTTGACATGACCTTGATTTTATTTGTTTGCTTGGAATATTTGCATAAATCTTTTCTGCGGAGCTTTGTTTATTTACATGAGCGGTTCCCGGAAAGATACGTAAATTGAGATGTTAATCTTTTGCCTTAATGATGTTCTGGGATGGTGTCCAGAGAGACCAGGTTCGTTACAAATCCATCCAATACCTTGGGCTGCGGGGACAGACATGAAGAGCAGTGGCAACAAGGGGCACAATGCAGGTCAGTTTAGGGCACGAGTCGTTCTACAGAGTTGGAGACTTTGATGTGGTTATTTCAACTATTTAGAACATTTATGAACAGTGCTTGCAAGGATTGGAACAGACTTCTAACAGACATCCCAGGCGGTATGCATTGGAAGCGGCTGCTCGGCTACATAGGGAATTACGTAAAATAGAATTGTGGGTTTGAAAGATTAGCCGGTTCACTGCCTGGCTAGGCCACAGTGCCGTACCGGCCTCTTATTATCACACATCAAAGAGACAACCCATTTTCTAGCGAAACGCGTTTCATGGCTTGTTGGACACAGTTACAATTAAATCCTTTTTTCTATCTTTGGTAAATGCTACCATCATAAATGTGTACATCTTTTTTTTTACTTGAGGGACAAATTGAGTTTGAAAGATCTCTGTATTAGACAATATGTTATGAATTAGGCCACTTTTTGATTATTAAAGGGAATCTGTCACCCCATTTTTCGACCATGAACTGTAGCCACCGCCATCAGGGGCTTATCTACAGCATTCTGTAATGCTGTAGATAAGCCCCCGATGTCACCTGAAAGAGAAGAAAAACGAGTTATATTATACTCACCCAGGGCGGTCCACTGTCCGGTCCGGTCCGATGGGCGTCACAGTCTGGTCAGTCGCCTCCCATCTTCTAGCGAAGCCCTAAAGGTCAAAGAGGTCCAGCGCCTGCGCACTGCAGTACTCTGCTCTGCCCTCACCAGGCCGCGATGGGAAGCTAAGAAGAGGAGGGCTTCGCTAGAAGATGGGAGGCACTGGACCGGACTGCGACACCCATCAGACCGGACCGTACGGCAGACCGCCCCTGGGTGAGTATAATATAACTCGTTTTTCTTCTCTTTCAGGTGACATCGGGGGCTTATCTACAGCATTACAGAATACTGTAGATAAGCCCCTGATGGCGGTGGCCGCAACTGATGGTCTAAAAATGGGGTGACAGATTCCCTTTAATGGGCAACTTGCAATGATGAACTTCCCCTATGGTGGCGCTGAAGGAAAATTGAATACTTGCTCTTCCACATATAATAATAATAATAATAATAATAATCTTTATTTATATAGCGCCAACATATTCTGCAGCGCTTTACAGTTTAACAGTTTCAAAACACAAGTCATAAGTAACAACGTTAACAATACAATAATTAAAGCAAAATAAGCCGACCCTGCTCGTGAGAGCTTACAATCTACAATAGGTGGGGGAGATGCAAAGTACAGGTGTGTATATACAATGGTGCATTTACAATGATGGTCCAGCCATCTTGAGGGAGTGAGGGATGGATGGAGATAGTGAATGGGCTACACACACACACACACACTTACACAGAGAATGACTTTGATTAGTGAACGTGATAGGCCGCTCTGAACAAATGTGTTTTGAGGGATCGCCTGAAACCATGCAAATTGTGGATAGTCCTAATTTCTTGGGGTAGAGTATTCCAGAGGATTGGCGCAGCGTGGGAGAAGTCTTGGAGTCGGGAGTGGGAGGTACGGATTAGTGCAGAGGTTAGTCGAAAGTCGTTTGCAGAGCGCAGCAGTCGGTTAGGCCGATAGATAGAAATGAGGGAGGAGATGTAGGGGGGTGCTGCACTGTGGAGAGCTTTGTGGGTGAGAACAAGTACTTTGAATTGGATCCTATAATGAATTGGCAGCCAGTGTAAGGACTGGCGAAGAGCGGACACGTCCGAGTACCGATTAGCCAGAAGGATGACCCTGGCTGCTGCATTAAGGATGGACTGGAGAGGGGATAGTCGAGTAGTGGGGAGGCCAAGTAATAGAGCGTTGCAGTAGTCCAGGCGGGAGAGGATCAATGCTACAGTGAGGGTTTTTGTTGTTTCCATGATGAGAAAAGGGCAGATTCTAGAGATGTTCTTTAGATGTAGGCACATATCATTTTGAATCCTATCGTTCATGTAGCTGCCAAAATCCAAGCACAGGCAAGAGGAGAAAAAGTTGCCTACCACTTTTATAGTGCATTTGCTACTTTTTCTAATCAGAGCTCATACTTTGCACTGATGAGGGGCAATCATCCCGAAACACCGTGTCTGCTAATTGAGATTCTGGTTTGGCTTTTATCCTAAATTCATATTGCAAGGCTCGTTTAAGAGTCGAGAGTACAAAGTCTGTCTTCTGTGTTTCATTCATTTTACATGGATCCCAATAGACTTTAAAAGGACGAGTCTGATCTGCAAAACGGATGAAAAGAGGACATGATCTGAGTCTCATGGACAGGAAACATTTTGATTCATTTTTAAAACCAATGTGTGTATGGATCATCAAAAATCTGATGTCCGAGAAAAAAAAAAGAACAGCACATGGACATGTTACACGGATGTGTGAATGTAGCCATAGACGGGATTCATACAGAACCACCGACAGAGCCATAAAGTGCAATGAGACAGATAGAGTTCATATGGACTCCATTTGTGCTTTTTTTCCTTAATTTTGCTGGATTCTTTTAAGGGTTAAAAATGGCTTAAAAAAATAATAAAAGATTATACTCATCTGTCCTAGGCCTGCCCCTCATCTGTCCTGCTACCACAGCTCGTGATTTGGTCCTTTAATCTCACAAAATAATGTAGGGAGCAATGTCAATGTCTTGGCCCACACAACTGTATCAAGCCTAGTCAGTACCAGAAGATCCAGACAGGAGAGAGTGAGAAAAGAACCAGACCTGGAGCTTTGGCGCAGAAGATGTAAGGCGGAGGGTTAGGACAGGTGAGTATAATCTTTTATTATTTTGTTACCCCTTTTATCTCCTCCATTTTTTTATTCTTTGGGGTGTGGAGAGACCGTAGAGAACAATGAACATTTTTGGGGGGCACATTTTGAATTAGTTCCACTGACGGATCTAAGAAAATCTGCCGGCCATTAATTTTAGGAGATTCACTCACCTCTTTCTAAATCTGATATTTCTCTTCTTAAAAATTATATTTAGTGATTAAAGCTAAAGTTTCAGAAAACATGGGATATTCTCATCAATATACACTGTTTTTATAAATGAACAATTTTTACATTTTAGGGCCCCGTCACACATAGCCACACACCAGCGATCCCGACAACAATATGCACTTGTCAGGATCGCTGGTGTGTTGCTACATGATCGCTGCTGAGCTGCCAAACAGGCAGTTTAGGCAGCGATGAGGACAGCGACACTGCGGGTAACGTCGCTTAGCTACCCGCAGTGTACATTGGATACCAGCCCGCTGGTGCAGGGAGCTCGTAACCTAGGTACACATCGGGTTTCCAGGCCCTGCGCGGCACCTGGAAACCCGATGTGTACCTTGGTTACCAGCTCCCCTGCAGCAGCGCGCTGGTATCCAAGGTACACATCGGGTTTCCAGGCACAGCCCCGCGCCTGGAAACCCGATGTGTACCTTGGTTACCAGCTGATCGCTGGTCTCCTGCCTGCCACATGCAGCGATGCGTGCTGGCCAGCAGGAGACCAACGATCGAAAAATGTCCAGGACATTCAGCGATGATCAGCGATACCTGGCAGGGGGCTAATCGTCGCTGAATAGAGATCGTCGCTGGGGAGATCGCTGTTGCGTCACAAAACTAGTGACTCAGCAGTGATCTCGCTAGCGAGATCGCTGTGTGTGACGGGGGCTTTAGTCTTCAGTAATATAATTGATATTATCCAGAGGTGTAATACGTCACATACTATACCTCCCAGAACTATATAACGAGTCAAATGATAAAGCAGAATTCTATGAATACTCCATGAGGTCACCATCCATAAACCTAATTAATTGCAATCAATGAGCATAATAGTAATTAAAACCTTTAGTGTGTTTATTAAGGGTAATACGTTTTATAGATTGTCAACTCAGATACTTTATTTACCTAATCAATGCATTCCAATTAAAACCCTATTGAAGGCAATTAAAGGTCACCAATGATATATTTTCCCAAAGCTTTTTTGTTTAGTACCGTCCTCATTAGTTTCTCGGTAGCAGTTGGTGGGCGGATTTATTTCCCTTTTTTATTTCCTTAAATCATGAATCATGGATACAAGTTGTAAACGGTAATTGGAAAACAATGACATTGGTGGTAGAGTTGAGCGATACTTTCCGATATCCTAAAGTATCGGAATCGGAATGGTATCGCCGATATCACTAAAAAATCGGCGATACCCGATACCGATACCGGAAGTCCCATGTAAGTCTATGGGAACAAAATATCGCAACTAAAAAAACCCCATTCTTTCCTTGTAAACACTAAATATACACACATAGAATACATATATATATATATATACATGTCATTGTGACATATATATATACATATATGTATAGTTTATACACTTCTACATAGTAAAATATCCTTTGATTCAATTGCCGGGTAAAGCCGGCTTCAGTGAAAAGACAGAAGCACCCGACATGAAATGACACTTGGTGTACATAGGGTTAACCATGTCTTTTCATGTCGTTTGCTATCTGATTTGCACAAACAATTAAATCAGACTATGTGTGCAAAATTTCACACCTGTAGGGGTTAATTAAAGGTGTAAATTCGTTGTAAAAAAACCGGACTTTTTTGCTACGAATTTACACCTTTAATTAACCCCTACAGGTGTGAAATTTTGCACACATAGTCTGATTTAATTGTTTGTGCAAATTAGATAGCAAAGGACATGAAAAGACATGGTTAACCCTATGTACACCAAGTGTCATTTCATGTCGGGTTCTGCATTTTCACAAAAGCCGGCAATTGAATTAGCGGCTATTATACTATGTAGAAGTGTATAAACTACAAATATAAATATATATATATATGTGTCACAAATTCAATGACATGTATATATATATATGAGGTGTAAAATTGCTGAAAAAAAATGCGTGGGCTCCCGCCCTATTTTCGCAACCAGACAGACAAAGCCAGTGAGTGGGGGCAGATAATAATAGCCCAGAGAGGGACCATTATTTTTGGCCCCCCCCCGGCTACTTAACATCTGCCCCCAGACACCCAGAAAGGGCAAATCTCTAATTAGATTTGCCCTTTCTGGCACTTTGCCCGTCTATTCCCATTGCCCTGTAGCGGTGGCGAATGGGTTAATAAGGGGTTAAAATGACCTTGCAATTGAAAGGTCACTTTAAGCCAGGTTAATAATTGAGAGCTGTCAATTAGACAACTATCAATTATTAATCCTATTGCATGAAATAAAAATAAAACACACACACTTTAATTAAAAATCATTTTAATGAAATAAAGACACATGTTTTTGACCATCTTTTATTTTACTGCAAAAAACATTTCCTGTAATAAAAATAAAATAAAAAAGCAAAATTATTCTTACCTATCCCATGCACAGTCAGGTCCCACGGTGTAATCCTTCAGAAAGGGTTAATGTTTACTGCAGGGACCGCAGCTAATGCTGCAGCCTCACAGTAAACCCCAAATGAATGAGTTCCTCTCCTGCCTGACAGGAGAGTAAAGGCTGGGTGTCACATAACGATACACCAGCGATCCCGACAACGATATGCACTTGTCAGGATCGCTGGTGTATCACTACATGATCGCTGCTGAGCTGCCAAACAGGCAGCTCAGGCAGCGATCTGGGACAGCGACACTGCGGGTAACATCGCTTAAGGGCCCGTCTCACATAGCGATATCGCTACCGAGATCGCTGCTGAGTCACTAGTTTTGTGACGCAGCAGCGAGCTCACCAGCGATATCGCTGTGTGTGACATTCAGCGACGATCAGCCCCCCTGCCGGGTATCGCTGATCGTCGCAGAAATGTCAGGACCTTTTTTTGATCGCTGGTTTCCCTCTGACAGGCACGCATCGCTGCGTGTGACAGGCGGGAGACCAGCGATCCGCTGGTAACCAAGGTACACAGCGGGTTTCCAGGCACCGCGCAGCGCTTGGAAACCCGCTGTGTACCTTGGATACCAGCTCCCTGCATCAGGGCGCTGGTATCCAAGGTACACAGCGGGTTTCTAGGCACAGCCCCGCGCCTGGAAACCCGCTGTGTACCTTGGTTACCAGCGGATCGCTGGTCTCCCGCCTGTCACACGCAGCGATGTGTGCCTGTCAGCGGGAAACCAGCGATCAAAAAAAGGTCCTGACATTTCAGCGACGATCAGCGATACCCGGCAGGGGGGCTGATCGTCGCTGAATGTCACACACAGCGATATCGCTGGTGAGCTCGCTGCTGCGTCACAAAACTAGTGACTCAGCAGCGATCTCGGTAGCGATATCGCTATGTGAGACGGGCCCTTAAGTGGAAAGCTTAATTGATTGCTTTCCACTTTCACTTCAGGTCAGCCAGGGACACAATCAGTGACGTCAGAGGGAACTGATTAACAAAAATAGGGGTTCCCTTCGAAAAAAAAATGACGTGGGGTCCCCCCTATTTTTGTTAACCAGCCAGATGAAGCAGACCGCTGAGGCCTGGATTTTCAGGCTGTTAAGGAGGCAAGATCCATGGACCTTGCCAGCCTGATAATACTAGGCCACAGCAGTCTGCATATCTTGGCTGATTAACAAAAATAGGGGATCCCCTCGAAAAAAATTGGCGTGGGGTCCCCCCTATTTTTGTTAACCAGCCAGATGAAGCAGACCGCTGAGGCCTGGATTTTCAGGCTGTTAAGGAGCCAAGATCCATGGACCTTGCCAGCCTGATAATACCAGGCCACAGCAGTCTGCATATCTTGGCTGATTAACAAAAATAGGGGATCCCCTCGAAAAAAATTGGCGTGGGGTCCCCCCTATTTTTGTTAACCAGCCAGATGAAGCAGACCGCTGAGGCCTGGATTTTCAGGCTGTTAAGGAGCCAAGATCCATGGACCTTGCCAGCCTGATAATACCAGGCCACAGCAGTCTGCATATCTTGGCTGATTAACAAAAATAGGGGATCCCCTCGAAAAAAATTGGCGTGGGGTCCCCCCTATTTTTGTTAACCAGCCAGATGAAGCAGACCGCTGAGGCCTGGTTTTTCAGGCTGGTAAGGATCCAATATCCATGGACCTTGCAAGCCTGATAATACCAGGCCACAGCAGTCTGCTTAGCTTGGCTGCTTAACAAAAATAGGGGATCCCCTCGAAAAAAAAACGGCGTGGGGATCCCCCCTATTTTTGTTAACCAGCCAAGTAAAATGCAGACTGCTGCGGCCTGGTATTAAAAGACTGTCAAGGCCCATGGATTTTGGCCCTCAACAGCCTGATAATACCAGGCTACAGCAGCCCCACATTTGGCGCATCAAAAGATGTGCCAATTGTGGCACTTTACCCGGCTCTTCCCACTTGCCCTGTAGCGGTGGCAAGCGGGGTAATAAGGGGTTATTGTCACCGTTGATTGCACGGTGACAATAAGCCCGGTTAATAATGGAGAGGGTCAATAAGACACCGATCATTATTAATCCCAAAGTTATTAAATGTATAAAATAAAGACACAGCAAGAAAAAAGTATTTTAATGAAATAAAAGAGACAACACAGTTTTCATTAATTTTATTACTCTCTCATTCCTGCGACGCCATCGATCTCCTGTAAAAAAATAAAAAAAACAACCAACAGTATACCACCTGTCCGACGCAGTCCAGAACGACAGTCCCACGACGATCCAGCTGTTCTACATCGCAATGACAGGCAGAGCCTGTCATCGCGACGCAGCACAGCTGATTACCTGTTCCCCGGCGGTGACGTCATCGGACTGACTGTTTTACGGCCGGGATTACCCAGCAGTCACTGCAGTTATCGCGAGAAACTGCATGTGACCGCCGGGGAAAGAAGATGGCGGCCATGAAGCAGTCCAGGACGTGACCGCCGGAGATCTTCTGCCAGGTAAGTGCCGCTGACTCCTGACAGACCCGACCGACGGACACTGACAGTGACAGTGACAATCCCGATTCCGGTATCCGATAAGACGAAAAATATCGGAACTCGGAATCGGAATTCCGATACAGCTAATATCGGCCGATACCCGATATTTGCAGTATCGGAATGCTCAACACTAATTGGTGGAGAAAACTTTTGAGTCCATGAAAAAAGGAAGCGCCAGCCTCAACGTTATAATACTTTGCCTATTACAAAAAGTTTTCTTTGATTACATTAAAAGGATATTAAAGTACCGCAATGAAAAACATTTTTTATGTAGAATTTTAAAAAAAATTAAATTAAATTCTTACATAATAAAATCTTTTTTTCGATTAGCAGTGCCTTATAATTATAGTTGCAATAACGATTCTTCACCCCCCACTACAAATTAGGTTTATTAGCAGCATTTACAAAGTTTCTGCTGTTTGCAATAAACAATCAAACAAAACAGTATAAACAGCTGAATACAACTAATACAACGTGAGGTTTCTCCAAATTCAAGACACTTTTACTGATTCCTGCAGTCTTAGAATTATTCATCCTTTTTGTGATAAGCATCTTTATTACTTAGTGGAGCCACTCTGGCTGTTATGACCTTTTGCAAATGTGATGTAAACCCAGACACCAGATTTTGGCTAATTCCTCATGGTCAATGGCCTCCAGTTCACTAATATTCTTGGGTTTTCTGTTGCAACCGCCTTCATCAAATCTAATCAGAGGTTTTCTATTGGTCTCTAGTCAGGCATCCACCTATGGGTTTCACTGTAGACATCACTGAGTCACCACCATGCTTCAATGTAAACATCATCAAGTTACCTCCATGTTTCACTGTAGGCATCACCAAGCCTCCACCATGCTATACTGTAGACATTATTGAGTCCCCACCATGCTTCACTGTAGTCATCATTGAGCCACAGCCATGCTTAATTTTAGATATCACCTAGTCTCCACCATGCTTCAATGTAGGCATCATCAAGTTACCTCCATGCTTCACTGTAGGCATCACCAAGCCTCCACCATGCTATACTGTAGGCATTACTGAGTCCCCACCATGCTTCACTGTAGTCATCACTGAGCCACAGCCATGCTTAATTTTAGATATCACCTAGTCTCCACCATGCTTCAATGTAGGCATCATCAAGTTACCTCCAATGCTTCACTGTAGGCATCACCAAGCCTCCACCATGCTATACTGTAGGCATTACTGAGTCCCCACCATGCTTCACTGTAGTCATAACTGAGCCACAGCCATGCTTAATTTTAGATATCACCTAGTCTCCACCATGCTTCAATGTAGGCATCATTTATCCCCCACTATGCTTCAATGCAAGCATCACCAAGCCACTACCATACTTTACTTTAGACATCACCAAGCCTCCACCATGCTTCAATCTAGGCAGGCAGTTCTATTCAGAACAGATTCAAAAAATTCTGTAGCTTCTTTCTAATGTTTTGAACCAACCTTTCTTGGACTTTTGTATCAGTAGAAATCTACATCTTGGAGTTTAGGCATGGAGATCTTCAGTGCTTAGTATGTGACTTACTGCACAAACTAAAACCTCGGTACTTACTGCCACCAAGTCATGCTGCAGGTCTTTTGCAGTCACTCGATGGGTTTTGATTACCTATCTCCTCAGAATCTGGTGGCACGGGTGACACCTTCCTCTTCCTGAAACATCCTGATAGTGTTGCAAGTGTTCCTATAATTTTGATCTTGTGGTTGTGAACTCAGCTTCCAGCCCTATCTTTAGAGACATTAAATGCCTTTGCTATTTTTTTTTCAACGTTCATTTGGGCGGTCACCCATATGATCTAGGTTTATGCTTTGCTTTAGATTTGATGTTAGATTATTTGTTGACCGACCTTGAATGTTTCCGGCAGTCCCATACAATTTGAATGGAGCAGCATCGCTCATCCTTGACTGTGCCCCATTTAAAGGGATATGCTCATCTCCAATATTTATGGCATATCCATAGAATGTGCCATAAATATCGGATCGGTGCAGGTCCAGGGTCTAGGAACTACAGTTATCTTGAGAATAGTGCTCTGTGTTCCACAATGTGAATGAAGAGTTGGATGTGGATTTAATGCTTCCAGTATTTTCATATATCTTGGCCCTTACAGAGTGCAGCTGAGTTTTTCTTTTGGAGGTTGTGACTTCCTGCTGTCTGACTCTGCACTCCTACCGTTAACCCATAGGTAATTTTAATCAGATCTACTAGCCCATTTCAATTGCGGGCTTATAGTTTAGGAGAGACATGTTTGCCCATGTAATTGTAGGCGTTTTAGCCCTGGAGAGGCATGTCCAGTAGGATAGGACCCATCAGAGAAGTGTCACCTTGTCTGGTTGATGGGCACACATGAATTGGCCCAAATTTTTGCGCTAAGAACCTTTAATTTTTTGTAAGTGCATCTTAATGAGAGAGAATACAGCTTAGATTTAATGCTTCCAGTGGTTTCATATATCTTGGCCCTTACAGAGTGCTGCTGTGTTTTCTTTTTATATATCATGCAGCCATTGCCGCTTGCACCTGTTTTACACTAAGGAAGTGCTGGTCAGGTTTTTTACTGTATCTATCTATACATACTGTATATATATATATATATATATTGTAGCCTTTCCGGGGGTTTTTAGCTCTGAGATCGCTGTCTGGGTAGACAGAATGGCATGGAAACAGTTCATTCAGACAGCAATTATGGTAAAAACTGGCCGCAACCAGTTTTATTAAAGTCCACAGCACACAGATAAAACAAAGCATAAACAAAAGACCTAGGCTTGTCTAGCCACTAAATTACACTTATGTAATGTCCCTTTCTATCAGGAACCCAGACTCTATCAGTCTGTGCCCAAAACAACACATATGATATATGGTACCAGTATGGAGTTTCCCAGATCCTCCTCCTATGGTCCAGTATGGAGTTCCCAGATCCTCCTCCTTATGTCTGAAGGTCCACCCGACGTCCAGACTTGAGAGAGTTCCACTCCTATTCAGTAGTCATTATGCTGGAGGTTCACAGAGACACTCCTGTGTCCGGGGTCTTCCTGCACCCAGACTGAGACGGCTCCCCTCCTCTTCGGTATCATCAGCATGCATTCTCACAGAGACTGCTTCCTTGTGCCAGGACACCTCTCTGTGTCCAGGCTGAAGACAGCTCTAAACACTCTTGGAGACTGTTTCTTGTGCCAGGACACCTCCCTGTGTCCAGGCTAAACTAGCTCTCAGATTGTGTTTGCAGACACCTACTTTGGTCTCCTAATT